>OZ025290.1:273001214-273612214 GCA_964019185.1 Maratus speculifer | reverse complement strand
ATGTTTAGAAAAAAAAATTGCCGTCCGTCTGTCTGTCTGTAAACGCTCTATCTCCCGAACGAATTGAGATAGAGACTTGAAATTTTGTATGTACTTAGTATGTAAGAATGGGAGGAAGCCTATTTAATATCAGTAACCTCGATTATCCGGAACTATTTTTTCGGACTCTCGAAAAATTCGTTCTGATGAAAGGTATATAAAAATTTTCGTTTTTTTTATTTTAAGGAGTGATCGTAAAAGGCAATAAAATAACACAAATTTTGCATAGAGAACGAAGTTGATCAAATTATTAGTTGCCGAGATATCTGTAATCCTGTTTTCCACATTCTTCGATTTTTCATGACTCTGTATTTCATTCAAATTTCAATTCAAAGATATATTTTAATTGGAAATGAGACGCTTAATCCGACTCAATATATTGTTAGTTAATAACATTATTATTTTTGGAGTTATAAGAATGTTTCTTTTTCGCAATTAAGTACTACTTGAGTAGTTAGGCGTGTTGTATAATTTATCGAAAGAGATTCATCAGCAACTCATTAATACAGCATTACTATTCACAATAAAAATATAAATACACGTTTAAATTTTGTTTTGGAATTGCAATCATTTTATAAATAGTTTTCAAATGTATTATTTTCATATATTATCTATGCATATACACTATCTACCAAAAAGTATTTGTACACTTTCAGTTTTTGACATTTTGTCAAATATTTAAAAATATACTGGTCGGATTCTTCTGGAACTTCAGAAATATAAAGATTATGTTTCACTTTATATTTATTTACATTCATTTGTTAAGCGGGTAATTAGGGGGCCGGCAAAAAAACAAAGAATAATAGAAATATTTGGGATCGCCCTGTACATGAAAATGCACAAAACGACTTATCGCTTTAGAATACAAATATATGAATACAGTAGAATATGTACACTAATTTTTGTGAGAATAGCATGTATATTTATGGCGATAGAGCGATTTTTTTGAAAAATTCAAAAAATTCTGGTATGTTTTTTGTTTATATCATGCTGGGTTTTTGACCAAATTTAACGCAAATTTCAGAAAAATTGGCAAAATGCAGTAGAAAAAATGTAGCGCAATTGGAATATAAATATATTAAATATTTTATGAAATATGAGTAGTTGTATAAAATAATTTTTATCTGCGCATGCGCGAACTAGAAAAACATTTTTTTTACATCATTTAATAGTCAATTCTATGGAGTGACTTATAAAAAAATCCAATCAAATATCGTGAAAATTCAAAAAGATATCATTATTTTAGTGAGATGTTTTTACTCTGCTCTCTAAAAACGGCTGAATCTTAAGGGATTCTCCACAAATTGACATTTTTTAATAACTGACTTTAAAAAAATAACTAGTATTGAATTAATACAATATCTAATACAATATTGCTGCTAATAAGTACTTTACAATTGTGATAGAAAAGAAAAAGAGCTTTATTCACATTCAGGGCCAAAACTAAGAGAGGGTTGGGGGAAAAGGGCATGTGCCCCGGGCGCTAGGATGAAAGTGTCCCAAATGTACATTTTGTTTGGCGATTTTTTCCATGTCTATGTTTAGCATGATATTGTCAAAATCGTCCCATTCAAAACATTTCTCCTATACCAAAGCATAGAAGAATCTAATGATGATGGCATAAAGATCCCGCATAAAGCAGATTTTTTTTTTTTTTCGTTTTGATTCGGTTTCACGATTTTAAGGTATCATTTTTTTTAAACAAAGCAGACTACTTTAATCAGTATTACATATTTTAAGTTTTAAAATAAGTCGGCTATTAATAAATTAGAAAATTTTTCTTTGCAAATACTTTTGCAGATGCTTTGCAAAGGAGAAAAGGGAGGGGGGGGGGAGTTCACCAAAATTCATTGAAATATAAATATATTAAATATTTTCTAAAATGTTCTATGTCATGCAATATTTTCAACCAAATATAAAGCCACATTCAGAAAAATTCGCAAAATGTAGTAGAAAGAATAAGGTACTATTGAAATATAAATATATTAAAAGTTTTCTAAAATATGAGTATTTGTATGAAATATTTTTTAATCAGCGTATGCGTGAACGATAAAATTTATCATTTTACATAATTTAATATTCAACTCTATGGAGCTACCCATAAAAAAATCCGATCGAATTTCGTGGAAATTCAGAAAATTGTGGATAGGAGTGAACTGATTTTCAATTGGTCTCTGAAAGTAGTTGAATGACGTCAGATTTTACGCAAATTGCCAAATCTCCATTTACGTTTTTTACTAGTGATTTACTTCTTTTCTTAGATAATTACCAGAACGAACCTGTTTCAGGATAAAAATAATTATAAAAAATCGAAGCATTTGTGTCAAATTTACCCATTGATACATAATTGATAATGGCTCTTATGCAAATGCCGATATCTGCGATCCTGAAATACGTCAAGTTCTCCACTGTTACCCTCTGACAGTCTTGCAAAAGGGCAAAATTGTAATGTTGTTTTGTCAGCATTTTGTTTTAAATGCTAAGAAAATATGATTCTTTCAAAATTATAGAAAAATCTTATTTACGAATATGAATGTTATCCTTGAGTGTGTTAATCATTGCACAATCTATTAAAAATCCATTAAATCAACTGAGTTATATCATTTTAATTATTGCTTGCATTGCAGTGAAACCTGGAGCTTAGGGAACGTCTATAGACGGGCTTGTCAGTGAGAGGGTTAAATGTGGTGTCGAAAACAACACTGACATCATTCGCATGCATGATGCCAAGAAGAACAGAGCTGTCTGATTTTCAGAAATGTGTGATCATCGGGTACCACCGAAATGGCGGATCTTTAATCGACATATCTAGCGAGCTTAATTACCCCAAAACGACTGTGGCTTATGCGATTAGAAAATGGAAGCTGAATGGTGATTGTCAGAATGTGGCCAGAGTAGGCAGACCGACGAAACTGGGAGATAGAGACCGACGGGTTCTGTCTAGAGAAATTCAAAAGAACCGCAACCAACCAATGTTACACATACGCCAAGAATTTCAACAAGCTTCAGGATGTGTTGTTTCCATAAATACCATCCGTAAGGAAGCTCATCTGCTTAATTTTTATGGCCGTGCTGCCGCCCATAAGCCTTTAATCACCAAGTCCAACCGCGCAGCTCGGTTAAGTTGGTGCAAAACACGCCAGCAATGGACTGTACAGCAATGGAAACAGGTTCTCTGGAGTGATGAATCAAGGTTCACCCTCTACCGTTCTGATGGTAGGGTCTGGGTCTGGCGTCTGCCTGGAGAACGCCTCCTACCAGAATGTATTGGGCCCACAGTTAAATTTGGCGGAGGGGGAATTATGTTCTGGGGTTGTTTTTCCTGGTTCGGGCTAGGACCCTTGGTCCCAATTCATGGTAAGCTCAATGCCGATGCCTACTGTAATATACTGGACAACAATGTACCTTCCTACGTTGTGGCAATACTATGGATTGGACCCATGTTATTTCCAGGATGACAACGCAAGCTGCCATGTAGTGAGGTCCAGCATGGATTGGTATGCTGATAATAAAGTGCATCGACTCGAGTGGCCTACCCAGAGCCCAGACCTGAACCCAATAGAGAACCTCTGGGACGAGTTGGATCGTCGAATTAAGGCGGGTGACACACGCCCAAAATCAGTAAAAGAGCTTACCTGCCTTGTGCAAACAGAGTGGAATAAAATACCATTAAATGTAATACAAGGACTAGTTGAGAGCATGCCCAGGAGAGTCGCAGCTGTAATTGCCTCTCGAGGAGGATCTACAAATTATTAAATGTGAACAGGGCTAAAACCAGTCTTTTTTTCCCGACGCAAACGTGGATTTTGAAGGTACCCCTTTCCCCCTCCTTCGCAAAGCATATTTACAAAGAAAATTTCTCCAGTTTATTAATAACCGACTTATTTTAAAACTTAAAATATGTAATATAAAATAACGTATTCTGCTTTATTAAAATACTCCAATTTGATACTTTAAACCGAATCAAAAAAATTCTACTTTCAACAGGATCTTTAAGGCCCTTGTCCCTGCCCGCGAAGACACTGCTGAGCTAATGCTATTCCTGTGGGGAGGCATTTTTCTAATAACTCTTTCGCATTTTGAAATTTTCAATTTTTTTTTTTTTTTTTTTTTTTTTTTTTGCATTGGATAGCGGAAGTCCCTCTCAAAATCGCTCCTTGACTACTTTTTCGATTTGAGTCATAGATATTTTTTATAAAGTTAGTTTCACTTTCAGAACCGCTTTTGGAAGTGAAAGAAACATTATAAAAATATCTACGCCAAAATTAAAAAATTAATCACGGAGCGATCTAGAAAAGGACTTCCGCTATCCAATGTAAAACATATTATTTAAAAATGTCCAAATGCAAAAAAGTTAGAAAAATGCATCCCCATAGGAATAGCATTAGCTCGTGAGCATCTTCGCGGGTAGGGGCAGGGACCTTAAGCCATCATCATTAGATTTTTTTATGCTTTAGCATAGCCCAGATATAATAATTTTAACAATATTATGCTTAACATAGCCATGAAAAAAATCGCCAAACGAAAGATACATTTGGAACACTTTCATCCTAGCGCCCGGAGCACATGCCCTTCTCCCCCCCCCCCTCTCTTAGTTTTGGCCCTGAATGCGAATAAAGCTCTTTTTCTTTTCTATCACAATTGTCAAGTACTTATTAGCAGCAATATTGTATTAGATATTGTATTAATTCAATACTAGTTTTTTTTTTCTAAGTCAGTTATTAAAAAATGTCAATTTGTGGAGAATCCCTTAAGATTCAGCCGTTTTTAAGAGCAGAGTAAAAACATCTCACTAAAATAATGATATCTTTTTGAATTTTCACGATATTTGATTGGATTTTTTTTACAAGTCACTCCATAGAATTGACTATTAAATGATGTAAAAAAAATGTTTTTCTAGTTTGCGCATGCGCAGTTAAAAATTATTTTATACAACTACTCATATTTCATAAAATATTTAATATATTTATATTCCAATTGCGCTACATTTTTTCTACTGCATTTTGCCAATTTTTCTGAAATTTGCGTTAAATTTGGTCAAAAACCCAGCATGATATAAACAAAAAACATACCAGAATTTTTTGAATTTTTCAAAAAAAATCGCTGTATCGCCATAAATATACATGCTATTCTCACAAAAATTAGTGTACATATTCTACTGTATTCATATATTTGTATTCTAAAGCGATAAGTCGTTTCGTGCATTTTAATGTACAGGGCGATCCCAAATATTTCTATTATTCTTTGTTTTTTTGCCGGCCCCCTAATTACCCGCTTAACAAATGAATGTAAATAAATATAAAGTGAAACATAATTTTTATATTTCTGAAGTTCCAGAAGAATCCGACCAGTATATTTTTAAATATTTGACAAAATGTCAAAAACTGAAAGTGTACAAATACTTTTTGGTAGATAGTGTATATGATGGGTAAGTTTTACGGTGGCCCCCATCGACCAGTTTCCTTACAAAACGTTTGCTATAGTACTACTTACTCTGTAGCTCACTTTTATAAATCGTATTTACTTACTAGTAAAAATTTCTAATGCCTTGAATTTTTAAATGCGTTCATAACTATGTAAATCCGAAGTATCCATACTCGTCGTTCAATCTGTCTGTCCATCCGTCTGTTCGTCCGCATATAACAACGAAAAAATTAGCCAACAGAATGCTTTGAAATTTTAAATATATAATTATTGCACGAGTCATTTAAAATTTTATGAAAATCGGATGTATAGTATAATTATAGTGGTCAAAAGTTTTCCATTATATTACAGCCTATACAAAAAATGTTTCAAATGCATTTTAATGGTATTACAGCCTTTCAAACAGAATGAAATTGGCATGCGTTTATTAAAGTATACTAGAATATACACTGCGTTATAATATACGGTGATAATATGTTTATTATTCATTTACAGTGACACACTAAAGAATTCCGTTACATAATGGTACAGGGTGAAACTTTGTTTTCGTCGTATTTTAATCACATGAAATTATTTCCCTTGTAATAAAGATGATATACGTTGCTGAGGCTTACTATGAATTGCATCCTGTACCGCAGAAAGTGCATAGTAGTTACAGGTGGCCACAAAAGATTTTTGATACTATATTGTAACCGAAATATTGCATATTAAAGATGATTGCTGGAGATGCCTTTTTTGTTGTGATATGAGTTTTTAAGTTAAATTAATTTTTCCATATTGCGTTGTTTGTATAAATGTTGTAGAGCATATACAGGGTAACACAACAGAAACTGCACAGGTTACAGAATACGAACGAATGAAGCTTAAAGGTGGTTTTTATATAAGTTATATATTTTTACTCTGCATTTAGTAAACCAAGATATGTTTATAGAATGTAAAATTAAGTGATAAACAGGGCCACGCAAAGAATTAGATACATGGTTGTCTATGGAAGATAATCTCTGGAAGTGTGATTTCAGTAGATATAAGATTGGTTTGGTCTTAATTAAATCTTAGTTAAATGCAGCATGTCTGTATGTAAAGACTATAAGTAAAGTACATGGCTGTACAAAAGAATTAAAATATGCTATCGTCTATTGGGTATAAATTTTTGAATGTCAAATTTCAACCTATTGGGCTTTTTAACACTTTACAACGTAGTCGAAAATATTTAAGAATTCAGTTTGCATAATTTGTTACTCTAATTTGCGTTAATATGATTGGATTGCCCTGTAATTGATATATGTTATTGAGAT
Organism: Maratus speculifer; assembly: GCA_964019185.1. Classification (NCBI taxonomy): domain Eukaryota; kingdom Metazoa; phylum Arthropoda; class Arachnida; order Araneae; family Salticidae; genus Maratus; species Maratus speculifer. The sequence goes on along the minus strand of OZ025290.1, from coordinate 273,605,456 downwards.
TTACTATGCCATGATCGGTTTTGAAAATAAAGTATGTAACATTCATAGTTTATTTACAGAGCCAATGAAAAATATTTCATTATATTATGGGCTATGGGAAATGTCATATTTACATAAATATGATGCACTTATAATCGTCTTCTGGTCTGTTTATCTGTCCGCATAAAACTGCGCAAATCTACTAAATAAAATGTTTAAAATTTAATATAAGTAATTGTTGGGGAATTTTGTCGCGTCATTTCAAATTTTACGAGAATCGGATAACAAATTAAGAAGATAGTAATAAAAACATTCTTGATTCTACTAAATCCTATCATATGTAGCAAATTGAATGATATTCCATAATAGGTAATGATTTTAGGTTTGCCATATTGATCATGTACTATTTAAGATTGAATTCTATTATTTTTGTATTACTGAATTTAAGATAGACAATCGTATCATATTTTGCATTTATGCATATTTGCGAAAGAGTTAAACAGCTATTGCATCAAAATCTGGATATTTATAAAAATAGATACAGTATTAACGCATCTCATTGGCCATGTTTGCAATTTACAACATGTTATTTTAGTATTTTGCACTTTATGGTTTAATTGTTTAAAATTAAAAGAAAATTACTATAACAAGTCTTTTTTTTCGACTTCATATTTAAAAATTACATGCAATTTTAATATATGTACTTTTTTACTACGCTATTTAAATATAAGTTATAATATAATAATAAAAGAATTATATTACCCGCAAAGTTTTCGTCTTTCCTCTTTTCTTTCTTTTTTTCTTTTTATTTTCGCAACATTTTTGCCTTGTTATCCCACTCCTTCCTTATTGAAGATTTCTGCTTCTAGAAATAAATATGAGCGATAGCTTAAAAGTAAAAGCATTTACATAATAATTGCATCTACTAATGTTTATTTATACGAAACAGTTATTTATTTTTAATTTTTATTATTCGAGAAGGATTGCTTCAACTAGAAATATCCCGATTCCCTTTATTGAGATTGAAAAATAAAAGTATCAACAAAAGTTTCCACACGAAGCTGAACTAGCCAGTGAGCGCAATAGATTACGTATTGCATAATGTAACATCTCTTTCCTTTAGAATTTGCTTTCTTCATGATTTGAACCTCAGTACTAGGCTTTGACGATGAATGCAGCACCAGTGGCCAAGAGGTTCTGCCTCCGCAACTGGTAGACGGAAGGTGCTGGTTTCGAACCCAAATCAGGCCGTCGGCGTAACCGTTCAGAGTTTTCCGTGGTTTTCTTCAAACTTTGAATTTCCTTGCGTAACCTCGGATTAGGTTCCCTTAGCAATATCCCCACGGAGGGCATCCCCCCTTTAGGGCCTATATTCCAAGTGCAGATAAATGGCCGTACTAAATACAAACAAACAAACATCGAGAATGCTTTGAGCACTCAACAGCTCTTTACTTTCAAAGAATTGACTATAGACCAAACCATTACTATCTGATTATTAGGCTTTACACAAAAATGACGATAGCTGAAGACGGATTACTTTTAACGTATGTAGGGTCTCCCAGATTTAGACTCCAGAATTTTATAAAAGATTTCTTTATCTTGCTTAATCTCATAAAATTAAAAAAAGCTAGTTAATCTATGAAAAGTTATTGGTACTAAAATTCAAGGGTTAGTACACTTGTTGAAAGGCAATTCGCTATCGGAAGATGCCATTTTTTGTGTCAGAGATGAGCCCTACTATTCAGAGTACGGTGGTCAAAACATCAATTAGGGAATTTCACTCGATATTTTTCGTTTTCTCTTAATTGGGAAGGAGCATTTTCGTTTATCTACACTTTATTATTATTATTTTAACATTAACCAATAAGGATAAAAAGGAAATTTTCTTTTGTTCATGAATAATGTACGATTTGCACTCGAAGTAAATGTTTCGGTTAAAATTTCACGCAAACTAAACTGTGTAGATAGATTTTTTCTCAACTTTTTTTTTTACAACTGCAATTTAATAGACAGTTATATATATATATATATATATATATATATATATACATATATGTATACATATATATCCATATATATATATATATATATATATATATATATATATATATATACATATATGTATACATATATATCCATATATATATATATATATATATATATATATATATATATACATATATATATATATATACATATATATATTATATATATATATATATATATATACATATATATATATATATATATATATATATATATATATATATATATATATATATATATATATATATATATATATATATATTATATATATATATACATATATATATATATATGTGTGTATATACATTTAATTATTTTATAGTAAACTCCCATCAAAAGTAAAAGCATTGTTCAAGAAACAATTTCATGTCTGAAATCCAATTGTGAAATTCTAAATTAAAGTTTTCTAAAAGTATAAATAAAATTGCTGTATTTTCGGAAGCAGATAAGGAAAAGGATTTATCTATTAACTTTTCAGAGAGCCTTTTTAAAAAAATTTCTATTTTCTTTATATACACACATAGGCAAATATTTTTTTTCCATGATAGAAGCCCTTTTTTATTCAGCTGATAAGTTTTCTATCAAAAATCTTTAAGAAAAAAAACATGATTCTTAAAAATCTAGAAAAAGTGTGATATTTAAGTGCGATGTTCGTAACTTTGATGCGATAAATGTATTTCTTACATTTTACTGGACATTGAAAATAATAAATTTAGAATTTGAAGCGACAGAAGTCTGATTTAAGAAACACATTTATTTTTAAAATTTTTTTGCCAAATTCTAAAAGAAATTTTGTAAAAATTGAAATGTGAAAAGAGCTTTTACGCGTTCAGAATATGACAGGCTTACGGTAAATTTTTGTTATTAACGTTTTGTAGAATAATTTCTCATTAAATTAAAATAGACTTGATTTCAATCACACACATTTTCTATTCGAAATGAAATGAACACCAGATCAAAATTTTTCATATACCGTATAAAATCATGTGTGATTCGATTTGTTTATAAATTGGACCTTCCCCCCTCCAATTCTTAAACAATATTTAAAAAAATGAATTTTCCTGGAAGTGAACCACGTTTGTGGTAGTACGTTGAACGATAATTTTTAATCAACGATTAAAATAAAAAAACACTAATCAGATGCGACAATCCCAAATTCTTTCGCATGTTAATACTTCCAGAACAATGCAAAATATGAGTGCCACCGTTTAAGTGGATTAAATCAAAATCTAATCGGCAACAACTTATGTCAACTTATTAGTACTAGGGTACTTGGTGGCGTTTAAGAAACATTAGCAATTTTACGAATAAGAAATTAAATTAATTGCTTAATGAAAATAAATGTTAGCAAAATATACTCAGATTGAAACATTGAAAAAAGTATCTTTATCCTCTTTTTGTATCCCGGTTTTCCAAATGATCTAAAATAACCTAATGTTTTGTAATTGCTTATAAATTAGAAATTTGAGTATCTGCTATAGAAGATATTACAAATGAATAAATTCTAAATGTCTCCTAGTCTTAACTGTGTCAGACATTATTTCTTTGACACAAATGTGTCAAACATCTTGGCATTATAAATATAAATTAAAAACAGCTATCATTGATTTACTGTTGTGAAAACCTACGCTAAAAATTGCTATGAGATTTTGACTCAATGGAAAACATTTGATCGACCAATGATTGCTTTGCATACACCTAATAAATGGTATGGTAATTGGTTAATTTTAGCACTAATTTGTAAAAAAAAATTTCTCTATTTGGCACTTGATGCGAGTAATTTTTTTTATGTTTTTACTGGTACGACGCCAGTACATATATAGTGATTAACTGGTAATAGATAAATATATATCTTATAATCATTTCTGCATTTGTCTTTTGCTAAACTGAATTGGTGTTTATCAGTAATCTCTATGAATAGAACAATGTAAATGGCACAATGCAATGCGATTTAACATGTAAAGCGACATACAATTGTTCTGCAACATGAAAATAAGAATATCCACAGTAATCCTACACACATACACCCACAAAAAAAGATCAGAAATGGAACTCTTGCAATTTGGCGAGTCTGATTGTTCTTTTACTCGCCAAATGATTTGTCGCAATGGTGAGCGACAGCGATAACTTTGCTTATTACTGAATCTGAAGTTCGATGAAAGTCTGAGGATTAGTTTTTGAGATAGAATAATTGCAAAATCTGCAAATAAACCTGCAACAGAGCACCATATGTAGGGTGATGTACGCCAAAACATAATCAGGATAAATTTTTTATCAGATACTAACTGAATCTGAAGTTTTATGAAGTTATATTGGTTCTATATATACATTTAATACGAAATCGTAAAATTATGCAACATAGAAACACCATTCGTAAAAAAAATTACACCAAAAACGAAACAATAGTTTATATCAGGAATAAACTAAATCTGAAGTTTTAGAAAATTTTATGCATTAGTTCTTGAGATAGAGCTATTGCGATAATCCCTAATATTGCACCATGTCGGCAGCATCTTTTGAGCGATTTGCACCAAAATTTAATAAGCGCCAAGTTGTATCAAGTATAAAATAAATATAAAGTTTTATGAAAAAACATGCACTAGTTCTTGAGATATGACTATTGTGGAAATTGTGAATAATGCAGCATAGGAACGCCACCTGTTGAGCGATATACACCAAAAATGAATCAGATCCAGTTTATATCAAGGTCTAGCAGAATATAATGTTGCTAGAATATATGCTAGAATATAGTTAGAAGATAGTTAGAATATAGTTGCTAGAATATAGTTAGCAGAATATAATGCCGTGCAGGCATTTTTGAGATAAGGCGCCCACAATATTTTTTACATATAGACAGACTGACAGATTCACAAATTCACAAACAGACATCTTGTAAAGACAAATGTTAATCGAGTGCTCTAAACCCTAAGACGCGTAAATCCGTCGAAAATGTGATTTCGAAAATTTTCATGAATCCAATACATTCTTCTTGTAAGATAGAAAAAAGTAAAAATTAATCAGTTTTTATTAAATTAGTAAACAACTTTTATACATTTCTAATCAGACTTTTTTAAATTGAAAGTTTTAAAGTTTTATAATTCTGTAAACTGAAAAAGCATAAACTATTCTGAAATCTATTCACATCATTTTAATGATATTTAAAAAGAAAAAAAAATCTATTTAAGTCTTATTTACAAGGGTAAACAGTTCTTATGCTAAAATATAGTACTCCTTTATACTGTAAGACTTTCAGGAGAGATACCTCAAAACATTCTCAAATTGAAACTCTTTTTAAAAAAGAGAAAATGGTTAAAAGAAATGCCCTTGAATTGAAAGGAATTCTATCCCACGCGAAAAAATATGCAGAACAATTAAACTTACATTTACAGGAAGATGATCATTGTGAACTTTTATTGCTCTCTTAACCTAGACCCAGACCCATAAGTCATTTTTTAAAAGACTTTTCCATTTGCTGTTTGTCTGTTTTTTTACCAGCTCGTATATAAGTCGATCCCCCCCCCCCTTGTATTTTTTAACTCTCAAATTTTGTCTAATATTTTTCGACTTAAATACGAATATATAAGATAAATTAAATTTTTAAGATTTAAAAAAATAGATAAAAACCGATTTTTAATTTTGTTAGGAAAATGGTTTTAAATTAATGAATCACTTATCTTTAAATCCACTAATTAAAAATTTCAGATCTTCTCGAATCATAGCCTCGGGAACAGGAAACCAGTGAAGATGTGATGGCTGCATCACTTTCGGGAGTCGTCAATTCCCGTCTCTCGTTTGGTATGAGTTGCACATCCTTTTTATTACTTTTGTCTTTATGGTTATGAACAGCGAGTAATAAACACTCTCTATATCTGATATTTTGTGTTCTTTCCATTCCTTGTGTTTTATCTCTAAAAATTTCGAAATGAAAAAATTAAACATTAAACAAGGACGCTCGAATACTCGCGCCTAATCAAAACCATGTACTGCGCCAGAAAGATGTTTCCGACCGAACAGTCCTATGTATTTCTGAGTCGCGTAAGTGTAAACTAATTCTCCTTGAAATGTTTAACATTTTAACACCCTTTATAACTTTTAACTTTCTAATTGATGTCTAACGAAAAATGTCTAACGTAGGATTGAAACGAAAAATGTCTTGGCTTAAGTTACCAATGCTATGTTAATTGAGCTAAAATTGAATCTGGAAAACCTAATTCACCAAGATAGCTTAGATCAGTTGGTAAATCACAATTAATATGAATTATTTACAAATTAGTATAAATGTGTTAGAATTCATCTTGCGCATATTTAAATCTTGTCAAAGTAAACACTACTGTATGATCATGGGAGAAAATACTAGTTTATTATCTCAAGAAAGTTTTATTAAAAACAATTTTTGCTTTATCTAACATTTTAAGTTAATATATGATAATACCACATAAACTTACAAAAGTTAATCTCGTAAAAATCTGTATGCATTTGTAGAATTGTATTCGTCGTCAATAGTATCGTCGAAAAAAAAATTACCAAAATGTATGGAATATTTTAGAACTCTAATTTGAAAACTTGTTGTGCTTTTAACAACTCTTCACTTCGCGTAAATGAAACATAAATGTTAAAAGTTTTGACATTGATACAGTTATGTGATCTTGATAGTTTAAAAAGTGAAATTTTAAATTATGAATAATGAACGATGTGTAACGTGATGGGAAATGTTTGAAAAGAAAACTTTTTAATGACGTGAAATGTTTCATGTTTTGTTACTGTTTGGATGTTCATTAGGTACCATTAATATAGATTCTCGCGTTTATATTTAGAGCAAAATAAAATTCACGCTTCTACAGGTTGTCACATTTAGGCTCCATGAACTTAAAGTACAAAAGTTTCATTTCTAACTTTATTTAATTGTATAAACTCACATTTGATGTAGGTTACATGCAGTTGTTTGAAATTAAATAAACTAATAAAATTGATTTTGAAAACGATCTTATAAATGTAAACAGAAATAGCTCAAATTTTTCTATATCTTCTACAATTTATAAAATAATAGCCTGCGTATACTTTTGCTGGTTAGCATGAAAAGTAATTTTGGAATAACTTAAAAATAATTTCACTAAAATTAGACAAAGATTTATTAATAACAGTGAAAAATATTTGGCCATACTTCAACTAGAAATAAATGACAAAAACAAACATATTTAAACATAATCATATATTTGAATGTTTCTTTTTTAATTAAAGGATTTTCTATTTTATAAATTATACATAAAATATTTTGAACTATTTTTCGGATTATTTAAAGACATTATTGCATTTCTTAGATTGCATTTCTTCGAAAATTATTTACAGAAAATACATTTCTTAAATTCTTTTAAAAGAGCTAGAGTATGCTAACAAAAATTTACAAATACTTTGGCACGCAATACACTCATAAAAGACTCTCAAGGGCTTATGTGTTAATGTCCATGAAACAAAATTATACCCATGAGATTTTTTAAATGGTAATCAATACTTTGAACATATTTTGGAGAAAATGTAGCAATTTTTTCGCCCATGAATCTTCTAAAATATGTTGATTCTAAGAAAACTTCATGTATTAATCAAAAGAAGGTCATTAATAATTAATAACGTTTTTGATAAAATATTAGCTTATATCTCAAGTCTAATGGCAATATTTAGTTTATCTTAAACTATTATTTGAGCCATTGGCATAAATTATTACCTATATTTTGGAGTGCTAATGTTTTGTGGATGCTTACAAGAACTATTATGTTAATGTAAAATACATAAAAAAAAATTTAGGGAAATATTTAACACTTTATGCTCCGATAGGAATTTAAAAAAAACGCTGCTTTATTTCCTATTTAAAACCTGCTCATTGAATGCATTTTCAAAGGTATTTTTTGGAAACAATAGTAAATACATAATTTGACCATTACCATTTAGCAATAGCAGTTCCAGCAAATTGAGAATTGTTCACGAAGCTCCATTAAAGCCTGTAAGTGACAGTTTTGTAGCTATTTTCTTGTCTGATATTGTATACCAAACTTTTATTTAAAAACATCTTAAATTTTTAAGGCAATGCTATATTTTTTCTCTTATTTTAAATAGATCACTTGACAATATATTAAACTAAAAGAAATTAATTTTCAGTTTACTTACTTTGCGAAGTACTTTGCAATGCGGTATTTAGTACCTTCTGAACTGTATTAAAGAGGCTCTTTAGTTAGATTTTTCTAGTTTGAATACATACGGTGTTTAAAAATATGGTGTTTATATATTTAACAGGGATGCATGGGTGCTAAGCATGGGATTTTGATACAATGTTCCGGAAGGTGGTGTTGGTGTTGGTGTATTTTTGTCGGCCGATTATCTACGCTATGGGATATAGGCCCTATGGGGTGGGTTGCCCTCCGTGGGGGTCTTTCTAAGGGAACCTAACCCGTATTTACGCAAGGTTCGAAGAAAACCACGGAAAACTTCGAACGGTTAGGCCGACGGTCGCGATTGGGTTCGAACCCAGCACCTACCGTCTCCCAGTTTGAGGTCAGAACCTCTCGGCCACTGGTGGGGCCAATGTTCCGGAAGATATTGCATAATCTATTTATGACAATGAAGTATAACAAAGCAAAAAATGCTGTATTTTTATCTTTCAAAAAAGTTGTTTTTCTTGAAAACAAAATGGAAAAGAAATAAAAATTTAAAAAAAACTATTTTTTAGCATTCTATAAATACTTTCGTGTTTTATCTAAAAGTTTAGACATTTCTTTCAGAAATGATTTTCATCGAATGATAGTATACAATTCTAGAACATTCTTCTGATAGCAAAACGCTAACTAATAATGAACAAACACCATCATATTCTACTCTACTTATATATAAAAAATACAATTTTTTCATGAATATTTATATATTTATGAATATTTATAAAATTAATTATAGTATGAACGCACCTCTTTTGTCACGTTTGATGTGCAATTTTCAACTTGACTTTTTTATATATATAGAAAATAATACCCCTTGTGTAATTAAGGAAGGAACGTGCCTATTTTTATAATTAATGCGATTAATTTTAGATTTCCAGAAAGAAAAAATATTGCGATAATATATACGCTTAATTTGAGGGACTATTATTTTAGATTCAATTAAGGGAAGACAAACAAACAGAAATGTTAACTTTAATATAAAAGGTTTACACAGAGCATATTTTGGAAATGAAATACGACTTCTTGTCTCTAATTAAAATGAATGATAATTTTAATTAGCAACTTTGGTTTTTGAATAGAAACTATAATAAAGTATTTTGATGTTTAATTTATTCTAAGTAAAATTACAAATCTTTCATAAAAAGATTAAATTAAATATTATAAGCATGTTGCAAAATTTAGTCGTATCATATAAATTCTATTTCAATATTAAACTCAAACGTAAGTTATTAAATTAATTCTTATGCTTAATTTTTTTTATCAAACAGTATAGTTAAAATTTTAATAATTTTTTGGCATACTTATTTAAAATATTTTCATATCATAATTTAAAATACTAGATGTAACGCATATAAAATATTTCATAAGTCATAATATATAAAAATAGAACTTATATATACTTATATAACATTGTTATATCCATAACATGTTTCAGAATATAATAAAGTATTTTTATAATTTGAGACATTAATTAAAAAGAATTATAGTATCTTTCGTAACATTGCATACCTTTTAATGCCTTTATTGCATTAAATCATTCTTTAGTTTTTTAATCATATAAAAAAATTGATTTATTAGACATAAAATTCCTTAAATTGGACACCAAAATTAAATTTAGCTATTGCAAATTTGAGTGTTTACCCCTTGTTCATAACACAATTCAGATTTTCGCAATGTTTATCTAGTCACGATCCAAAATGACGTACTAGACTCGTATGTAGTGCATTTAGATGCAAAATACACAGTATGGAGTAATATTCATATGACAATAATTGTGTGAATTTATGAACCAGGTTAAACATACATGCAGAGTAACTGGTTTCTAACAATCATTATTATACAGGGTGATTCAGCTCGTCGGTGACAAACTTTAAGGATCGATAGAGCACACCTAGACGAACATTTTTGAATAGGGAATGTAGGGTCCCTGACGCGATGGTAAGGCGCTAGGCGCTTTCGAAAATTTGGGTGCCGAAATTCGAAACGTCATAAAAACTAGGGAAATGGTTAGATTTTCTTGCTTGTTGCGTCGAAATGATTCTGTTTGTTTAGACTTTCTTCAGTACCAATTTGATAAGCGTATCTCTTAAAACATGGATAGGGGGCGCTGCAGACTTTGGAGAGCTAGACAACAACTTTAAGCCCGTTATTTTGATAATTTAACACATGCTCGCCAAAGTTTATACTCTAACTTAAAGTTTGAACCCAAAAGTAGAGCCCTGCAAAAAGCGTAAGAGCCGGAATAAAATGTCAAAGTACAGGGTGGTCGAAACTCGAAGGCTCCTAAGAGATAAACAAACAGATTTCTTGACTTATGGCATGCATTTTCATGATTCTGTTTGCTAAGGCTCTCTGAAACTCAGTTGAACGGTACAAAAAGAAACATCGATAGGGGGCGCTTTGGGCAAAAAACATAATTCGTTGACATTTCGGACGCTAACTGGAAACGGGGCGCTACGATCAGTTAGAAACAAAACAAGAGAGTAATTTACTTATCATAAGAAGCTATTAAAACTGCAGTTTGTTTGTTTTTTTTAACAAACATAGCTGGTTTCAATCATGCACAATGCGCGCAATAAAATTTACATAAGGTGCTTTTTGCTGATTTATGCAAAAGATATCGTACCATATCGATATGCAAAAGATACGTAATGCGTAAACGACAACGCGAGATGACGTAGTTGTATGCGCAGACACGTCTTTTGAACGTGCGGTACCTACTTAAGCTTCGGGTTACTTGTCTGCAGATCGGTAGTAGGATGGAACGGTACACAAACTCTGAATTGGCTGACATGCATTTGGCGTATGGCGCTGCTGGTTGTAATGGACGAGCCGCTCAGCGGTTGTACGCCGAGCGTTACCCCAACAGGCAAATCCCCTGCCATGCCTTCTTCGCTCGAGTACACCAGAGGTTGTCCACAACGGGATCTTTCGACGGAGGCAGGCCTGAACGGGAGCGATCAGTGAGCACCCCCGACAACGAAGAGGCTGTGCTTAACCTGGTTGAGGACAACCCAGGTCTTAGCACGAGAGATATCGCCAGACATGTTGGCATTTCGCAAGCAACTGCGTGGCGCATCTTACGTTCCCGGAATCTGCACCCCTACCACATCCAGCGGGTGCAGTTGCTCAGAGAGCAGGATTTTGGCCCTCGAGTGGAATTCTCAAGATGGTACTTGGCGATGAGATCCAGGGATCCCCGTTTTGTAAACAGCATTTTGTTTACGGACGAGTCCACCTTCAGCCGGGAGGGAATGTGGAACGCCCACAACAGTCATGTGTGGTGTGATGAAAATCCACATGAAACCAGAAGCCGAGCAGCCCAGGAGCGTTTCTCAGTAAATGTGTGGGCCGGCATTCTGGGGGATTGCCTCATTGGCCCTTATTTGTTACCTGAACGGCTGACAGGTGGAAATTACCTGATTTTCCTGGATCAAGTGCTGCCGCAGCTTCTGGAGGAGGCGCACGTACCCGAAGGTTCGCGTCGCCAGATGTGGTTCCAGCACGATGGAGCTCCGGCCCATTACACGAACGACGTGCGTCTCCATCTAAACGCAAGGTATGGCCAGCGGTGGATCGGGCGTGGGGGTCCAGTTCACTGGCCTGCCCGATCACCAGACCTCACCTGCTTGGATTTCTTCCTTTGGGGTTACCTGAAGGCCGAGGTATACCATACACCTGTCAGCAGTGCTGAAGAACTTGTGGCGCGCATTGTGGCAGCTGCAGGGCAGATCAGAGATACTCCTGGCATTGTTGGAAACACACACTCCTCAATGCGACGGAGGTGCGAAGCCTGCATCATGGCCCAAGGTCGAAATTTCGAGCATCTTCTGTAGTGTTATTTTTTGTAAATAAATTTCCAGTATCATTGATGTTTTTGGTCTAAATTTATTCAGAAGTGTTGAGCAGAGGTAGAAAATGTGTTTTCATTATTACTAACTGATCGTAGCGCCCCGTTTCCAGTTAGCGTCCGAAATGTCAACGAATTATGTTTTTTGCCCAAAGCGCCCCCTATCGATGTTTCTTTTTGTACCGTTCAACTGAGTTTCAGAGAGCCCCAGCAAACAGAATCATGAAAATGCATGCCATAAGTCAAGATTTTCTGTTTGTTTATCTCTTAGGAGCCTTCGAGTTTCGACTACCCTGTACTTTGACATTTTATTCCGGCTCTTACGCTTTTTGCAGGGCTCTACTTTTGGGTTCAAACTTTAAGTTAGAGTATAAACTTTGGCGAGCATGTGTTAAATTATCAAAATAACGGGCTTAAAGTTGTTGTCTAGCTCTCCAAAGTCTGCAGCGCCCCCTATCCATGTTTTAAGAGATACGCTTATCAAATTGGTACTGAAGAAAGTCTAAACAAACAGAATCATTTCGACGCAACAAGCAAGAAAATCTAACCATTTCCCTAGTTTTTATGACGTTTCGAATTTCGGCACCCAAATTTTCGAAAGCGCCTAGCGCCTTACCATCGCGTCAGGGACCCTACATTCCCTATTCAAAAATGTTCGTCTAGGTGTGCTCTATCGATCCTTAAAGTTTGTCACCGACGAGCTGAATCACCCTGTATACAAACAGTCCGAGAAGTCTGAAAACGGGCAAATAACTTCATATTGGATCAGAAAGTATCTATAACCGAAATTTTGTTCTTGAGTAACGGTTAAAGCAGTTCACTGTTTTAGAATTAAAGCATTAGACCTCTTCTTACAAACTCCATGATTAAAGTAGGAAAGCAGCATTTTTTTTCTGTCTAATTTCTATATTTTCAAATTTAAAAATCACAACTTCAATGGAAAGTAGGATTTTCTGCTCAAGAAACAAATCTGACTGCATTTTACTTGTTTACATCATCCTTTACGTTTATGAGAAAAAATGTTGAATACGAAAGTTACGAATTTGTTTCCGTAGAATCTGAATCTGTAATAAAAAGCGAAGTTCTTTATCAGGATTTCAAAATGACCACCTTTAACACCTATTTTGTCGGGGTGGAGAGTCAAATTTTGTATCACTAAATAGCTTTTTAAAAAATATTTAACACCTATTTTTCCATTTTTCAATGCGATGTGTATTTTTCGAGTTATTTGACCTGTTCCAGAATTTTTAAGATCCTTGATTGATTAGAACATAACTTTTACAGCCATTGCATACTTTATGTTATGTGCCATTCTGCTCGACATTGAAAAACATCGGTCATCTTCAAGAAAATAAAATAAATGGAACGCCTAGTGTTAATTTCGATCTTAATTGTTGTAAAATAAATTTTAATGCAAGATTTTTCGAATGATAACTCAAAAACGTCTTTATGAAATGAGCTGTAATTTCAGATTTTTATGTATGAAACTTTTACAAATCAAAATCTTTTAACAGATTCATAGATTACATTAATTTTTTTTATTTAATTTCGTAAACATTCAAATTATATATATACACATTATCGAAATACAATATACATTAATGAAATTATTGTTCACATTTGATACTTAATTCTATAAAAATTAATCATATTAAAATTAATCATATATGAAATTAATCATATAAAAAACCCCTTGAATTCACATATTGTTCACCCGCAAGAAAAGTGACACATCTCGGAAAAATTCATTTTGCGTTTTATTCCGTTATCAGGTGCAAGTGCATCTTGCTACTAAAACAACTTCATAAGTATATTTATGCATAAAATCAATTTATTACGCTATATGGTTTTTTTTTTTTTTTTTTTTTTTTGCGATCACAGAAAAAGTGTAATGTTATTGTGTGGGGAACGCAAAAAACCCAACTCCCCAAAAAACCCAACCATCCTACATCTGCTATGTTATACCTATCTGCTATGTTATTACTACTATTAAGTTATACGTTTTCATTCCTGCAGTCAGAGCTAAGTGGTATAATTTCATGTTACACAAAAACATGCAAATTGCCTTTTGCTTCTCATATAAAAAAATTTTTTGTCGCAATGTGTCACTTTTCTTACGGGTGAGCGATATGATGTTGAAATTCAACGCTGGTATTGAAATTTTTGAAGTTTGATAAAATTTTTATAGAAAAATTTTTAAGCTAAATATTAGTGCCACATTACAAGCAGTATACGTCATTATAAAAAGATTTGTGCCAGTCACATTACTAGATACGATTATTTGAAGCAAAGTTTGCAGTGAATGCTGTTTTTTAATTCAATTGTTCATTTATTATTCGTTCGTTTATTCGTTTTATTTATTTGTTCATTGGCAAAAATAAATCTATGATTTAAATCTTACTGAAATAAAAATTTCTTCAATAGTAATACAAAAAATTCCGTACTTATTTGATTATAGATCTCATGCTTTCAAAGTTCAAATGAATATTTTATTCTAAATTTTCCATGATTTTTCACGATAACTTTATAAATAAATATATACATGGAAAAACAGATTGAGAAACTAATTTTTCAAACAATGTAAGATAAAATTTGAAAGTACACAGCGAAATATCATTAAAAAATTAGTTGAAATAAATAATAAAGAAAGAAATGCATTGCATTTTTCTAAAACATGCATAACTATACAATGATTTATTAACTTTTTCTCCGTTGAATCAACAATGAAAAAAAAGTTCCAATTCCTTCCGCTTCAAAAAGTGAAAAGGTAAAATAATAAAATAAAATCTATTTTTTATATATGTAATTTTAGACTTTTATTTATACAAAAATATATTTTATTTAAGATTTTCAACTTGTTAATTTAAAAAAAATAATGAATCAAAGTTTCTGCTGATGCATAATTTATTTTCCCTGATTTTTTATCTAGATATTCCTAGGATAATAAATTAAAACTTACTTTTTAAAATGTTTACATAAATGTTTTTATTGTTATTTTCTATGGTTTCTATACAGTAAAAATAAAAAAAGAGCAATTTTTTTTTCAAAATGTTTTACAAGTAAATATTTATTAAGTGGAAGATTGTGCTCATAGCCAATCCCCATTCAAGCCTTTCAGCCTCTAAAAACATAATAATATGTCTTGTTTTAAAACATTACCATGCAACGTAAGTAAATGATGTATTATCACTATAAAGGTGGAAATCTTCTGTAATCGAGTTGCTATGCTTTTCCGTTGGAATGAGGTATTTTTCGAGTGCCATTATTTCATCCATCTCGATTGTAAGAAATGATGGCTGTATTAGGTATTGATACGTCAGATCAATTACACATTTGAAAATAAGTTTGAGTAGAAGGTTTAGGCTAATATATAACGCTTTATAACGATTATATTGACAATATTTTCTTTTTATTGACTAAAAGTTAGATGCAGAAACTATACCTTGTTCAAATTGACGGCTGTACTTTCAGGATTAATTAAAATTCTCATATTAAAATGGAACTAATCTGCCAAGTCATATCTTGATGAAAAACATCTATAAATCCGACTTCAGTGGCTTATTAATAGATTCTCCATTGAATTTTCTTGTTTCCAGTCATCCATGCTTTCATATCTTTAGGTACAGGAAAACACTATTAAAACATATCGACGAACCACTGAAATATTGCTGCAAGGGGTTTCCACTAAGATATGTCTTGCAGACCAGATGCATTTTAATACGCTAAACATGTTCTGTCTTTTTCTGCAATTTCATCTGCCAACTCAGTGATAGTCTTTGCAATCAGCTCCCTGTTTAATCAACACGTCCTATAAAAAGCACATTTTACTAAATATCTAAAAAAATACATGAGGAATCATCTTGAAACTCTTAGTGTATAAATATAATAGTATACGTCATACATCTCCGTGAAGAGTTTTTACCGAAACTCCATAGGGGACCGTCAACAAATTAAAAAAGAATGAACATCTTTTGAATAACCCTGTCAAAACTAATGTAGCAAAAGCGCTCAAACTCTAGATTATGATTGAATGCCTTATTGTTATACACTGTGTTCATTTTTATGCAAATAGCATGCATACTCGCAGAGTAATTAAGGTTTTTATAAAAATGGTCCCAAATTTTTCCAAGTTTTTTCCTTATAATTTTCAGAGTTCTTAATATAAAATAATATTTTTTTCAGAAAATATGACAAACAACATTGCACACAGTACCCTGTAATCAGAATTAAAAAATAATGAAAATTGTATACAAAATGAGTTGGTTTACTAAATAATTTTTTACTGCGCATGCGTCAACGATATCAAAATTTCATTTGCAAATTATGTTAGCTAAATGTATAGAGCAACTTTTGTGAAAGTCACAAAATCATAACTTGAAAATTCTGAAAATAATCGTCAATTGATTAAGTTGAAAATCCGTTATTCTCAAAATGAAGCAAAAACAAGAGGGGTTGTATCCATATATTCATTGATTAGTGTCAATATAGAATACACAATACGGGATGTTACGACTACTTTTGGATAAAATCCCTTATTTTAGGTAGCTTTCATTACAAAAAGTAAAAAGCTACCTATTGGAGCCGTCCGGAGGAAAGCACTTCCGGAAAATTTTGGTATATTTTCACCGATCATGACCCCCCAGACCCCAAAACCACCCTCCGTTCAAATGTTGACATATATATATATAATATATATATATATATAACCATATATATATATATATATATATGATTTTTGTCATGCGATAACTAACGTATTTATGAACCGATTTGAATGAAACTTGGTATGTACATAGTACATACAAATGTCTCGACCGAGTTCGTTGGTCAGCATCATCCGCCATTTTGTTTCAAAATGGCGGCCATTTTAATTTTTTTTTAAAAATTTAAATTTTAAAATTAAATGCGAAAAAATTAAAAGTTGAAAAATATTTTCCTTTTACGTGTTAGAACATAAAACAAAGATTCCAGAACACTTTTTATTTTGTCTATATCTTAAAAAATGATTGAGTTATAGAACTTTGAATTTTTCTTATGGCTGACACTTTGAAACGATCTGATTTTTGTCACGTGATAACACGCGTATTTATAAACCGATTTCAATGAAACTTGGTATGTACATAGTACATACAAATGTCTCGACCGAGTTCGTTGTCCAGCATCATCCGCCATTTTGTTTCAAAATGGCGGCTATTTAAAATTTTTTAAAAAATTTAAAATTTAAAATTAAATGCGAAAAAGTTAAAAGTTGAAAAATATTTTCCTTTTACGTGTTAGAACTTAAAACAAAGATTCCAGAACACTTTTTATTTTGTCTATATCTTACAAAATGATTGAGTTATAGCACTTTGAATTTTTCTTATGTCTGACATTTTGAAACGATCTGATTTTTGTCACGTGATAACACGCGTATTTATGAACCGATTTCAATGAAACTTCGAATGTACATAGTACATACAAATGTCTCGACCGAGTTCGTTGGCCAGCATCATACACCATTTTGTTTCAAAATGGTGGCCATTTTAAATTTTTTAAAAAAATTAAAATTTAAAATTAAATGCGAAAAAATTAAAAATTGAAAAATATTTTTCTTTTACGTGTTAGAATTTAAAACAAAGATTCCAGAACACTTTTTATTTTGTCTCTATCTTAAAAAATGACTGAGTTATAGCACTTTGAATTTTGATGGCTGACATTTTGAAACGGTCTGATCTGAACGATCCACAATGTTGCTTTAAAATGGCATACACTTTATGATATCGTGGAATTTGGTGACTCTCTAAATCGCTTAAAATAAAACCAGGTTGAATAAAAGATGACTAATTTCTAAAAATTCCTATTAATATTCAATCTTGACAAAAACGAGTTTCAATCTTATAAAATCACTAATTTTATAAGATTATTTCCACTAATTTGAGCTTAGTATTCTTGAACAATGTAACTTACCTTAAAATAAATAAATAAGTATATGAAAGCTACCTCTTCCTTTCGGCATTGCCGGAAGGACTTTTTTTGCTTCATTTTGGAAACAACGGATTTTGTCCTTTTTCTATAGACGATTACTTTCAGAATTTTCAAGCTATAATTTTGAGACTTTTACAAAAGTTGCTCTATACATTTAGCTAACATAATATGCAAATGAAATTTTGATATCTTTGACGCATGCGCAGTAAAAAATTATTTAGTAAACCTACTCATTTTTCATACAATTTTTATTATTTTTTAATTCTAATTACAGGGTACTGTGTGCAATGTTGTTTGTCATATTTTCTGAAAAAAATATTATTTTATATTAAGAACTCTGAAAATTATAAGGAAAAAACTTGGAAAAATTTGGGACCATTTTTATAAAAACCTTAATTACTCTGCGAGTATGCATGCTATTTGCATAAAAATGAACACAGTGTATTACAATAAGGCATTCAATCATAATCTAGAGTTTGAGCGCTTTTGCTACATTAGTTTTGACAGGGTTATTCAAAAGATATTCATTCTTTTTTAATTTGTTGACGGTCCCCTGTGGAGTTTCGGTAAAAAATCTTCACGTAGATGTATGACGCATACTATTATATTTTTCACACTAAGAGTTTCGAGATGATTCCTCATGTATTTTTCTAGATATTTAGTAAAATGTCTAAAATCGCAAGTGTCCCATAATCAATGGCAATATAGTGTATATGAGGTATATATACAAAGTGTTTCGCTACCAGACCGACAAACTTTGAGGGATGATAGTAGACATTAAAACAAACATTATTAAATAGGAAAACATGGAGCGCAAACGTCTTCTGTAGGAGCTAGGGGCCATTAAAGTTTGAGGTCCAAAATTTCAAACGATGATAAAAAACGGAAAAAAGGTCAATTCGTTTGCGGTTTTCACTAAAAACATTCTTTATATCACGATTTTTTTAGAAAAAAATTTTAAAGGTTGCGTTCAAAAATTGTCGATAGAGGGTGCTTTAGACTTTAGAGTAACGAACAACTAATTTTTACCGTTATTTTGTGCATGGGGTTGAAATTATTCTAAAGTTTAGACTTTAACTTAAATTTTAAGCCCAAATTTGGAAACATTGGGATCGGATTACTAGAGAAAATTGAACTGTGAACAGAGGGGGGGGGGAATTTAAACGCTCATAAATATTGGACAAACAAATAGATTTAGTTGCAGTTTGCGTGTAAGTCATTCCTTTGGTAATTATTTTATTCAACATGACGTACAGCTTTGGTGCCCTCATTTTTTGATAGAGGGCGCTTCCGACACATCTCTGACATTTCAGTGGTATTACTTCCTGGCTGTTTTACTACCAGACCATCATACTTCCAGAAAGTGTTAGGGATACAAAGACGACTTGGAATCACATAGGAATGTAACATTGGAGATGCATTTTTTGCAAGTTACGGTTAAAGAAAGCAGAGAAAAAAAGTAACAGAAACAGCAGAGAAAGAGTGACACGTTAATGTGACATAAAACAGTTTATTTAAAGGTTTTACTAGAAAAGGTATTCAAAATTACGACCAGAAGTAGTCCAGTATGCTTGACAGCGGCGTCACGTGGAATTCCTCATGCTTTGAAAGATTCCCGGCATCTCTGATAGTTTTCTGGCAGCTACAGAAATACCAGCTGCGAGGTCTTAAACTGATGGTACGGGAACCTCATACGAATACACCATATTTTTCATTTGGCCCCAGCAAAAGAAGTCCATGCATGATAGGTCCGGCGATCTGGCAGGCCAATGAACCCGGCTACCACGACCTATCCACCACTGTCCATATGTTGTTTGAAGTGTCGGCAAACGTCATTGGTAATTGTGGAGGAGCCCTATCGTGCTGCTCATCGTTCAAATACTTCATTCTGCTACCTTTGGAACTGGTTCGCGAATGTTCACTTCAAAGTGATCTCTGCGCAGGCGCATTACCGTTTAGCGCCATCTACTGTCGCTGTCAAACTTGCCGGATTACTTCTGATCGTAATTTCAATCACCTTTTCTAGTAAAACCTTTAAATAAACTGTTTTCTGTCACATTAACGTGTCGCTCTTTCTCTGCTGTTTCTGTTACTTTTTTTCGCTGCTTCTTCTAACCGTAACTTGCAAAAAATGCATTTCCAACGTTACATTCCTATGTAATTCCAAGTCGTCTTTGTATCCCTAATACTTCTAGGAAATATGGTGGTCTGGTAGTAAAACAGTCAGGAGTAATGTCACTGAAATGTCAGAGATGTGTCGGAAGCGCCCTCTATCAAAGAATGAGGGCACAAAAGCTGTACGCCATTTTGAATAAAATAATTACCAAGTTAATGACTTACACGCAAACTGCAATAAAATCGATTTGTTTGTCCAATATTTATGAACATTTAAAATTTCCCCCTCTGTTCACAGTTTAATTTTCGCTAGTTACCCGATCCCAATGTTTCCGATTTTGGGCTTAAAATTTAAGTTAAAGTCTAAATTTTGGAAAAATTTCAACCCCATGCGCAAAATAACGGTAAAAAGTAGTTGTTCGTTACTCTAAAGTCTAAAGCGCCCTCTATCGACAATTTTTGAACGTAACCTTTAAAATTTTTTTCTAAAAAAATTGTGATATAAAGAATGATTTTAGTGAAAACTGCAAAAGAATCGTCCCTTTTTTCCGTTGTTTATCATCGTTTGAAATTTTGGACCTCAAACTTTAATGGCCCCTAGCTCCAACAAAAGACGTTTGCGCCCCATGGTTTGCTATTTAATAATGTTTGTTTTCATGTCTACTACCATCCCTCAAAGTTTGTCGGTCTGGTAGCGAAACACCCTGTATATACCCAGGTATATATAACATTATGCATACTTCAATAGGTATTTTCATACTTCTAGTTACAATAATGCAAGATAGTAAAAGAATAAATTTCAATATTTTCAAGGTTTATTTGGATGATTAAGATTTAAATTAAAGGTATATAATATAAATTTAAACGCTTCCTCCTTATGCAATTTAAATAATTCCCAAAAGCATCGGTCCAATCTTTAAGGAAGTCTCAGCAGATATATGCATACTTTTAGTTACAATAAAATTAAATAGTAAAAGAAATGCATATTTTGTTAGCATGATAACACGGAAACTTAAAGTGAGTTTAACTGAGCATATTGCAGATGTCAAGATTAACCGGCGTCGAACCGCTATTTCTCCACTCACCTCAAAAAGAAAAAAAAAAAATGTTTAATTTTGAAGAATTTAAAATAATAAAAAAATACCAAATTATCAAAAATTAGTAATTATGGAGTCAATAGAAATTCTATCTTGTACTAATAATATTTTTAAAGATACGTTATTGCACATCATTCCAAAAATTTGGTATTGAAAACTGAAGATAACCAGCTTTTCCACTTCTGTATAACTTTGCAACAATCCAACAGCTCAGCTTCACCCTTTTTTTTAGGTGTGCTCATAATTATTTAAATTCGTAGCACCTATAATCGTCGTTCAGTCCGTTTGTCTATCTGCATATAACGGAACAATAACTATCCAATAGAATCGTTTGAAAATTAAAATATATATTTGTTGCATAGTTTTACAATAAATAATAATAAAACCGGATGTATAGTTTTGTTACAAGGACAATTAAAAGTATTCCGTTACATTAAGGCCAATGAGAAAAAAGAGTGTCAAGTGCATTTTAATGATGTTACACTCTTTCGAACTTTTCGAACTTAATAAGATTGGTATGCATCTATGAAGCATATACTGAAATATACAATCTGTCGGGCAAAGAATATTTGTTATTAATTTACAGGGCCACACATCCATTATATAATGAGGATCCAATGGGTGGGCATCGTTTGGGGGGTGTTTTAATTGTACTAAACTATTTCATGTTTTATGAAATCGATATATGTTGCTGAGTTCTACCACAAGTTACTTCCTGTATAATAGAAAGCGGAAAGTATTTACAGGGACATACAAAAGATTTCGGATACTGTATTGTGTTCAAAGTACCATATACTATTTCTCTAAATGCACATTTTTAAAACTTTATAATAGAACGAAAGCACCTCATTCGCTACATTTGACATGCAATTTACAACACAACTTTAGAGTTTGGATCAACATATCTAGTATAAAAGACTCAGTCTCTGGCTTTTATCGTTTTTAACCTTGATGATGAGCATTACTGTGCTTGAAACTCTACATTTTAAATACATCTTATTGTGAATAAAAAATGATTTTCCTTAACTTAATTACCATTTTGTGTTAAACTTTAAAAAAAATAGCAGTATATAATGTGAATTTTTTGAAGTAAATGCATAAATTAAACATTCGTTACTTTTATGCCCTTATAGAGTAAATACTGTATCCTATGTTTAACTTTTTTTATAAAATAGTAAAATGATAAAACTAATGCAAAATTAATGTAATAAAACTAATGTAATTTAAAGAATTACAACAGCCATTTAAAAAATGATTATTTCAAAGTCTAAAATTTAAGACTTATAAATAAAAATTATATTTAAAAAATTATGATTTTTTTTAATAATACATGTTTATTTTGAAGTTAAATAAAGGTGAAATCTCGAAGAGATTATCATTTATGCAGTCATTTTCCTGTTGAAGGATTTTTTAAAAAAAGAAACAAAATAAACATGTGATAATGTTTCTTTCTTTCTGAATTCCTTCAATTTTTTATGTACGTATATCTACCCTATCTACATTATAAAGGACAGGCATTATTTTGCATAACGCATGCGTTTTTACGTGACTGGCAACACTTTCAAGTAAAAAAAAAATCAGTTTTACAGTTTTAAACTGCACTTTTTAAAAAATTCTGTATTTCGCGTAATTTTAATTTTTATATAGTCGTACACGGAAAAATGTTCTTTTAAATGCAATTTGTATCTGATTTTTTTTTTTTTTTTTTTTTTTTTTTGAGTTACTAATTTTTTTGTAGTTTTAGGTAGTTTTCATTATAAAAAGTAAAAAGCTACCTATTGCAACCATCCGGAGGAAAGCACTTCCAGACAATTTTGGTATATTTTCACCAGTCATGACCCCTAGACCCGAAAACCAACCTCCTTCAAATGTTGACATATATATATATATATGTATATGATTTTTGTCATACTGTAACTAACGTATTTATGAACCGATTTGAATGAAACTTGGTATGTACATAGTATATACAAATGTCTCGAACGAGTTCGCTAGTCAGCATCATCTGCCATTTTGTTTCAAAATGGCGGTCATTAAACATTTATAAAAAATTTAAAATTTAAAATTAAATGCAAAAAAATTTAAAGTTAAAAAATATATTTTTTAATGTGTTAGAACTTAAAACAACAATTGTAGATCACTTTAAATTTTGTTTAAATATTAAAAAATGATTCAGTTGTAGCATTTTGAATTTTTCTCATGGTCGACATTTAAAACGATCTGATTTTTATCATGTGATAACACGTGTATTTATGAATCAATTTGGATATAACATGGTGTGTACATAGTACATAATAAAGCCTGGACCGAGTTCGTTAGCCAGTTCTACCCGCCATCTTGTTTCAAAATGACGGCCATTTAAAAAGTAAAAAAAAAATAATAATATTTAAAATTAGGCACAAGAAAGGGAGAAATTGAAAAAAAAGATTTTTCTTTTATGCATTTGACCTTGATACAAAGATTCCAGAGCATTTTTTGTTTTGTCTGTATCTTAAAAAATGGCTGAGTTATAGTAGTTTTAATTTCCAGTGATACTTACATTTTAAAATGACCTGATTTTCATCAAGTGATAACAAGCATATTTATAAATCAATTTGGATGAAACTTGGTGCGTACATAGTACATACCGATGTCTGGACCGAATTCGTTGGTCAGTTCCATCCACCTTCTTGTTTCAAAATGGCGGAATATTAAATTTATTTTAAATATTAAAATTTAAAATTAGGTGCAAAAAAGTAAAAAATTAAAAAAGATTTTTCTTTTGTGTGTTTGACCTTTTACAAAGATACCAGAGCATCTTTTGTTTCATCTATATCTTGAAAAATGGCAGAGTTATAGATCTTTCAATTTAAAGGGTGGTTGACATTTTGAAAGTGCTATAACTCTCTAAAAATTGTCACGCGATAATAGGCACATTTATAAGCTGATTTAGATACAACCCCGTATGTACATAGTGCATAACAATGTCTTGACCGAGTTCACCTACCAACATCATCCTCCTTCTTGTTTCAAAATGGCGACCATTTAAGTTTGTCAAAAATCCTTTAAATGTAAAATGATTTACATACAAAAACTTAGAAATTAAAAAAAGGTTCTTTCTAAAATATTTATCTTAATAATGAATTCCGGAGTATTTTATGCTTTGTCTTTACCTTAAAAAATTCCTGAGATATATAGCAGTTTGAATTTCTAATGTGAGTGACATTTAAAAAAAAAACATTTTGCCCGTGACAGCACTCGTATATATTAATCGATTTCAACATGAGTGCGCATGTGCACATGAATTAAGATTTCGACAAAGCTCATTGATTTGTTTTATCCATCATGTTGCTTTAAAATGACTTACACTTCATGATATCGTGGAATTTGTCAACTCTCTAAAACGAAAAAAAAAAAAAAAAACAAGTTGAATAAAAGATGACTAATCTAAAAAAAATTCCTATTAATATTAGGTATTGACAAAAACTAGTATTCAATCTTTTAAAATCGGATTCCACTAATTTGAGCTTCGTATGTTTGAATAATATAACTTAATTTAAAATAAACAAACAAATAAATAAATAAGTATATGAAAGCTACCTTTTCCTCCCGGCACTGCCATGTGGACTTTTTTATACTTTTTTTATTTGTCGTCGTGGCAACAGAAGTATTCCAAAAATGCTGACATCACAAGGATCCAGATATGTCTCAGAAAATTTAATTTTCGTCCGAGAACAACACCCATTTTGCAAATAATAAATAAAACGAGGAAAATGTTAAATGTTAAGAGATTCTATATAACCAGCTTTCTCCTAATTAAAAAATAAAGTGTTGTAGCAATTATATAGAAACATATCATCACCTGAGAATAATAAAGTTCTATCTGTGTTTTTGAAAAAAAATGTCTTTTCCATATAGAGAGGTTCAATTTGTATCTATGAAGTCATTTTTGCATCAAAATGACGTTATATGTAATTTATATATAGCTTTGCAATTATATTATGACATTATTTTGAACGATAAATGCCTTCATTGATACAAATTGAACATTTTTTATCGATAAGTCCATTTCTTCAAAAACACAGATAGAACCTTATTATTCTCAGGTGATGATATGTCAGTTATAACATTGGTGTATGAAGAATGTTAGTTATTTTATTTTTGAAAGAAAATTCATTCATTTAACAATGAATTTGAAAATTATTTAGTTTAACAATAATAATAATAATGTATTATTTGATTCATTCTTTCTTATGTTTAAATATTCCTGCATTCTATGAAATAAAATTATAAGAAAACATGAACTCTTTTCTGATGTAGTAAATAACAAATAAAATCCTAGAAATAGCTTTTAACACATTTTGCTAAGTCATAAAATCTTCTAATTTTCATAAATTTCAATGTTTTTACATTTTGGAAAAGAGCGTTGATAAATAAACCATAATACTTTCTTTTACGCATTATTTACCATTATGAGTAGGGAGTAGGAAGTAAATGTGCGTTATATAAGTTGTAAGTTTTGTAAACTACTCGCATACTTCATTTCATATTACTGCTAAGCTTATTTTGAAATATTCATTTATAAATATGTCGGTTTTTTATTAACAATTCATTATAATGT
The DNA here is from genome assembly GCA_964019185.1 of Maratus speculifer. Lineage (NCBI taxonomy): Eukaryota > Metazoa > Arthropoda > Arachnida > Araneae > Salticidae > Maratus > Maratus speculifer. The sequence continues at coordinate 273,579,602 of OZ025290.1, read as the reverse complement.
AATACCTCCATGAAAAGTCTTTATAAATATTATATGTCCGTATTTTCGTGAATTTTGTTCTTAAAAATTGTATACATATATAAAAATATATGCAGTCTAGAATTATCAGTAGATATTTCAATTTTTTAATTACAAACACAAGGTTAAATTATGTTATATTTAAATGGCACATAGGAAGAAGAATATTACGAAATATATGTTAGTTAACATGTTAAACATTAAATGTTAACTAACTTAAAAACTAAACTTAACTTAATAACTAAATCTTAAAAAATTGTTGAAACGCGGTTCTAGAAATATTAAAAATCATTATGGAAACAATACCTAACTAGTCGGATGTGGCAATAACAAAACTTTTTTAAATCTCAAGCATGTTAATGCTTTTAAATTCGCTGCCACAGTGCTAAAATTAAATGACTATCTATGCCCATCGTGAGCATTCTAAAAATAAAAACTCCATGCATTAGTTCTTGAAATGGAACTATTGCGAATATTGGGTAAAATGCAACATAAAAGCGCTATTGGGTATTTTACACCAGGACATAATCGGCAATAATAGTTCTAGAAATAGAGCTATTGCAGAAATTGGAAAAAAAATCAGCATAGCAACGGCACCTGTTAAACGATTAACACCTAAATGTGAACATAACCAGTTCATATGAAGGATTAACTGAATCTGAAGTTCCCTGGAAAATCCGTTCTTTAATTCTTAAGATATATCTATTATGGAAATCATGAAAAATGCAGCATAGCAACGCTATCTAAAAAGGCTAATCGCAGCAAAATATAAAAAGCATGAATATAAAAATCATGAATACTAAGGACTAACCGAATTTGAAGTTTGATGGAAATTTGTGTATTAGTGTTTGATTTATAAATGTTGCGTAAATCGTAAAAAAATGCGGCATAGCAGCGCCTCTGGTTGGAGATTTCCAACAAAAACAAATTAGCATAAATGTATATAAAAAACTATCTGAATATAATTTTTTACTGAATTCTGTGCATTATTTCTTGAAATAATGCGCCCACAAAATTTGCGTCACATACAGGCAGACGTATAGACAGAATCATACAAAAACATGATTTTTCAAATTTCTGACCTCTATAACGTATAAATCTCTTAAAAACCCAAAATTTGAAAAAATTCACTAATCCAATACATTTTTCTTGCAAAGATAGAAGAAAGTAAAAATAAATTGAGTATTTATTTAGACGTAGCATATAAGCTTTTAAGAACATAAATTTTACAAATTATGCACGTTTTATGAAATTTATGTTTTATGTCTTCAATTGATGAAGAAATCAGAAAAGAATTTCTTTTTTCGAATTTAATTGACTCACATTTTATGCTTTTTACAATTCTATTCCATTACTTAATTTTTTTAAGTCTAGATATTGTTAATAATAACAGTAGCTCTCAAAAATAACTTGCATATCTAGACCACTTAATTTGTATGTTCGAAGTTTGTTGTAGAATCACATTGCAATATGAATTGATATATTCACATTCATAAACTAATTTTCCATTCCATATAAAATGAAAAAAAAAATATTTTGCTTCATATCATGATATTATCGATAATTGCATGTATAACTTTTCCTAAATCTTTTGAAAAAATCCTTTGTAGATTATATAAAATTGATTTATTTTTAACTGCTATCTAACTTGTTTCTGAAAAATGCACAACAGAAGGAATATATAAAATATAATGAAGCAGTATTTCACCATATTTATATAATGAAGATCAAAGTTAGATTTATTCACAGAAAAAAATAGTTTGTTTAATATTAAATCTAAATACATTTTACCTATGCAGTTTCTATTTCATAAAGAATTTCTGTTCATAAAAACGAAAACGAATAAAATATTATATAAAAATTGCGTTTAAGTTCTGAGCAATATATATTTGCATTCACAAATTTCGTTTGACATGCATTGAAATTGTAATTTCACTAATCCTATATTATATCAAACTACACAAATTGTCTTTTCAAATAGATAAACTATGCTATTCCTCTTTTTTTTCTAAAAATATATATATTTTTACTAGTTCTTTTAAAATATAAATAAGAAAATTCTGTTTGTAATAAGTCATCCGGCTTTTTCATTAAAACTTGTTTTCAGTATGGATTCCTAAATTTAATGAATAGTAAAAGTTAATATCTTCTCTAGAGTTATTTAAGCAAAAAATACCCTAATAAAACTGCTCTCAAGATTTTATCGTTAGTTGAGGAATAATCGTTTTTAGCACTTTCCAACAAAGTTAAAAAGCGCTTATGCATTCGGTTTGTCTGTCCGTCTGTACGGCTGTCTGTCTGTCCCCGCTCTGACTCACGCAAATATACTCGGATTGCGATGAAATATTAGGACGTTATTGACATTTACCCTAGCACGAACCCTATTGAAAATGAAGTTTCTACCATGATTAGTTTATCTACAGGGAAAATCAAAAGTTTTCCATTACATTACGGCCTATGGAAAAAAATCGTTTCAAACGAATTTTCAAGATGTTATACACTGTCAAACACATTAAAATTTATATGCTTTTACGAGGGGCATTAAAATATGCATTCGTTAAAATATAAGGTGAAAATGTAGCTATTATTCGTTTACAGGGCCACACAAAAGTATTCGATTAGATAATGGTAAAAGGGGGAAATGTGTGTGACATATTTTAAATATATTAAACGGTTTCATGTATAATAAAATTGATGTATGTCAATGAGGCTTAGTATAAATTGTACGATACTGCCTTCTCTAATATAAAGTGCATATTATTTACAGAGACACATAAAAGATTTCAAATAGTACATTCTTTCCGAAATACTGTATATGTATCCTATGATAGCTGATGGATGGATGAAATGTATTTTTTTTTAATGTTATGCGCATATAAGTTTCACTTAATTTATGCACATTATATGGTGTATAAATGCTGCAATTGATATACAGGGCTACCCAAAAGAGCTCCCCAACTTTCCTGGATATGATAATAAACTACTAGCAGGCGATTCTTAAATAAATTAAGCATTTTTACGCAGAACACCATTAAATTTACTGATGAATGTTTGCAGAATATATATAAAATGATATACAGGGCCACGCAAAGAATTGGGTACATGGAGTCTATTAATGATAATATATGAGAAAGTGATTTTAGTTGTTTTAAGAGTGTTTTAGTTAAAAATAAATTTCATCTTAATACTATGTGTATTATATGTGTATGTATATGTATTTATTATGTGTAATAAAAGTACCAGACAAACTACAAGGCTGAACAAAGTATTAAAGTTTGTTTCCATCTATTAGTATAAATTGCTGAAAGAGAAATTTCAAGCTACTAGGCATTTTTTGCTAAACTAAATTTTCCCATTATATAGTATGTATATTAGCTGACAGATCTAATACAGGGCTGTTCAATAGTACTGGAATACATATTTGGCTATATTTGGCTTTATATCCTTATTTACCTAAATAATGAAGTTTTATTAAAGATTTAATGAAGCTTTGGAAAGTGCGTCATAATCTATGCTTAAAGCATTATTTTTCTTACTTGTTTTCTCCATTACAGGAGGTAACGTATCTATCAATTGAAGAAAGCTTGGGAAATATAAAAGTTACTAAGTTAGGACTCGAAACAGCCATCTTGGCGTTACGAGACGAATACGCGAAGTGTACGCTAAGTAATAAGATGAAAAAATAAAATATATAAAATAGGAAAAGTAATAAAAAAATAACAGATAAAAAAATAAAATATAGGAAAAACGAAAAATAAAAAGAAATTGCAGTTAAACATTTTTTTCTTTGTATTCAATCCAAGGCATTTCGACGTTTATACTCTTAATGGTATGCTCCATTCCAAACTGTTTATTTTCTGATACATTTTTAAATTCATTTTTGCTCTCAAACGTAACAAACTGGCAAATTATCTTATTTAAAACTACACAATGTGCCGTACTTGTTGATTTTTTGATACACGCAGAATACATTGGAAAAAAAAAGGCTAAAAAAATGGCTGTCAAAGTTTGCGTTTTCAATCGAATTTAAAAAAGCGGATGATGTGGAAACGAAAAAAATGGTCCTGCTGGGAAAATTTGATTTATAAACAGTTATTCAGAAAGTAATTGTTTATAAATCAAATTTTAATGAATTGAGTGAAAAATGAAATCACACGGCATCTTATACATCTCTTCGAAAATCACTCCAGAACGTTTCATGTTTTTACTTTCAAAAATGAGTGAAAAAGTATCAGAAAAATTCGAGCTGTTGAGGGTGGAAAAATATTTTTTCGAATACGCCCTTAATTCCAACTAATAAATTTTTACTCTCCAATTTCAAACGAAGTGATGTATTTGTATGAAATACAATTACAATTAATTATAAAAATATTCTCCGACGACGGTTTCGAAAATTACAAGCCGAAGGTACTAAGAAATTTTAAATATAATGAGAATTTTAAAGTTATATAAGCATTTATTTTCGTCACATTTTAAATAAAACTGTGACCCTTTTTTAAAGTTTATATTGTACATTTTGTTTATTTATTTATGCTTAATTTCGAAATATATTACATATAATATTGTAATCGGAAATGCACTTGTGTACATCATTTCGTATATTTCTATAATATGAGGATATGAGTTAAATATTGGTTATAAAATTGCATCTTCACATATAAATTCAAAGTTAAATTAAGTTTAAAAAATGTAATATCATACATTGCAATGGAAAATATACTTCACGGTTATTTATTGAAAGGAAATTATCCTTTTCAATCTAAATGAATATTTGTGAACAGTTTAAGGCCAAATATATTGAATAACGTACCGAAAAAAGCAGTTAAAATAATTTTTACAGTCGTGTGTATTACAAAAAATGCATAGTTGAAGAATTGAGTCTCTTTTTTTATTTTTAAATCAAAAAGGCATTCTACATCTAACCTCATACAAAGAACTTACTTTTTCAGATTATTTAGAATCTAGTCAGGTGATTAATAAAATAAAGACAACCAAGTGAATAGCCTCTGAATTTTAACTAATGCAAACTTAAGTTTTCTAGTTTAACGAAGTATTCAAAACTTGAAAGCGGGTTGAATAAACTTAATTTACTAGTACATGTAGTGTGATGAAAAAAAATGAAATTAGATAAACCGACTGAACTGAGGGTTTTTCAGGTTTTCTTCAGACATATTTTATTATTTAAACTTTTTTGTAAGTTAATGTATTTTCATCTCTCACTTACTATAAAAGCATTGAAATATTTTTCATAATTTATCATAAGGAATTTCATGTTTTAATATTCATAAATTGAAATTTCATGTTTCGGCATTATTAAAGTTCTTGCTTTTTTACATAAGATAAAAGATTAAAATAAAGAAAAATATTAATTATTTTTTAACTACGGCTATGTAGAAAAATATATAATTTACTGATATTTTTAGGAACAATTTTTCCTTTTAATATATATTATATAGTGAAGATTTTACTGTGTGAGAAATAGAGGATAAAAATATTTTTTGGCAGTTATTTGTTTATATAGGTGCAGGTTTACCAATAAAACAGATTGAAGGTAAAACACGATTTTTTTAAATTTTAGATAAGACGGGTTTTGAATTTTATGTCCTTCTATATATAAGTATATACAGTCGAGCCTCTATATAACGAAATCCATCGTTCCAGTAAAAAATTCGTGATATAGAGAAATTCGATGTATAGAGTTTGATGTTAAAAATAGTATTTAATGTGTAAATTTTGAACAAATATTATTTTTGATCTTTTTAATTAAGAATTTGAAATGTTTAAAAGTATATATTAACCTAACATTTTATTTCTTACTTATTTAAGCAGTTTCAAAAAAAGAGAAAAGACATTTATTTGAAAGCTTAATGAAAATCAAAAGAGGAAGACATACATAAATTTCAGAGGAAGAAATCTGTAATTTTTTGTTGTTTTGATTTTAAAATCACAATTGTTACGCTCTCAAAAAAAATTCGCAATATTTAGCAAGGAATGAAAAATTGTAGTTGATATTTTCCTCCATTTGAAGGTCTCTCTTATGTGCTCTCATTGATTCCTCTCTTATATGTGTAACAATTCAATTGACTGTGTTTTGAGAAGGATGTTGAAAGGTGTGTGGGAGGTGGGATGAACTTGTTAGATTTAAAGAATAAGGAGAGAAGTAATATTTAAAGAAAAAAAAAACCTCTCCACTGAACGATAAATCAAAAATAAGTGATGGAAAATTGATTCCATATGATTTCGAAGCTTTTTTAAAACTGAATAAATTAAGATCAATTTATGAAAAAATTCGTTATACGGAGATAGATATTTCGCTATATAGAGTCTGTTTTTAATGTAATAATGCGAAAAGGGGACCGTTCTTACTAAAAATTCGTTATATGGAGAAATTCGATGTATGGAGTTTCGTTATATAGAGGTTCGACTGTATATGTATATATATAACAAAGTGCATAGGAAAGTCCCTTTAACCTGAAAACACTTGAAGGAAAAAATGAAGAGTGCTACAGCTATTTACGTGAGGCAACTTATGGTAAAGTGATTACATCTGACCTAATATAAACGATAGCAGCGCTCCTAGAAACGAAATTCGGTAGATAACATGGCAAATCGAAAACAAAAAATGATAGATCAAAATTTACAGTTAGAAGACTTTAGATCATCAATTAATTAACTCTTTGAGCTCTGATGGTTGAAGCTTCTACCACTTGATTTTAATCTGATGCCAATGTGACATTTAGAATTTTGAAAAAAATTACACACCAGAGCTCAAAGGGTTATTGCGAAACAACATTTTGCTTACACTGATAAGGTGAATCTTTGCCTCTAATTAGCGCCTAAAAAATGCTCGAAATTGATGCACTCCATATTGTGTAAACGTTTGAAATAAATAGCCAGAAGTATGAAGAAATCCGCACAGTTTGTTGCATAAATACGTACTTATATCAATACATTTTGAAATTATCACACACAAAACTTTATAACAGTGATAAAAAGCTAATTGAGTATGTTCGAATAGTTCGCCATTGCTCACGATAGACGCTTGTATTTCTGAGAATAATTTTGCATGCACATTTTTCGGCATGGAAAGTGTCACACTAATGCAAGTATCTTAAATACGACAAGGTTTCGGCAGACTCATAGGTGGAGTTGCTGATATTTTACGTAATCCCACTGTAATAAATCCAACGGATTGAGGTCCAGTGGTCATATAGGTCATTCAACATTGCCACCATACCAATAATTTGTACTCCAAAACAATCTTTGAGAAATTTTCGCACTGCAGCTGGCTCGTGTGCAGGGGCATCATCATGGTGAAATCACATGTCTCGTAATGTAGACAGGGGAGTTTGTTCTACAATGTCAGGTATGATATTTTGTAATAGTTGCAGGTATCTCTGTCACTTAACCCTTTATCTGCCGATGGTACTTTTAAGTCATTAAAATTACTTATAATAAAATTTTTTATACGTCAAGTAGTTGTATTACTGTTTAGAATGGGTTACAGATACTCATTAATCTTATTTATTTTGTTCCAAAAGCATTATTGGTTACACAAAACAAAAAATATCTTTAAAAGAATGGTTTCTTTTGTCTTTGTATCTTTGCAGCTTTCTTGGCGCTGAGAGAGGGGATGGGGATTTTTCAATTCGGAAATATTAATATATTTATATTGCAAGAATATCATATTTGTACATTTTATAAATCTACAAAATATTAAGAAAACAATTTAAAATAAAATATTTCAGTAGGGTTATAAATATTGCACAAAATCCCTGCAAGTTAAAATTTAATTAATCTTTCTAAATCCTTCAATCCTTCTGGAATCCTTCAAAAATTTATTAAATGATTATGTAAATCTTCTAATTTAGTTTAAACAAGTTATGTAAAATGCTTTAGAATGTAAAATTTTCATGAATTCATAATTCGGTAGATAAAGGGTTAATATGTCTTCATATAGCATACACCCCAGTAAGCGTTTATTACAGATACCGCACCACTTGTTAATGAACCAGAGCATTGTTGTCCCCAAGAAAAATTTTCTAAATGCCAGTAGTGGACATTATATCGGTTTAGTACTCCGTTAATTTGAAATAGTGCTTCTTTCGTCCAAACAATGTTGGACAATAGAAATCTGAGTTACATTCAACAATAATCTAAGCGCAGTTGCACCAATCAAATCGACACGCATAATCCTGTGGTAAAAGAACAGTCATTTGATAAATTAAGTATTTCTAATCTAAATCGTAGTTCTTTAAATAATATTTAGGAAATAATAGTATCTAAAATTAAGATACATTCGAAACACGATAAAGTTTTCTTTCATCTATAACTTCTTTATCATTTCAATTTTTAGGAAAATTGAAAAGAGATGCAACTGGAAACATATTTTTGAATTAAAGTAAAAATTCGCATTCTTAGTTAGCAATTATAAGGCAAAAACATTGTTCATGGAAATGCGATATTATTATCTGCAAAATATACAATAAAAATATCTGCAATATCAACGATACATACAATAAAATCTGCAATATTATTAGAAATATAAATGCCATAGCATGTATTTTAAACAAATAAGATAATCTAAAAAAATAATTATATATTAATTAACCCCATTGCAAATTTTAAATTGAATCAAAATATTTCTGGTATCTAACGAGTGAGTGCAAAAGTTCGTGCGGAGTTTGAGAGTAAAAGTCACACAGTGATTAGACAAACAAAGTTCTTTATTCAATCAATCATATATGCTCCACCGTTTTCTATAATCTATTTGTAACGTTCTGGCAGCATAAGCATGCCAGGATCATAAAATTTGTGCGGTTTAGATTCGAAAAACGAAGACACGACGTTTTTTAAGGCATCCAAAAAGTCAAGTTTTTTTTCATTTAAGTGATTTTGCAATGATCAGAACAAGTGATAACCAGGTGGTCAAATATAAGAGGAATACGGTGGATAAGTTAAGATATCCCACTTCAGGCTGTTCTGTTTGCGCAACGTCTGTTTCGAAACGTGTGGTTTGGCGTCATTTTGATGAAACTAATACACCCTTGCTATTTGACAAAATCGGACGTTTTTGTTTGATTTCTCGATTCAGACTGGTTAAGTGGCGACAGTACTTGACTGAATCAACCGTTTGGCCCGCGGGGAAAAACTGAAAATAAATTATTCCCTTGCAATCCCACCAAACAGAGAGCATCACCTTCATCGGGTGCAAACTGGCCTTTGCCATCGCGTCATTATGCTCATATTGCTGAAAATTGTTGTAAAGGACCCATTTCTTATTGCCCGTCACTAATCGATCCAAAACGGATCGTTTTTGAGCCGCCCGAGTAAAGAAATTTCAGCAGAAGTTGCTCGATTTTGTTCCTCTCGGTCAGCAAATGGGGCACCCATATATCGAGCTTCAAATCGAAACTTATATTTTTTAAACGTCGAAAAGTGGTTGATCGGTGAATGTTAAGTGCTGTAGCAACTTCCTCTGTTGAAATTCACGGAGTATTTTAAACTAAAAGTACGCACAATACCGACATAAATGTGTGAAGGTCGTCCGTCTTCAAGGTTAAACTCTCCGCAGAGAAATATCGCAAACCATTTTTTCACAGTTCGTTTAGTTGGTGCTTGATCTTGATAAAGCTCTTAATTGTTTTTTACGGCTTCTGCAACGCTTATTCCCTTCCGAAACTCGTAAAGCATAACATGCCGTAAATGCAATTTTCCGACACTCATTTTGAAAGTAAATTTTCTTGAAACAGTTTGTATCTATACAAATTATTTTGTTCGAAATTAAAGCTGCACACGTCACCTTTCCAACGATATGCCTTACGTAGATGGCAGTATTACTGACAACACATTACGCCGCTTCTAACAACATCTATTGCACCTCCGCACGAACTTTTGCACTCACCCAATATTACTCGAACTATGAGATTTCACTTTTTATTTTATGTGTTATATTATTTCTCTAAAATACTCACAATATTCATATTAAACCAATCAATGCTATGCTTATAGATGAATCAATTATAGGTATTATTATTATTATTATATTTATTATTTTGTTATACAAACATAATTATAAACAAGAAAGGAAATATCATGCGTCAAGCATAGATTATGAAACAATTTCCAACCCCTTCAGAATAGTGGAACAAATCTGTACCGTTAATAAGTTAAAATACTATGAGTAATTGAACCATATGGGAACGCAAAGCATTTTTGAAAACCTGATTTCAGCTGTTCTCATCTACAGTCGGAAAATTATTCGAATTTTTGCAGTACCCTGTATATGATATACATTTGTATCTATATTAAGTACATGCTGCCAAAATTTTGTTCATTTAAGATATACGTATATCTCAGTTGAAATTTCCTCTTCACTAATTTGCTCTAATAAGGAAAAGTATAAGTGAATACTTTTGTGCAGCCCTGTGTATGAAGTGTATAGTTTGTATGTAACGAATAACATGCAAAAAATAGCTAAATTTCAAAGCTCTTATCAAAAATTTAAACACATATTCCAGCAATTATTACTCAAAGACAGTACTGAAATCGATTTCTTTTGTGTGTTCTTGTAAATGAATAAAAATTTTACGTAATCATAGTATACCTGATATAACGTAATTATAGTGAATATCAGTGATTTATATCAGTTTCAATATATTTAAAATGGTGTAATCTCATTAAAATACTCTTTAATTGATTTTTCCTGATATACCATAATGTAATGAAATTCTTTTGAATGCCCCTGTAAATGAATAAAAAAAAATATGAATTCCCTGTTAAACTGAAATAGTAGTGACATTCAGTACTTTTTACCAATTTCAATATTTTTGAACTAGCTTAATCTTATTAAAGTACTCTTCGAATGATTTTTTTCCCACATACCATATTGTAATGGAATTCTTTTGAGCGCTCTTGTAAATAAACTGTTAATCCTACATACTTCTTATACAATACCAAACATGCTTTGGGAACCTTAAATAAACTTTTTCAATTGCATGAAAATCGGAATATATTTACGGGAGTTAGAGCGTGGACAGACGGACAGACAAACCAAGTACGTAAACAATTTCCAACTCTGTTGTAAAATGTTAAAAATATTCTTGTCAAATAATGCAATTTTAAAGAGTAGTGTTAAATGGAAATTCCATAATTTTAAACTTTTTTGTAAATACATTTATCCGTCCGTCATCATAAAATCTTGACATATTTTCCAAGAGTGTAATTTTCCGTAATTTTTATGTGATACACTATAAGAAATCATGTTTTTGTTCGTACATTAGTGGTGAAAGCTATAAAATCATACTCATAATTCCAGGGGAAAAAATCATTCAGATTAGATTAAAGGACATCTAGCGAGTTTTAAGAGTTCGAAAAAGTTTCGTTTAAGATAAGAAACTTTTTAGCTGTATTTTTCTAATATAGCCTAATGGTATTTTTTGCTATTTAAGTTTATGAAGACGTATCTTTCCAGGAGATATTTAAGAAAGATATAAAAATAATCATCATGTGTTAACTGGTAAAAAAATCAAAAAAGTTGAGCGAAATGTATTTAAAGTTTTTAGATCAGTCTTAGAAAATACTAAATAAATTATGAGTAGGACAACAGTTATGCATTTAAAAAGTATAATTTTAGAATTATGACATCTTATTTAAGTAATATAACTTGCAAAATTCATCATTTGTTTTTGTAAACACAAGCTCTCACATTCCAATACTTTTAACTAAAATCTTTAGATACTGATCTAATAAAAGAACAACAAAAGATATGAAAAACCAAAGAAAACCTTAAGCAAATTTATTTTAAGGGAAAACTATTGATATTGCATTTTATTTTAATGAAGTGACACTTACTGCAGCCAGTTCACATGATTCAGTGAAAGTGGTATCGCGAAAGGCAGTGGCAGTTTCTCAGTTTTTATCTGTTAGCTATGCCTAACAAATAGAAAACAATGTTGATATTAATAAAAAGTCAATAAAAAATGAAAACTTTATAAACACAATAATGACATAAAAATAATTTTTTCGCAAAATACCTATAAGTAAATAAAACAGTAATAAGTAAATAAAACCTACAATAAAAAAATTCAAAATTTTAGCTCTATAAATAAAAATTAGTTAAAATTACTTTTTCCTTTTTAGTTCTGAAAAAATTTTGTAACCTGTAGCATTTTACAGTTACCTGTTTTAAAAAAATCAAAATATATAGTTAAATATAAAGTTGAATTTTTTCCCTCTAAAACAAATCTAAGAAGGGAACCAGCTTGATCTATTGAAAATGAAGTTCAAGATTGGAGGATTTCGATTAACATTTAACAAGAAGTTCCTTTTTTTCTAATCGAAATTTTTCTGTTTCGCTCCAGCACTTTGGATGTTCTTAGGTGGATGTGAAAATGTTATCACTCGAGTCTTGAACTTTTCTTTTATTCAAGTAGTGAAAAGTAGAAATTTAGAACATTAAAACTTAAAAAGAAATTTCGATGATCTAGTCTTTTTTATATAATAAAATAATTTTTTAGAAATCTGATCTAATAAAAGTTATAAATAATGTCTGTTGCTTCAGAAAAGAGAAATTTTGGATATAAAAATCAGAAGGAATAAATGTTTACACAAATTTTTATTTTTTAAAAAGATGCTAATTAAAATGTAAATATTCCGCATATATTACACTTTTGTCTGTTTTAAAAAAAATCTAACATTTTTGAAATTATATAGATGAAAAAAAAATATATATATATAAATGTACGCTCATTGTTTTCTATATGGTTCATGTTATTGTTTACAAATGACCAGTTGCTTTCTTTTTTCTAGTTATAGTACTAGATGCAAAAATCTTTCTAGTATTGATATATGAATTTTATGCAAATTGCTTTATTTTGGAATTTTTTATTTTAACTTGTAGACAATATGTTTTCGCTTCACTCCAGCATCCACTTGACTTTAAGGAAATACGTTGGTCTTTTAAATATTTTTAAATTATTATTTTTTTATAAGAAATTTTATCTTTCAGACCTAAATAAACTTTCAAAACTCAAAAAAACATTCTTCAATTTCTGGAAATTTCAGTGGCAGCAGTGTTTCCGGCATATTTCCCTGACTTTAAGAATGTCTGTTTTTCCCCTCCATTACAAAAGGTAAAATATCCATCAATTGAAGTGAGTTGAAAAAAAGGTGAAGCGGCTGAAGCTGAATTCGAACCACCCGTCATCGCATCATTGCTAGCACTCAGCTATATTTGTACAGCAGCAGTGCGCTTTGAAGTAATTATTTTTGCATTAGATGGGTATGTCTTGATAAATTTCTTTAAGGGTGTTCTTATCTGCTGTACTCAACAAGCACAAAACGTTTTGACTCATTTTTTCATTCATCTTTTTTTTTAACGGAAATACATAAAATTATAAGAACTGACTGTGGAAGCGATTTCGAATCGAATTGTGCTTTCCATTTTTTTTATAAATTACCTATTGAATTGTAAGTAATATTTAACACTTGACAAACATATTTTTTACCCTGTCTTGAGTTGTAAATCTTCTTTCCCGCAGAAATTCCTTCAAAAGCACCCACTTTGACAATATTTCCTAAAAGATCCATTACTTAAAAAAAAGAAGGAAAAAGATAGTTTGATTAAATAGTTTTTCAACAAGAACGCTTCCTAATTTCATACATTTCTAAAAAATGAAATAAATTAAATTAAAATAAATAATTAAATAATTAAAACTTAGGCATAATGTTGCCCATTGCGATTTTGGAAAAGCCTTAGTAAAGTTTTAAATTTTGAAATTATTTTCGGGAAGATTTCGTCTTTAATAAGATTGTGGCTGAGGTTTTATATACTTTAGTATTAATATAAGATGAAAATATCGATTTTAAATATTTTTACTTTGATTGATAAAGGTAAATGTAAATATTATATTTTTATACAATTTCTTTTAATAGATTGGTTTTTTTCATTTAATTATTTTAATTAAAATATCCTTTAAATGTAATTTTTTAAATATGTTTTATATGCGAATATTTATTTATAAACAACTTTATAAATTAAACTTAATTTGATAAAATTAATCAACATTAAAAAACCAAAAAATGTTAGTACTTTTGAATGATTAAGAAAAATAATTTTAATTACTTTTTAGATTAAAAAAACTGTCGTTTTAAATTAAATTAGAAACCTTAATTTATATAGTTTTTGGTTTTTCATTTTTGATATAAATTCAGGTTAAATTAACTAATATATATTCCCGTAAAAAACGACGGAATGTAAGTTTGCGTTTCATTTTCATTAGACTTCATTCGAAAAAAAGAATGAAAACTTTACAATTGATAGGTTTGTATTTTAAAAAATGAAAAATAGTTTGCACAAATAAAAATATCATTTTTTCTCGAAGATGAATGAAACCTGGATTCTTCACTTTAGCGTATTATATAAATAGATAGCCCCGACATGTATGCGTGGAATAAACGGAATTTGTTTTTCTTTTTTATACGTTTGGAGAAAATTCTTGGATAAAATACGTTTTCTAGGAGTATGGAACTTATTTGTTAAAAGATAAGGAATAACTTAGCGTACAACAATGAATTTTTCTGACAGTATTAGACATCAACCAAAGTCAATAAAACAAATTTTAAAGTTACTTTTAAATTAACTATATTACGAAATCAACTGTTACAGATATAAATTAATTATTTACTAAAATCAGCTCTATTTCCGCTGTTCCCCCAAAAAGATTTAAAAGCTTCATCATACGTCCATTTTGACTTAAATCTGAACATAGTTATCTTTCTATTAGAACCCTTTTATCGAGTTGCTTCCTAGTTGAAAAAGAACTATGGCAAGAGAGTTTGAAATATACATATGGAAGGAATTGTTGCCTAAATCATTAGAAACCAAGTAGCATGAGTTGTTTCAAGCATGGAAATTGTGTGACATGTCAAAGCATGAAATATCATAATTTTAATTCAATTTATTGTAAGAATAAAATCGGAAAATACATTGACAGAAGCATAATATGTTTTTAAGTTTATCAAAAGTTTTCTACCACGTGCACCATTGTATAAAACTTGAGATACTTCCAAATTCATCAAGTTTTTTATTCATCACACAAAGTTTTTTATTCAACAAAACAATACTCTGCGAAAACCAAGCTGTATGCCCAACTTGGAATTTTCAAGGAGTCTGTAATCAGTATTTTAATTTAAAATGTTTCTATTAATATTTAAGTGGCAGAATTTCGCCTCTGGAAGTTTTGTCGCAGAATTCGGAATGTTTTTCTACGATTAAAAAAGGTAAAAAATTCTTAAAATTGTGGTACACTAACAGAAACTGTAATACAACTAAAGAATCGTCAATAAGAATACTTTCTATTTTTATTCTTTTTCAGAGACAATACTGAAAATTGATGACAAATTACTTTCTTTCTCTGAATGTCATTCAAATTCATATACACAACATGGCGATTGATGACCGTCCACTTGCGAATTTAGATACTTTGTTAAATATCTAAAAAAATGCATGAGGAATTATCCCGAAACTCTAAGTGTATAGATATAATAGTACAAGTCATATATTTTCGTGAAGATTTTTTCCTGAAACTCCATAGGGGACCGCCAACAAATTAAAATAGAATGAATATCTTTTGGATAACCCTGTCAAAACTAATAGAGCAAAAGCGCTCAAAGTATAGATAATGATTAAGTGGCTTATTTTAATAAACTGTTTTCATTTTTATGTCGATAGTATGTATACTCGTAGAAAAATTAAGGTTTTTATAAAAACACTCCCAAATTTTTCCAAGAGTTTTGTTTATAATTTTCAGAGTTCTTATTATAAAACAATTTTATTTTCTGAAAATATGGCAAACAACATTGCACGTAACATCCTGTAATCAGAATTAAAAAATAATAAAAATTGTATGAAAAATGAGTAGGCTTACTAAATAATTTTTCACTGCGCATCCATCAACGATATTAAAATTTCATTTGCATATTATGCTAGTTAAATCTACAGAGCAACTTTTGCGAAAGTCGCAAAATCATAGCTTGAACATTCTGAAAATAATCATCAATAGAATAAGTTGAAAATTCGTTATTCTCAAAATAAAGCAAAAACAAAAGGGGTTGTATCCATATATTCATTTATTAGTGTCAATATAGGATAGAGAATATGGGACGTACTATTGCATTTGGATAAAATCCCTCATTTTTTGCTTCATTTTGGGAACAACGGATTTTGTGCTTATTTTATAGACGATTTCTTTCAGAATTTTCAAGCCATGATTTTAAGGCATTCACAGAAGTTGCTTTATACATTTAGCTAACATAATATGCAAATGAAATTTTTATATCGTTGAAGCATGCGCAGTGAAAAATTATTTAGTAAATCTACTCATTTATTATACAATTTTTATTATTTTTGAATTCTGATTACAGAGTATTGTGTGCAATATTATTTGTCATATTTTCACAAAAGAATGTAATATTATATTAAGAACTCTGCAAATTATAAGCAAAAAACTTGTCAAAATTTGAGACCAATTTTATAAAAACCTTAATTTCTCTACGAGTATACATGCTATTCGTCTAAAAATGAACACTGTTTATTACAATAAGCCATTTAATCATAATCTACAGTTTGAGCGCTTTTGTTGCATTAGTTTTAACAGGGTTATCCAAAAGATATTCACTTTATTTTAGTTTGTTGACGATCCCCTATAGAGTTTCAGGAAAAAATCTTCACGAAAATATATGACTTGTACTATTATATTGATACACTAAAATTTTTGGGATAATTCCTCATGTATTTTTCTAGATATTTAACAAAATGTCTAATATCGCAAGTGGTCGGTCATCAATGGGCATGCAGTGTATACACACACACACATATATATATATATATATATATATATATACATATATATGTGTGTGTGTGTGTGCCTGTGTGGTATATAAAGTGAGAGAAAAAGAATGTAAATTATCACGATCATAAATTCAGGGAATTCTAACATTTACTACTTCGTATAAATCAGAATGTTGCAAATTATTATTTGAATAATGGATAAAATGTTCTCATTCAGTAACTTCTATTGACAACTGATAATGAACTTAACTGCTTGTAATAATCCTATCATATAAATGATGTCTAATTACTTTTCTACATACATGAAAGGATAAGCTATAGGCGTGTATGTTTATATTGCACTCAAAACATTTATATTTAATAAACAATAGCATTAACTTCATTTAAGCCACGTGATAAATTTCTTTTATCTGTTTATAGCTATTTTTCTCTCATGTATATCTACGTGTGTGTGACAGGGAGATAAAAAAAAATATTATCATTGTACATAATGTTCAGTGTAAAAAATTAATTAAACTAAAATATGCAAGTATTGGTGGTCGGAAAATTTATAAGATCTCATGCATTTGAAATTTTCCTGATTGCATACAAATTATTGTACAGAAATATTACATAATATTTGCTTAAAAGAAATAGAAACTTAAAGTTTTATCAATACCTTTCGATGTGACCAAATTAAAATGCATATGTTGTACTGAAAAGTGCATGTGTAAATAAGGTAATATAAATTTAGTTTATCCGATAAAGTACTAGTTGATATTCAAAGCAAAACTAAAATATCATATTTCATCTAATCTTTAATATATCATACGAGACAATGTATTATTTATTACATTTCTAAATTCATGCTTCCGATTGAAAACAGAGTGTATAATTTGAAAACTTACTTCAAATGAATATTCGAAGGAAATTTTCATCTTATTTTTCAAATGCTTCTACAGGAATGAACTAGTCTAATTGCACGCCAAGCGTAGCAAATAAGGTGCGTACGTAATATAATTATGTTTTAATAATATTAATTCCGATACCATATACTATCAGAAAAAGTTTGTGCGTACCTGTAAATACTATCTGTTTTCTATTATACAGGAAATAACTAGCACTTCAGAAATGGGTATTAATTTCATAAAGTGAGGAATAATTTAATATAATTAAAAAGCTCCCCAAACAATAATTCCCCCTATACCATTATGTACTGGAATACTTTTGTGCGACATTGTGAATTAATAAATAATATTCATTCCACCAGAGATTGTACAGAATGTATATTTTAGTGTATACATCATAGATACATATCAATTTCATTATGTACCATAGAGTGTAACATCATTAAAATAAATTTGAAACTGTTTTTTCACATTGGCCGTATTATAACGAAATACTTTTGATTGTCCCAGTAATTGAACTATGCATTCTATTTTCATAAAATCTGAAATGACTCGACGAAATTATGCAACAATTATGTATTTAAAATTTGAAAACATTCGGTTGGGTAGTTTTTGCGTTGTTATATGCGGACGGACGGACAGGTAAATGGATTGAATGATGGCTATAGGTGCTACGTATTTATAAAATTATAAACGCACCTAAAAAGAAAATGTTACATGATAAAAAATATTAGAAAAAAAATTGAAAAAAACTGCAGGACGAGAAAGTTTTTGTTGTGAAGAATCCTTATATATATTATAAATGTGAAAGTGTGTTCGAAAAATTGGAATGAAATTAGCTTCAAAACGGATGGATTAATGTCTTTGAATTTTTGTATATAGATAAATTATTGGCCTAATATGAACATAGGCTATCTTTTAATTTCTTCAAATATTTTTCTTAATAATTCAACATTTCACTATTTTTCATGCAGAATAAATTGAAATTTTTTCCATAATATTTAATCATCTTTCTTTTTTCGTTGACAAAAAATAAAAAAACCGGAATAATTATTTCTCTTCTGTAATTAATTTTCAATTGAAAGATTTTCACGTGATAAAACAAAATGAAATAAATAAATGGACCCATGGACCCTACTCTGTTTTTCGGTTTGAGGTTTAAAACCGCAATTTTACCAATTGTGACGTCAGAGGAAAATTGTTTTTCTTCTTATATCAAGCAGACGATTACATAAAATTTCTTGTACACTTAGAAGACTTCACAAGAATATAACTTCACATTTTAGAAGAATATAAATATTTTAGTAGTTTTTCCAGATATTAATCCGTAATAAAAATGAACCTTTTTCTTTCTTTCGGTTAGAGGCTGTAAAATTCAACTTTTTACCAATTGTGACGTCACAGGAAAACTTTCCATTAAGAATTTTAAAAATATCAATGTAACGTCATATCTGAAACAAAGTATAATTTTCAAATTTTTATTTTTAATAACACAATGTAATTTTGAGTAAGTGCTAAAAAGAGACGACTGTGACGACACATATTAAAAATAAGATAAATATGTTCTGATGTTGCAATGAAATGAGATTGAATTATGATATCAAAAGTTATTATTTAATGAAAATTAAGTTTATCGTCCGAGCGTGATTAATATAAATATTTAATTTTAAAATAAAATAAGTTTTTTAAAGGTTAAATATTAAATGACTAGAAAATTTTAATAATTTATAACGCAAATTTATCCAAATTGTAAATGGCGTAATGATCAATGACAAATACTTTTTGTCAATCTTAAAAAGTAAGAAAAGCTCAACTAATAAAAAATAGGTATATTTTTGTGTGTTAATACTTCAAATTGTTCAATTCTGAAAATATAAATAAAAATCACTTTAAAAGTGCTCTTTCGGGCTTAAAATCTAAAGATTTAATGTAATTGTGAGAAAATACATTCCCTCAGTCAATATCTCAATTTCGCATAATTTGCTCGAAGTGTACTGGAAACAGATTTGTAAATGGATATTAATTTTACATTTTTTTTGGCTCTTAAAAAGTAAAAATATGTTGGTTACTTTTAAAAATATTTGTATACTAAATTTCTATAAAGTTTTATGGTATGCAAAGCATATATGTACAAATTATACAAAAATGATCACTAAAACGCAGTTTTGTAGTAGATGTTTCCTAACACTGTTTTTTTTTTGTTTCATTTTACGGCAACTTTCCCCTTTTTGGCACTTTCTAACATGGTCTAAAAGTGTTTACGACTTCAACCTGTCTGTATACTGGATGCCGAGTGCCTGGGGTTGTCCGTCTGTTTGTCCGTGTTTCAACTTGAGTATATATAGTGCGATTCATACGAAAATAATATATGTTATTGAGATTTGTCATAGCATGTGCGGCATTGAAAATGAACCAGGTACCAATTTTAGCTGAATCACAGGAGCACACAAAAGAAGACTTTACATTATGGTCTAAGGCGAAAAAATCATCTGTGGTGCATTTTCATAATGTTACATAATTTTAAATGTAATGAAATATACATGCATTTTTAAGGTTCACAAGAACATGGTTACTATGGAATATGTTAAGTTTAGAACTTATAGCGTGCGTACAGGGAGCTCAAAAATATTTGAATATATCATAGTCTGGGAAGAAAAACCATTTGTAGCTTATTTTAATAATCTTATTTTATTAAGGTTATTTTAATAATATTGAAATTGATATCAGTTTCTGAAATGCACTAAAACAGGATTTCTGTAGAAAATGGGGTGCAAAGATTTAACATTCATTTATAAGATCACAGGAAAATGTTCGGTGATATAATAGTCTACGGGGAAAAAGTATCGGTCCCAGCGTATTTTAATTGCATTGCACAATTTCAAACATGATGAAATTAATATACTGAGACAATCAATACAATGATAAAAACTGAAATTTAATACAATATGCTTGCAGTTAAGTATTATTTGCATAACATTTGTTGTTCATTTACAGAGACGCATAAAAGATTTTGGACCTGTGTCCAGATCTCAGATATTGTATCCAAAGTATGGTCTATTAGAAAATATTGCTGAAGGGCTTTTTCAATTATCGTATGTATTTTAAGAAAAACTAATGCATCCTGAAGTTCAGCTACATTTGGTATAATAAGAGATTTTTGTAGAATTTAAATAAAACATGTATCAGACTATACAATAAACTGGATATATGGTCACCTAAATATGCGGTCGTATAAATATCTGCACGTAATATACAGGATTGTACAAAAGAATTCAAGTACGTTTCTGTCTATTATTAGAAATTGCTAAAGGTGAATTTTAATCTTCGTCATACTTTACTAACTAAGCAAAATTTTAACATTAATTTTAGAATATTTACTAACACATAGAAGTAGTGAAGTTATGTATTATGTATTATGAAGTAACACACCGGTGAAGTTATGTATTATGAAAATGTTGGATATTTTTTTATTACCTAGGTTTAACACATGATTTTTCTTTCTTTTGAAATGCACTACAACATAATTTCTGTATAATTGGGGTGCGTTACAGTTGTTCTACAGTATAAGTGGTTGCAATTTCATTTTCACGATTGCTCATATCTAACACATTTCCCTTTTATTTGACTGAGTTCTTTAAGTCTCTTATAAAGAAAAACTACTGCATAGCCTCCTATAAGATAAGTGTTAGTAGTAGACTAACACATATATATGTTTTAAATTATTGTTAATGAAACGTTTTGTTTAATTAAAGCATTTATCTTTTTTTTTTTTTTTTTTTTTTTTTTTTTTTTTTTTTTTAATGCTATGTGAACGACGTCACGGGTAACAGCTAGTCGAAATATATATTTATTCAATTTAGATTATTTGTGATCAGGTATGTAAAATAGAATTTTTTCTACTTTCACGTTTTGCAACATTAAGAAAACATCATTTATCATAAAAAAAAAATTAGAATTTGTTGTTGAAATATGTTGTTCAATTCTGTACGCAAAAAGAGAAAAACGAACACTTTATATGGAAGCAAACAGATAATACTACAAAATTCTAGAAATATATTTCTTTTAATTTATGATTGCACAATAATTTCGGTGAAACCAAAACCGCAAATATATTTAAATTATATATATATTTACATTTTCGTAGAATGCTTCATATTAATACATAAAGCAGACAAAATATTAAGTAAACTATTAGTATATTCAATCAGTACAGTCATTGCAAAGGAAAACAAAAAAGAAAGTATTTTTTTATTATTATTATCTCTTATTTATACGCATAAAAGTATTTTGTAATACGATTTTCGGGAACATTTTTTAAAAGAGGGTTTTATAAATTCTCATCTTTTACTTAGAGTACTAACTGTGATTTTTCTAGAAAATGTGCATCAAAATTTTCGATTACTTTAGAAAAAAATAAAAGAATAAAAATAGGGAATTTTCTAGCAATTGAAAGAAAGATGTAGAAAATTGTATTTCTAAGTAAAGATGAATCTTTTCGTCAAAAACAGTATTCGTAATACTTACGCTCCTCTGTGTTAAGGGGACGGTGGACGTTAAATATTTATTTTATTCATTTTTATCATAGCAATATGAAATTTTGTGCATATATACATTTCACTAACACATATAGAATACCTTCAAAAAATTTCCAACCTTATTAAAATTTGTAATGTTTTTACAAAAATTTAAATTTTTAAACGAAATTTTAAAATGCTCCTCGTGCCTTAATTTTTGAAATATTTTCTTGCTTTTGCATTTTTATCACTTAAAACTATATTATAAACAAATTTGTGCATTTTTTTTAATCTCTTCAATAGTTAATATTTTACAGATTTTTTTCTAAATTCCTTATCGATTTTCATCAAAATTTTGCATTTTAATAAGTAAAAAAAAAAAAAAAAAAAAAAAAAAAAAAAAAAGAATGACTATTATTATGACTACCATTATGAAGATGAATTTTAAAAAGCTTACACAATTTCTTTCTAAATATTATCAGGATACTTCCTTATCAATTAATAAATGCAAAAATCTTCAGTAAGGCAAATTATATCAAGAACTGACATTATTTGAAGTTTTCTAAAAATCAGAGCATTAGTTATTAAGATAGGGTTATTACAGAAATTGCAAATAATGCAGCATAATAGCGTGGCCATATAGGTAATATACGCCAAAAACTAAACAGATCTAGTTTATATCATGGTTTAACTGAATCTAAATTTTCGTGAAATTTTGTGCATTATTTCATGGGATAGAGCACCGACAAAATATTTGTCATGTACAGGTTCAAAGTGTAATAGACAGGCTCACAGACATTTTCTGAAAACAATAAAATCGTTTTCAGGACCATCTAAAATGTATAAATCTATCGAAAACCGGAAGTTAAAAATTTTCACGAATCTAATACTTTCTTCTTTAAAAGATAGATAAATATAAAAAGATTTGAATATTTTATAAAAAATATATCCGTAGTTCGTGTGTTCTTGCCTATATTTTTCATTTGTTACATTTTTTAAGTGTTTTAGATATGATAAAATGTCACGATTTTGTTGTTGTTGCTGTTAAAAAGTACTATATCACTTGGGAAGGATCAGAAGCTGTCATTAAGAAGAGACTGGTAAGAAAGTAATTATTTTCAATGATTTCCGAGAAAACTATTTCAAAGTTAAAGAAGTCTTAGATATTTTTTTTTCAAAATTCTAGTTTTAAATTACGTGAAACGTATTGGAAAAGCTAAAAATGTTGTATTTCTATTTTTCACATACATTTCATATCACAGCTACAAAACAGTACTTTTCTGTTTTTGGGATATGTAATGATATAGTTTAATAAAATGGTATATTTATTTTAAGGTGGGTTTTTAAAAGATAGCTACTTCATTGATGAGTTAGAAAAAAATATACTGTATTGATAGGAATTAATATACTATTTGGCATAGAAATCTACAATCGTAGATTTTCAAAATGAACTTATTTATTTTTGAAGTAATTTTAATTTGTCGTATTTTCGTTTGACTAACTTGAACAGCTGTATTATTTTCTTTGTCGAACTATTTCACAATGCATTTAAATTTCTCAAGATGTCTTTCACCGAAACGTTTTAAAACAACCAGTACAAAAACTGCAGAGCGCTAATTCCATGGGTTCCACTCTTAGAGGACCTCCCCCCAATTCCTCTTATAAAATATAATTTTTAACTTCAGTTTTGTTTTTTAAATTCAATTTTTCTCGATAATCTTTAGTTCCACATGAAATTTCAATGTTTTAGTAAAGTGTAATTGTTACATAAAATAGATCCCTAAGTATTAAAAACTTGCACTATTCTGTATTTGGTAATGATTTCATATCTCTTCTCCATCTTAAATTTGATTACAAAATATCAATCTTATATATTATACTATTAAAAATATATGCGTAAGAAACGATATGCGTAAAAATAATTAAAACTTGCGATTTTTTTGTGAAATTTAAATGTAATTTCTATAAATCTATATAATATGTAAGAAAATTTTACAAAATCAATTTATTATGATCTTATTAGTTTTTCATAAAATCATAAAGCAAAAAAGTTTTAGAAATTACACTCAGAGAATTAATTATACTATTCAACTTGCATTTTTATCTATGTCTAAGTCAGAAAATATGCTTTTTTGAAATTCAATTGCAGTCAATAGTTTTAAAAGCATTTTTTTTATTTTCATGGTGAAGAAAGAAATGATATTGTGAAACCTAAATAAATTTCACTTTCAGAAACGCATTTAATTAAATGTGTTAGTTCTTTTTTTAAATAGAAAACATACCGTGACAATTAAGGACAGTTTTTTGCCAAAAAAAAAAAAAACCTGTGTGGGTTTATTAGTTTTTCAGAGATTATTTATGGTGAAAGTAGATGGTTCTTTAGCATTTTAAAATGGGTGAATTTTACTATTTATGAAAAAACAGTAAAAGAATCTGTTATCTCTTTAAAAGCGTAATCTTTTAATCATTTCTTCTCTTCTTTTTCTATTTTTTATGTTATTTATCATATAGATTCAATGGATTGTTAATTATTTTAACAAAAGGTTGTTTTCCCTCTTATAATAGAGAAAACGTTATTTTTATTTCGCTTAAATTATTTACAAACATTAAATAAAATGTTTTAACACTGAAAAAAATTATATTTAAAAAAAATGATAAAATAATTTAAATAGTTCTTTGAACGCAATAAAATTTCAATTGCGTTTTTCCATGTCAAACCATTTTTTGAAATATGTATGATATTAATAGTGTTTTTTAATGTTTGATTTAGTTTAAAAAAGGAAAGATATATACATACCTGATAAACGAAAAAGTATATATTTTTTCTTTCCCCTAAAATTCAACTGAATTCTCATGTTGCCACTTAAAGTAATTGAATGTCGTGACATATATTTCCAAAGCTTTTTCGTTACAAAGAAAATAATACACCGCTTTTTTATTTGTCTATAACGTATGAAGAAAAAGAGAACAAATAGATGAAAAGAGAAATAGCTCCGGTTTCTCCTGGTAAAACAAACATTGTAAATTATTTTTATATTTTACTCGACAAAAGAAATGTCTGACAACAAGTTAAAAGAAATTACAAATGTATAATACTATTTTTAAATTTCCTATGCATGCACACACACACATATATATGTGTATGCATATTTAACATTAATTTACAATAGACACAATGAAAATAGTAAAAACATTTAAAAAATATATAGTGTAATTTAAATTCAAGAAATTCATCACTAATTATGTTTTTTTAAATGTAAATTGGGCGAAGATGTTGTAAATTTTGACATACTTGTTTAAAAAACCGCCTGTTATTTTTATATGTTATTCATTAATTTTTTGTTTAAGTTTGCACTCTTATGTATGACTTAAAAATCTATTTCATATTAAAGGTATTGTACAAAGCATTAAAAAATATGTTTTTTGTAAACATATCTTACACCAGGATAGTGTAATATAGCCAACTATCTAATATACCACCCGAAATTTCAGACAATATTTTTGAAGCACTATAAAATATAATGGGAGGAATAAAAGTAACTTTGATATTTTGGATATATTAAAGTTGTTAATTTTGTAAGCATTATTTAATTACAAAAATGAGAGTTTAACAAACATTGGCAATTTAATAAATAACAAACTGCTATTTGAGAAAAAGATTATATGCTGCTTAACATTTAAAAGAATTGTATATGCCAATTTTTCAAAAATTTATAACGAGGTTAAAAACGATAAAGGCACTGTTATAATATGCTTTAGAGTTGACCTATTTGCTAATGTTATCCATGCGCTCTTTTGTTTTTTTCAACCACATCATAGATCTGCACAAACTAATTTGTTAATGTATTTTGAAAATTTTATATAATCAAAACTTTTACAGAATGCAGTCGATCGAGTTACAAATTAAATTTGTCTTTATAATTTTTTTTTATATTTTAGTTCTTTATTAGGATTTTTAAGATTCTTATTCGTACGATTCTTGAATTTTTTTAATCAAACGTAAAAATTTCTTCAGACTGCAGGGATTGTAACAATCTATTTTTTTTCCTTATGTTCGATGATATGAAAGCCTTATATTCCGTTGATAATACTTATATTTTTCAAAGGGTTTTCCTGGTGTACTTTTTTTAGCACCTATTTTCAAATATAGGATATCCTCAAGTTCTCTGAAAGTTTACCTGTTGAGTCAGCAAAATCTTTGGCAGATTAAATTGTGAGAAATTTGTTCTTATTCTAGATTGGCGAATCTTTTAATTGTCCCGTGCCAAATTTGATTAAAAAAACTACACGAACATGGCGTGCCAAAAAAAGAGTAAGATAAATAATGGATTAAAATTAAAATTTTCTATTTTGATTTGAAAAGTAAGATGGACGTAGATGTAGGTATTGTGCACCATAATTATAGAACAAATATATTTTAGAAACTAATAAAAAATGCGAGATAACTTGATTTCTGTTGTTCATTCTTAACATATAGACTTTAGTGAAAACTGAACCGGGTTTATTTGACAAGTGTTTTTTATTTGAGTTTTGACATTAGTAATTTGTGACGATATAGAGTCGAAAGCATAGAGAAACAGAAAAATTGTTAAAATGACAAATGTGTGTTTCTTTGAATAATTATGAAATAAATTCAAAGTTGCCATTGAAAATTAGTATTTTCTAACAAATTCTTGGCGACTATTTTCAAATATTCTCTTCGAAATATTGTGTTCGAAAAAGTTTGGAAATTTGGTAATTAGACTATGATATATGCCGTAATTAAATTTCTTGTTTTCCATTAAAATAAATTCATAAAAATCAGTCGTGGTTTTGTATTATCTCCCTTTATTTCGATTTCGAGCCACAAGCAACACTGTGCCAAAATTATTTTTTCGTGTGCCACTTTTGACGCGAGTGCCATAGGTTCCCCGTTCCTACTCTAGATCATTTGGCGCACAAAAAGTTTTACCCTACCTTCTTTTTTTTTCGGTTATTTTTTGACGAAAGGGTTGCCAGTAGTCAGTTATTCCATCCCATCAGTTATTCCTTTTCCTCGTGAATGAAATTTCTTCTTTCCGTTTCTTATTTTCATTATCAGACGAATTCATAATTATTCTTTCCCTGTATTTGTCTTC
Organism: Maratus speculifer; assembly: GCA_964019185.1. Lineage (NCBI taxonomy): Eukaryota > Metazoa > Arthropoda > Arachnida > Araneae > Salticidae > Maratus > Maratus speculifer. The sequence continues at coordinate 273,552,214 of OZ025290.1, read as the reverse complement.
AAATGTAAATATTAAAAATTTAAAAAAATATATATGTCATCCACAAGTAGATAACACGGTAAAAAGTGAGTTATTACTCAATTTGAAATAGACACTTTTATTAGGTGCGTTCGTAATTATATAAATATGTAGCACCTATAGCCGTCGTTCAGTCCGTCCGTCTTTCTTTTTTCTGTTCGTCTTTCCATCCGCATATAACAAAACAAAAAAATTCCCAACCGAATCATTTAAAATTTAAAATATATAATTTCTGCATAATTTTGTCAAGTCATTACGGATTTTATGAAAATCGGATGCACAATTCATAGTGCAATGGTTCAATAAGAACATTCAAAAGTAATCCGTTACATCATGGCCAATGGGAAAAAATAGTTTTAAGTGCATTTTAATATATGGTGTCATACTCTTCCAAGCATAATAAAATTGATATGAATCTTTGATATGTATACTAAAGTATACATTCTGTACAATCTGTTGTGAAAAGAATATATTTTATTAATTTGCAGGGCCACACAAAAGTATTCCATTACATAAAGATATAAGAGAAAGCATTGTTTGGGGCGCATTTTATTTGTATCAAACTATTTCACTTTTTTATGAAATTGATGTACGCTGATTTAAGGTTTCTAAAGGTTACTTCCCGTAAAATGGAAAGTAGATAGTACTTAAAGGGGCACTAAAAAGATTTCGGAAACATATACAGTATCCGAAGTTCTGTGTACTATTACACAAAGATCTGAATATTTTTAAATTTTTGTTATAGTACTAATTCATCTCATTTGCTATGCTTGACGCACAATTTCCGACTTATTCTTTTCCTTAAATTTGTACAGAATCATTTTGAAGCTAGTGAATCCTATTAAAAATTAACTATGTGCTTTTCAAACGCTCTTCGAAATGAATAGTTGAAACGTTTCAAGCTAAACATCATATATATTATAAAGCAGTAAGCTCTGAAACATCCGCTCGAATGTTTTCAAAAACTACCAATGGATTTTTTTTTTCATATTGCATCATTCGATAGAAAATATATTTGTGGAGGTTTGTAATTTAAATATACAGGGATAACTCTGATTTTTCGTAATAAATTTCTTTTTTTTTCGGGTTATTTTTGACGAAAGGGTTGCCAGTAGTTATTTTTTGGCGAAAATTATCATTACTAAAAAATTAAAAGAATATATCTGTTAGAAATCTTATAAACATCTTGCAAATTAAAGCACAATATACTACTGATATACTGAATATACTAACATAGCTACTGATAATAATAATGATAATAACAATAAAGAAAAACCGTTCAACGAGCCGTAATATTTAAAAAAATATATTTGTCTTAAAAATAAAAGAAGTATTTGTAATGTTTAAATAACTTAATTAGAAATATTACAATTAATACACATTTGGCGATATATCCCTTGCGTTAGAAAAGAAATGAACTTGAAAATTTTATTAAATGAATTTTGCATGATAGTTATTTACATTTTTATTATCAAATTTCCGTATCATATGATTTACAGCAGAAAAAAGGTGATCTAATTGTAAAAGTTACTGTAAGTTGTGAGTACAGATTCGTTTGTTTGCGATTTTTATTTTGCTTTTGTCGCCAAAAAATGTGATTTTAAGCCAAAAATGCATATATCTGATATGTTGGTGATGGTCGCAGTAATGCTTTTTTTTTCAAGGGAAGATAATTTTTGGAGTATATTTTAATATTCAATTGTAAATTATATAGATATGATTTAATATTTTAAAAAAGAAAAACCGTTTGCATATATAATTACCGAATTTATATTTAAATTTTAGCTTAAGTGTGAATTTGTCCCATACATACATGTTGTAAAATAATATCATTCTTTTTCAAAAGTTTTTTTACCAAAATTTTGACAAATTTTAACAACGAAAATAATCCTTTTTTTAGCAAATATTTTTTATTGTTTATTTTATTTTTCTTGCACCATTTCGTCAAATTTAATTACGGGAAAAACTACGATTTTAAAATTTAGAAACTGGAGAAGAAAATCTATGCGATTCAAAAGAAACTTATGCATGCATTATTACTATTGATTAATTCAACGTTTTCTAATAAAAATTGCCTGCTAAGAAAAATGGCACAGATGTCATATATGCACTACATTGGTACAATTGCAACAAAACGTCCATTTTATGCCTCATCGGATCGGATGTTGTTCATTTATTCAGAAACTGTTTACTTTCTTTTTTTTTCATGATATAAATTGTTTTGTTTTATAATTATTGACTAAACATTTTTATTTATTGTTATTTTCTTTTAAAAACTATAGAAAACAACTAAAAAGTACATATTTAACTGGCATTTGAAAACGATCTTTTCGCAAAAATCTCATTAAAATAATCACGCAGATGTGGTGCATATATGACATCTTTTCTAAACAATTTTAAAAATCTTTTTAAATTAGCCATTTTTTCTTCGATTTTCTTAATATTTTTCCTGTGTGAGGTAACATTAATAAAATATTGGACTAATCTTGGATTATTGAGCACCGCCAAATGGCATATTTACTATATTATTGAAAGTTTTGTTGCCACAGATATCATATGTGCTCCGAGGTAATTAATAGACTCTAAACTGGCGTTATTTTGCCCGACATGTTAACCCGACTATTATTATTTATTTATAAATAAAATTTTTATTTACTTCCATTCTCTTCTTTAAAATTTTATAATTATTTTCTTCTATTGTTATTAATTAATATTTTTTATTATAATCTTTGTTATTACTTTTTAAATAATAGAAAATATTTTATATATATATATATATATATATATATATGTAACTGGTATTAGAAAACGATGTTTTCACCAAATTAGACCAAAAAAGTTACCGCGCCAAACTTGGTGCGTATATGACATCTGTGCTGTTTTGTTTATGCATTAAGGAGATTTCTAGATCATCAATCTCATTATAGAAAATTAGTTAGATTATTTGAGATTTTTGAAATTATTAAATTTACGATTTTTCATTATGAAACAAACGAAGAAAAGAGAATTTATTATTGGTGCGACTGGAAAATTAACGATAGCTTGATGTTATACTTTTTAAATATCGAAATAGCGGTTTTTTAATTATTTGTTTATGTTTTTTTTTTGTTTAACACTTTTCCAATTCTATATACGCATCACCTTGGCGCGATTTTTTTTTTCTGACGTCAATTTGGCGAACACTGCGTTTTCAAATACCAGTTACATACTATAATATTTTGTATTATTTTCTATTATTAAAAAAAGAAATACTAATAAATAAATGAATTTTAATTAATATTTGTTGAAGAAAACAATTTATATAACTTTAAAATATAAAAGGAAAGTAAAAAAACAGTTCATTAGTAATAAAGAGCAATAACCAGATTACCGCGTGATCCATTGTACCTCGCGCAAACGTGATCCGTACATGACATCTGTACCTAAATATTATTAGCAATATTATTGTTTATATAATTTGTTTAGATTATTTGGTACTGCTTGATTATCAAATGGACCAAAAACTGTTGCCAAATTATAACATCAAATATCAATAATGGATGATCGTAAATGTCACATTCATTTGGCATTAAACATGTTACACGTGTTTGTTACGTCATTAACTACTTTTAATTTGACATTTAATTAGTATTTCTAATAATATTTTAATAATTTATTGATTCTTTGGATATTTAAAATAAAATTTTGTCCATTTGTATAATTTATTGAATAGTTTAGCAAAATGTATAATTTGGCCAAATTTATTGATGGAATAATCAAGAAGTACCCATTATTAGTTTACATTCTATCTAGATATTTATGTTGATAGAACTGATGTACTCATCAAGTATCCGCCAAGGCATACGCCAAGCAGTCTTTAATTATGTGTTTTAGCCTTACTATTGTATATTTTTCATCTGCACTTATTTTACTATCATTAAAAAAGTAATATTAGCTATGTGCAGGGAAAATGTTTATAATGACAATGATGTAGAAAAAAAAGGTATTTGTAATTAATTTATTATTCATTTTAATTAACAAAAAGTATTGTTAGGAAAATAAATATACTGTTTGTAACTGTATAAATTGGTTTAGAAAAAAATATATGTGAAATTCCAACAATAGAAAATTTTGTTTTTGATGATAATGTAGCAATTTTAATTAACGTTGAGCCCTATCAACAGAATTTTGTCAAAAATTAACTATTACATACTACTTCATTACCCTGTCAAACAAAAAACTATCGCCAAGCAATATGATTAAATGCCAATAATAGATGATCGCAAGTTTCACATTCATTTGACAATAAATATGAACTAATCTGGTACATTTGTAGCAAATCATTTCTAGCACTTCTAGTGTTTGAAGCCAAAAATCGTAATGGAATCGATTACAGAAGGTAAAAATATTTTATTGGATCCAAGCTAAAGGTTTATTTTCACACAAAATTTAGACATTAAGATTGTTCCTGATTCAATGGCCCCATGTTAAAACCTGGTTTATAAAATGAAGAGACAGTGAAACAGATGTAATTTTAATTTTAATCAAATAAGTCAGCTTTAAAATACACTTTTTATGCTTCTTTGTTGTAATAAATATATAAGTTAAACACTCTTATTTATCTGTAAATAATTCTTTATTTTTTTTACTCTATGTACTCTGTTGTAATAGGCCAAGGTATATAGAAAACTGTAGTATTAGTGTCAGAAAAGGAAGTTTATTATAAAATGTAATGTAACATGTAATGAGATTGTATTTAGGCTACCAGATCTACACATAGCGCAAGTTCAGATGCCGGAAGTTTAACAACTAACAAATGTTGATGTACGACCCAAAAATTTATAGAGTTTGATATCCAATCTTAGTCATCACTGTAATGCTCTCTAATTTAATAATGTGATGACTAGGGGATATTTTGATTCGTGCTGTCATAATGGTTTCATTTTCATAGCAAACTCTACTACAAATGAAATAAAAGAGATGGTTCTTAATTGCCAAATGTTGTCTAAGGCATATAATAGTGCAATATTGCAGTGGTGTTGGTTCGTTTTAATCAATGCGAAGAACATTCCAGGTGATGGTCAATTCTGCTTTAAAATAAAAATTTAAAATCACCATTTTGTTTTAATCGAGGTTCGTTTGGAAAAATGGACTAGCGCAGCGGGCATATCCTGCTAGTGCTCTAATAATGCTCATATTTAAATCAAAATTCTCCAGTAGTACTTCAACGATAAGTCTAAAATGCATGTAATATTGTTACATTAAAGTACATGAAAAATTGAACATGACTAAGTAGATTGACTCGCAAACTATTCAAATGTTTCTTTAGTTGATTTAATTATTATGTTGTAGTGTTAATTTATTATTATTATCATTATTTTTTAATTTTATGTATTAAATATGCAGTTTAAAAAATTGTCATAAAGGTATTACAATATAGTTTTAATTTAGAGAAGTAAATCTCCATATAAAAGAAAAAGAAATGGAAATCATATTTACGGGATATAAAAAGGAAACAAAATCTAAGGCTTTATTATTGTGTAATTTGTTAATTATAAAAAACAAAAATCATGAAAACAATAGTGGTTTTAGGAACGTGCTGTTCTATTTTTTGAAATAACATTTTCTATTAATATTGAAAAATACAGATGAATAGAAAATATATATTCTCTTATATATATTATATATATTATGTAATATATATAACAAAATTTCATATATATATATATTCCAAATAATAAATAAATTTTTGGCACATTTTAATAAAAAATCTTTCAAGTTATATTAAAATAAGGATGAAAAATCAAAAACGATTTATATATGTAAAGAATTGCTTTCCCATCTAACCGAAATATATTAATTTTTTAACTTTACTTAAAAATTTCATTCAAAAAGAAAATCTTTGATTTATTTTTTATAATACCGTGCAATAACATTTTTTACCCTACGCGTTATAAAGATTATTATACGTAAAATCATTAGAGAAGAGTAAAAAAAATCTTAAAAATAAAAAACATAAGAAGTTTGAGGAAAGTATGTTTAAAATATTCAGTTCCATTTCAAATTAATCTAAGGATAGCTTAGTAAAAACTTTTTTTATATTAATTTTTAAAATAAGAATTTTTTTTAATAAGAATTTTTTCAAATATTTGTTTTAAATATTTTTCAAAATATCGCACATTATTTGAATTAACATGTTGTATATGAATATATAAATTAAACATTAGAATAAATTTTCCTTTTGGTTAATTTTTTAAAACTATTACTATTTAAATTTTACTATGTTAATTATGTAGAAGAATATGCTATATTTTTCTAAACAAATTTACAGAAAGTTTTTGCTTTCCATTTGAGTTTTTTTTCACAAATTGGTGCATACATTGGAGCATATTTAAAGAAACACATTAGGCATGTAGTTGAAACATGCATATTCAAAAATAAATACTTATAAAAATTGTAAAACTACATGGCTACATTAGTATTACAGATTTTTATTAAGAAAGTGCCTCTGAATCGTTCAGATACTTTAGAAATAAGTGAACGAAAGATTTTTCTAGCAATTCAGAAAGAAATTTTTAAATGTTTAAATGGGCATCTAAAGTAGAATTTTTAACTAAAACTCAATCTCGATAATACTTACACTTCTTTCTATCAGCAATAAGCTCAGGGGAATGTTTTCTGCTACTGCAGATTTTAAGATTTTTACAAATTTAAATAATGTCGTAAAATGGAACTGCATAACAGTGACTTTTAACGTTAATATTAGTTTCTAAAATCAAATTATTGTTATTTACAACATAAAGTATAAATTGCTGTGTGAAGTGTAATCATGGGATGAAAGACAGTCTTCAAACTTAAAGCATCTGTATTTGGTCTGCTATAGAATTTCTTCACCATCTTAAAATTTATTGCAAAATTAAAAATACGAACTATTTTAAAACACAAATAATAACGAAACTCTTTCGAATTCATTGTAAGACTTAGATTAAGACAATGGTTTCCAATGTAGGGCGTACGTCCAATCGAGGGGAGGGGGATTTGGTTTTCTAGGGGGGCAGTCCACTGTGGATTTTTAAGTTCAAATCATTTGCTTTTGAGACGGTTAATACCTGTTTTAATGATTTATTAAATAATATCATTTAAAAAAAATTAAATCAGAAAATATAAAATAAACAGTAAACAGCATCTACAATAAACAATCAGTAAACATTTTCACTCCATCCAGGATATTGGTAATGCAGCCATAAAAGAACTGTTTCAAATAAAACAATTTAAATGTATTGTTTTAAATAGGGTGTTATTATTAGTTTTCATTATTTTTCTCATATCCTCGTGAAAATACAGTTTTTAAATTAAAGGAAGTATAAGTATTTGCATTGTTTTAAAATTCGAAACAATAAGGGTTTTTTATATAAAGAATATAAAAAAATAATTTCTGGTATGAATGTATACTTAAATCTTTTTTGGCAATATTATAACGTAGAGATTTTAAATATGACGTAACTTTCCTCGTTTACCGCTTTTTCCGTAAAATAATTCAACTATTATTTATAAGCTTTATTTCCATTGTTAATATTAATGTGTAAATATCACTTTTTAATTTGAAAGTAAATATTAATATTCGCGCTATTTTACATATTGTCAGACATATATATATAAAATGACATTTTGGAAATGTAAAGCAAATATCTAATGAAAAAAAAATTTTGAGTAAAAAACTAAACCTCCTTAAGGAATTATACAAATTAAAAAAGTAGTTGAAGATTGCACACAACAAACTCGTCAAATATATTCTGCGAAAGATGGTTAAATTATTATGCATCGTTTTTTATAGTATAAGAGTTTTAATGGAATTAGTTTGATCTTTTTAACACTAGAACGGATTATTATTAACACAAATTAAAATTTTTTGATTCATAAACTGTATTCTACAACGTGTTTACCTAATATTTGTTTATAAAACTACAAATTTTCGTATGTTTATATCAATTGTCATTCTGATAAAGACCACGGATCCCATAAATTTTATTTAGGGTTGCGACATTTGTAGTTGCTTACTGTGTATTAGAACGACACATAATAAAAAAAATTTTTACAATTACAATCGCTGTTTTTAAACTCATTCTTAAGCCTTTATAGTTTCGCTTTTGACGAATATTGTACTCCAAAAATGACATTTTCAAAAGTGTGTAAAAAATACCCAAATTTAAATTTGCCGCATAGTCAAGATGGCTCCTAATAAAAATTACTCAAGTTTAAAACATGTATATATTTACATGGGCTACTGAAATATGAGAAAATGACATTCTTTCATGCTTATTCAAGATTTTGAATAATGTTTGAACTTATATATTGTTTATGATTGTAAAATTCTACCAACGAAGTCTATCTTTTATGAATTCTTGCATTCTACAGTTTCAAAGTTTGTTGTTTCGCGATCACGATAAAAATTTAGTTCGCCACATTTCACGTTATAAAATATTACTGAAAAGAGCATTTTGTTTGAAATCATACCAAGTGAAAAATTATAAATACATGCAACTATTGTGGTAGAATTTACCACATTTAACTAATAAAAAGTAATTTTGTTTAAAACTGAGTATTTCTGGTATTTCAGAATTGAGAGCATTGGATCGTCACATTTGAAACGTAAATTTTCAGAACAAAAGGAAATCGTCGATTTATCATATTTGAAACATTTTTTGACAAACTCATATTTGTACATTCTTTAGTATTCAATCTTTGTTGCTTATTTTAATATATTGATTCTTATTTGACTGAACATATTTATATAGGGACATGAATAATTAAATACCACTAATTAAATAATTTATATTATCATCTAATACGCCCGATTTATACATTATTATATATTTTTGATATGTCACGTGCTAATTCAAGAAAAATAATTCAAATACTTAAGTAATTATTAATTAATGAAATACTACGTTCATTATATAATCAACAACATTTTATATATGCCACATGTTAATAAAAATAACGCATGAATTACCTACTTAAAATATTTCGTCGTGATGTTGTTATTTTTGTGCTTTTATAATTAGTATAACTAATGTTAATTTCACAATTAAACTCTCTTTAACCTTTTTATTATATTTAATGGATAACAAAGGCTAAAGAGCTAAATTCAGAACTATGAATATTTTGAAATTAATTACCTGACAAAAGGTAAACACGGATGCTATTCAAAAAAGATAAGTTTTGACATAAAATGTATTTTGAGAGAATAATGTAAACAAAGAAGTTTTTTTTTTTTTTTTTTTAGACTTTTTGTCTTTAATTAAAATGAAGTGTTTTCCAAAACTTTAATTAACTTTAGTACTTTTTCAAAGACAATATATATTTAGGCATTTTTGATTTTTATTCTATTTTCAGTAAAACTTCAAACTCTTTTAGAAAAAAAAATGAAAAAGCCATTTGTACGTATGCTGTAACATGTATGTCTATTACATATGAAGAAATTCTTTAAATATCACATTGGAATTTAACATAGAATTGATTTTTAAAGTTATAATTAAAGTTAGTAGTTTATAACCTAAGAATAATGACATTTTCAGAAAGATTTTATTTGCATTTCCGTAAAGTTTTAATCACTTTTAGAAAAAAAAGCGAAAATAATAACTGTGCATTTTTTTAGCATGCATGTATGATATATTTAAACCTTTTTTAACAAAATCAGATTAAAGTCTTAATATAAAGTCAATAAATAAAGTCTCTATCTATATTATTTTTAGTCTGAAATTTAAAGATTTTAAAAATTAAAACAAGTAATTTAAAATTCCTGGAAGTATGAAGTGTACTTTTTAAAAATTTCGATTTAATTTACATAGTTGAATCTTTTACCTAATTGATTAGAAATTGAATTACATTAAAAACTCGAAATATCAATACAATTTTTTTAAAGCTATGCCAAATTGATATAAACTACTCGGTGATACACATTCTAATGCCGCCTAGTGGCAATCTGTGGATGTCACATTCTTATTAACAAAATACTACGAAATTAGAGAATAATGTATGCACGAAATTGTCGAGCGTCGATCATTTAGTATGGAATGATGCGTTATGTGTAAAAATATCTTTTTTTTAATGTACATATTTTTTTAATTTAATAACCAGCATTACTACGCCATTAACTGCATTCAAAAGCACGATATAAAATGACAAATAAATATGTAAAATTGAAACAGAAACATACTGGATGATTTAAAACGCAACCAAAATCAAAGAGTAAATGGGCATATAGAAAAAACACTAGATGCCTTTTCTATAAAAACACGAAATGAGCAAATTGAACGACTTGATATGTGTAATTTTAGAACAACGGATCTTGCACACATTTCAGCAGACAAATTAAAACACATCTGCAGGCTCAATATCATAAGAATTGGATTTGTCAATGTAGATCAATCGCATGGCCACCCAAATCACTAGATTTGTCTCCAGTAATTTTTTTTATAAAATATAATGTATATACGAAGCATCTTTTACATCACTGGAAGACTTAAAAAGAACTGCTGCTGTAGTAGGAAATATTTCAGATACATCTGATATGTTTGGTTAGTTGCGTGAGTTTATGCAGCGTCAATGTAATGCGCCTCTCAAGGAGTCTTGCGAAAGCTTTGAGCATCTCCTGTAGTGGAAGAGTTTCGTAAATGTGTAAAATGTGCGGAAATATAGTATAAATAAAATGATTTTTATATACTCTTGTTGCATTACATATGTACAACATCCCTTTAGCGTCCCCGGATGGTGTTTGCAACCCCATGCTCCTATATGATTTTAGATCCTTTTTTATGCTTATCTTGCGCGTTTATTTTCGCCAAGTTATTTTTTTATCATCCTATGTAAGTAAAGCAAAGTTTATTTTAATGAAATGAAATATATCTTTCGAATATCAAGTAATATACACTGAAGATGATCATTATAGAACGCAATGAATCATGCTTATATTGCGTTTCGACGGTTTCACTAAGCATACATAACATTATTTTCTTTTGAAAAATAAACTGTATATCATTTACAAGTACTTTAGACGTAAATAGGCGCCTCCTCCTAATTTCACCCTTTTCAAGCAAATTAAAGACATATTTAAACATATAACAGCATATTAAAAAATAAATATCAACTTTTCTAATGCAGATATTTTAAAATTAAAAATGTATTTGTATAGTATAAATAAAGATATTTGTAAAATAAGGTACCCTGGGGTAATAACGCCAGGCGGGGTAATAACGCCAAGTGCTAATATTTTGCTTAATTATGAAATAATCTGATAAATGACACCCATGTGCTCTGCGCAGAAGGGTTTTGAGTCATATAAATCGCAAAAAACAGCTTCAAGTTAATTTGTTTCGTTTTTAGGTCTTATTGTTTTTACAAGCAACTAAAATTAACGCTTGATCTAAAATTTGCGAGATACGTTTTGTGATGTGAAGACTATTTTTTTAATCCGGAAATGCTTTGTTAATTACATAAATTTGTAGTACATTTAATGGAATTTCAAAATGTTGTTGAAGATTTTGGATGTCTTCTCGAGATAATTTGTAATTTAAAATGTACAGCGCAATAACTATAACGGGGTAATAACGCCAATCCTTGGCATTAATATCCCGGTTGATTCCCTACAGTGGCCGAGCTACATCCTAAATACTGATTCAAATAAACACAGTTAAAACTGCGCAATGTTTCTAATAATTCTATTTAAGCGGTCCTTTTTAAGCAAAAAAAAGAAGCTCACGGTCTGGTATTCTTTTGCCTCATCCCCCCCCCCCCCAACCACAATTTTATTTTTCTTACACTTTCACAAAAATTGAACATTTTCAATGTCTTAGAATGCAATTTGTAAATTTCTAAGTTTGTAGAGTGTGTATTTTCAGAATTGGGCAATCTACATGCAATTATTCCATCTTATTTCATACTTTTGTTTACATGGCGTTATTACCCATATAGGTGGGTAATAACGCCAAATAGCATTGGTCAAGAAATCACGCCATTACATTTTATGAATACATATCTGTTAAATTATTTTTTTTATATAGATAGTCAATGAGTTGCTGTATCAAATCATGTATTTGTTCGAAAAATACAAACTAAAACTGAGCCGTGAAAATTGGTAGAACCTTAACGTGGCGTTATTACCCCAGGGTACCTTATAATTTTATACTAAACTAAGGTCGATGAAATTGAATTCAACCTTTTCTAACATCTTATAACCTTTTCAAAAAAGGAACAGAAACTACCTCACTTGACGATAAACATAGTTTACTATAAACTACACACTTCATCAATTTTATTGCATTTTAATGATATTATAAACAGTTTATTGTTATTTTTAACATATTCTTTATTATAGTCTAAATTTTTATATAATTTTTATAATGTTCCTTTCATAAAAATCAATGAAGACGACCCATCATAGACTTGTTTGTAATCGTGCAGGCAGCGATTTGATTTATTTTATTCAAATAAAATAAAGGTTTCCACTACATTCTTCAAAGCATTAAAATGTATGTTTATGATCTTGTATAAAAGAAATCTTGACAATCCTCATTATGTTTAAGTATAATGAAATATCACGGACAGCAGAGATTTTCTTTTCTATCCGTGTAATAATATCAGCAATAAACTTTTTTGTGATGATAGTATAATATTGTTTTTTCGGGTTTTTGTAAGTTTCTTCACATCATTCAAGCCCTTAATTTTTTACTACATATACATTTTCTTTGAATCCTACTTTGCTACAAATCAATTTAGATAAATCTTCTTTTCGTGTTTTCTCTCAAAAGACAAAGTGTACCGAAGTTTAAATGTTCATCACATATGAATCGCATCGTTTAATTCATTAAATTTATTGCATTATAATCGCATCATTGTGGTTTCAATCAATAAAATATGCAAAGAGTATTCTACATTTATTATTAGAGTAATTTCTTAATTACTTGTACTAGTATCGAAATTTTCTAATTTGTAAAGATTTTTATTATTTTTAATTACAAGTTTATGAATTTATGTAACTGCTTGATATATATTTAAAATAATTTTTATTCCATGTGCCATAACCAGCTATAAAAATTTGGAAGAGGGAGGAAAAAACATCGGGCAGTTTTTACTTAAATGCCAATATGTGGAAGACCACAAAAGAGGCTTTTTAAAGAGAAAATGATCAATAATTATTGTTTTGTCGTGCAAAATCTTTGAAATCATCGAACAGTTATCACGTCCGGACTGGTTCAAAGCCGCTACCATCATTCCAAGCTCCCCTCTCTCTCTTTTTTTTTCCGGGATGCTAACCGCTGGGCTGAATGAACCCCAAGAAATTTAACAACGTAAAAGCAACGAACATTCTTTCTACAATACATTACACCAACAAGAAGTACACCAAGCACTTTACATATTTGTTATAAATTAAAACCCCCTTAAAAATATTATAATTGATAAGAAGCACAATGTAAACGCCCTGAAGTCATAACGTTTATCTTTCTCTATAAAAATATAGATTGCTGCTTCTGTTTCAAAGTTTTTCTTATAAGTATCAATGTATATGAAAAAATAAAAATATAATTTACATTATATTAATAATGCAATTTCGTGCTAAGAAATTTATAAATTATTCTAAATTAAATTATTTCCTATATATAAATACAATTGATGTTATGAAAATTCTGTTTTTTATAAGTATCAATGTATATCAAAATATAAAATTATAATTTAGATTCTACTAATAATACAATTTCTTATTATTTCATATTAAGAAATTTATAAATTATTCTAAATTAAATTATTTGTTATATATAAATGTAATATATGTTATGAATATTAATATTAATTTACGATCTTTATTATAAAAACTATCTATTCATACTTACTGAACATTTAAATCTTCTTCTGTTTGAATGAAAATATTAGAACATAATCTGACTTGCATGTTAATGGAAAATAAATATAATTTTTGCAACAAACTATCAACACATTTTGCTAAGTAATAAAAATTTCGGCATAAAATTTCCTTTTAGAAAATAATGCTGATAGATATGTCATAAAATGTTCATGAACACATCCTTTAATGTTACGAGTAAAGAGCAGAAAGTGAATTTACTTGTAAGCATGCTATATAAGATTTTATTTGAAATATTTCACAAACTTACTGCCCTTTTACTGGTGATTTCATAATATTTACGCATTTTTATAACTCGACATTCGGTTATATATACATGAATTATTTATAATAAAAATCATAGAGATTAAATCTTTGTACATTTCTGTTAATCAAATAGAAATCCCGCCAATTCCGATATACATTGCTACTTGTATAATAACAACTGTAAACGTATATGGGTACGAAGAAATCATTGTGATTATCTTTATTTATAAGGATAAATTACTACCTAATTATATTACAAAAATGATTTACCACGCGAACATCTCTCTTGAAATATGATCCCTATAATATCTTTTAATCTAAATGTGAGTTTTATATGTGTCTACCGTAATGTTAATATTCAGTATCAGAGTGTACAAGATATGTGAAGTGTCTTTCAAACATTAAAAAAAAAACATATCAATTAATTAGAATGTGTGATAGGAGGTTTTGAAAAAATAAATGTTTCTCATGATAGAAGGCTTTGTGTAACACTTTCGGGTCCGTTTTTTTTTTTTCAATATTTAGAAAAAATTGCTTTTACGTTAATACAGTAGAACCTCGATCTGTCGTTTTTCAAAGGGGTGCGAGAAAAAACGATAAATACAGGAAAACGATAAATGCGATTAATTTCAAAACACGAAAAAATACAATGTTTATACATTACTAATGTATGTAATGTATACTATATACTAATAATACTGTTGCTTACTAAAGTGTAAAAGAATTAAATCAAACTTATAGAAAATTGGTATTTATTTTTAAAAATCAGTAATTTTATGTTTGGGTTTTCATTTTTAGATTTTATTTAATAAATAAATTTTCAAAATATACAAAAAACTCTCTATAATTTCATATACATATATAAAAGTTCATACAGTTTCCAATACTATAATTGCATTAGAGAGATTTGGCAATGGTGGTTCAGCTTCATCGGCATGAAATCTTCTGCTTCTTTGCCATTATCTTCATTTTTTGCATTATCAGATATTATGTTAAGACACCCCATGTCGCAACATTTAATCATTGGATTACCAAACACATCCTCTACTATATGCAACCACTTTTCATCTACATTATTGTCGCCATTATGAACACAAACAGCGAATTTTAGGAGAAAAAAAAGTAATTCCAGTTTGTATATCATATGGATTCGAATGACTTTCAATTTCATTTCTATGAGGAGAAAAATTTTACAACTATGAATGCGGGAAAACGATTTTTTGAAGAACGATGCTTGAAGGTTCCGTTAAAATTATTTAAGTATAAATTGTGCAGGGACCATAGAAATAAAACGATCAATGCGGGAAAACGATGGATGCGGGAATGATAGATCTGGGTTTCACTGTAATATTAACTCTATCGATATTCAGACATACTTCAATATAGTATGTTTATAATCGCTTTTACAAAAGGTATGTTACTTTGTATTGCTTTTCCTTTCTATTAAGTATAAAAATCCAGTAATTTAACTTGATGTAAATTAACAAAAAACTAGAGAGAAGTGGCAATCCCAAAACTTTTTTCTATCTCATACACGTTAATACTACTTGAAAAATGTAAAATAGCAGCACCGCCATTTATGTCCTTTTCATAATTTCTAGTTAGTTTAACTAAAAATTAGTTAAAGTAATTTAATTAGTTATCTAATCTGATTAGATAGTTAACAATCTAGTTAGTTTAACTAAATAATTTATGTCAACTACTCACTGAATCTGAAGTTTATTGAAAATTCATGCATTGGTTCCAGAGGTCGAGTTGTTACAAAATCTTAAAAAAAAATCTGCATAACACCGTCACCTGCTGGGTGATGTATACCAAAAACTCATCAATATAATTTTTATCAGGTAGTAATTGAATCTGAAGTTTTATTAAAATCCATGAATTAGTTCTTTAGATATAGCTTTTATGAAATCATGAAAAATGCGACATATCAGCGCTATATGTAGAGCAATTTACACGAAAGTCTCAACAATACTAATCTATTTCAGGGACTAACTGAATTTGAAATTTGATGAAAATTCATGCATTAATTCTTGAGGTCGGGCTATTGCGATAAAAGAAATTTGCACCAAAAACAATCAGCACCAAATTATATCAAGAACTAACTAAATCCAAAGCTTTATGGAAATCCGTGCATGAGTTTTTGAGATATAGCTAATGTGGAATTGTGATTAATATTTCATAAGAAAAGGCTTTAAAGGCAATGAAAAAAGCGGAGGAAGTGGGATTTTCACTGTTAATATAACCACATTATTTTATAATTGGCATTAATTTAGAATCATTTCCATTTCTGAAATACTTCTTTTGAATTGCAAATAAACCCTTTTGACTTCTATCGACGATAAACATTTAGAGTACGGTAATGCAATTGACGCAAAAAATAATAATTAACACCTTTTTTATAATAAACTAAACGGCTTACGTAATAGCAAAGTCCTATATTATGTACTCTATGGATTAAGCCTTAATAATGCAGGACAAATCATAACAAAATTTTAAATGAAATTTCAGTTTTATAATTTTCAATTTTTACACTGTTGTGTAGGGAAAAAGTTTCTTTTAAATGCAATTTATTTGAAAGCTGTATCTCAATTTGTTTTTCGATTATTATTATTATTATTATTATTATTATTATTATTGCAGCGCTTTGAATACTTTTTGCCATCATGGCAACAGAAGTATATCATTTTTGGACATTAAACATAGCCCAATCAAAAAATGAGTAAAATTCATACGTCACAAGGATTTAGACATTTCTCAAATATCTCTTGGCTGAAAGCAACAATCCTTTTCTCTATGTTAAAAAAAACTGTCTTAAGACATAAAATGATGCTAACTTAGCCGCACAAAGAGTCTGTGCATTACTATGATAATTCCAATGGAAGGTATTCATCAGAAGCAAGATACAATAAAACCTGCTTCGACGAAAACACTGGCGTTCAGTGATAAATTCATTTTTATGCAAGCTCTTTAAATTATGGAAAGACTAATTGCATTTTTTTTGAGTAGGGGGATGGAAGCTGACACCTGTTTTTTTTTTAAGTTTATTACGTTAAAAATAGGCTTTATTCTATTAGACAATAAATTTGTTAGATAGAACCTGTTTTAAAAATAAGTATAGCAATATTTAATTGCAATTTTATTACATCTTTTTAATATTACAGCTTATGATATAACTGTAATTACTTTTTCATCTAAAGATGATAAGTAAAGACTCAAAATATTGAAAGAATACTTAAAGTTTAACTGATTTTATCAATCACTTTTAAATAAAATATATTAAAAAGTAAGAAAAATACAAATTCAAAAGCTTAAACTGTGACTGAACCCAAATTTTTTACTGAGCAATAGTCGGGTTTGATAATTTGCACAGTCACTGCCCATCTCTGCTCCTCCCTTTGTCTGCACAGAATTACAATACAAATTTCAGGTTCATTTAACAATATTACTACGGCCCCATACAACGCTGAACAGCGCATCTAGTTCTGAAAAAGAGCTTTAAAAAGAAAAATAAACTTTTATGCATTTGGATAAAGCTGTACATTATCATCTTATAACGGTCTGGACGCGTCTGTCATTTTCGTACATAAATTAACATAGTTCTATTTAAATAGTTCACTTCCTAAACTTTGAAATAAAATCTTATTATGTTTGCACAGAATTTAACTATTTTTTATAGCAGTACAAAATGCAAATTGTCTAAGTCACCATTTTAAAGTTTAAAAGAATTATTTAATTTTGTTTCTGGTGATTCATAAATGCCAGTCCCGCAACATATAAAAACTATTATTTTTAATTATAATAACGATGTTTTAGAAAATCGTTGATTCTATATAATGTTAGGCAAATATTAGTTAAACGTGTATGCAATATAAAATTTTCAGCCGTTTATCTTTTAAATAGAAAGCGAATTTAGAAGTAGTATTTGAAACATAAAGTTTAACAATATTTGGAAATTTAAAAGTTAGAGTAAATAGATGATGTGTACCATTTAATTTTGATTTTTTGAATACTATATTAGATAAACTGAAATAAAATATTTTTATATTTAAATTAAATTTTATATTCATCGGAAAACATTTACAACATGTATACGTGTATATATATATGTGTGTGTGTATGTATATATATGTGTGTGTTTGTGTGTAACATTTAAATTTATAAAATATGCATAAAAGTGTGCATTAATTATTGTCATTATATTTTCAGAAGCAAAGATAAACTAATCTGATTCGATATCATATTTAAATTTTAAAGCTATATTTGAACAAAAGGTGTTTATTAAAAAGCTAAACTATCGCACTCTAAAATACAATGTAACTGCCTTAAAAATTATGTAATTAATAAACATAACTTTTGGTTTAAAAAGTATGTTCGAAAGATTATTTTAAAAAATATATTCAGGTAGTGACTAAAAGAAAGGATTTTGAAAATTTTATCCAAATAGTTTTTTTTTTATTATTATGTGAAATCTTTTTTTTTTTTTCCATCTTGAAAAAATACAAATAAACACTGTCAACATAAAATTTGCATTTAGAAAATGAAAAGAAAGATTGAAATTTTATGTTTTACAAAAGAGTAATAACATGGATTTCGGGATAATTAAAGAATGGAATTTACAAGTCAATTAAGTTTGAAGTTTTATTTAAGTAGTTAACTTACATTCGAGTTATTTCGTTTTTTCAGTAGAAAAACTAAAGTTTTAAAGTCTATACGTCAACTAAATATTCAAATACTTTGAAAACAAATGCGTAAAAAATAATTATTCCTGTGTTGGATTTAACTTTAGTAGATAAATAAAAGCGTAAAAATATCTTTCATGGTTCTATCTTACTTGTTTTTGATATTAAAAGTAACAATTCTTTTTATTTAAATACGTGTAAAAAGGTTATTTATCTTCGGAAATAATTCTAAACTTTATACCATTTCTATAAATTAATTGCATTTGTTTCATATTACTTTTTCTGTACCTTCTTACTTATATTTTTTAATCCAACATAAAATGCAGTAGGAATTAGTTTGAATTCATTTCATTCGAGGCCAAGTTCATCAGGGCGTGAGACTTGTGCAAAACATTGCTATTTACATTTTATAATTGTTTTACGATTCAATTTTAAAATTAAAAATAGCTTTTTACACAAGTTAAATATTTATCTAAATACTCTTTCACGAAAACTTTTCATAATAAAACTTTTCACAATTTCCAATAAAACCTACGACAGCAAATTTTTTTATCTGTGTACAACAACTGCTAATTTTTTTTTTCAAAATCACATGTCTAATCTTTTGTTTTTCAAAAGTATCTAGCACTCATTCTGATGTAGTAAATGTTTTTTTGTGAATTAAGTTGTTTCTTCAGTATTATTAAGAAAACTACTGCATTCTAAAACATAAAAATTGGCAGTATTACAGAAAAATATTTTATAAATACGTCGATGAAAACAGTTCTTAAATTTAATAACCATTTTAAGAGCTGTTTAATGTTAAAGGTAGTAAAAATCTTTCCATTTAAAATATTTTATAGAAGCAAAAATTATGCACAGATATTTGCTTATTTTTTCTAAGAATATGCATTACATTACAACGTCATGATTTATTTAATTGAATTCATTTCTGAATTTATTTTTTAATTTGTCTAAATTTTTAGATGCTTAATTATTCAGCATTTTAAAAGATTTTTTTATGCAGTTTCTAGGATAGGAAATTATTTTACATTGTTAGCAATTGGTAAAAACACCACAGAGAATTTTTTTAACCCTCCAAGCGTCTTGCAAATGGGTAAAATTGTAATGTTGTTTTCTCTGCATTTTGTTTTAAATGCCAATAAAATATGATTATTTCAATATTACATAAAAAATCTTATTTAGGAATATAAATGTAATACTTGGGAGTCTTAATCATTCTTCAATACTTTGAAAATTCATTAAATTTATAGAATTATAATATCCTAAACATTGCTTATATTGCAGTGAAACCTGGAGCTTAGTGTACGGAATATTACGGGAGAAACGCTTAGAGGGTTTTAATAAAAATTAAAATGATAGTTTTCTGAATAGAAAAATATCTTTCAAATTAGAATTAAGTTATTATGTGTCAGTTGAAAATTACATCATAAAATGCATTTACGTATGAATATTCAGAAAGAAAGAAAACTTTAAAATTAGAAATTCCTTTATATGTTTTAAAAGCAGTGATTTGTAGAAATTGCGTCCTATTTAAAATGAGATCTATACTCAGCTTTATATATTTACCTGGCAATGCCAAATAAAAACACTGCAAAATTATTAAATAAAAAAAGGATTTTTTTTTTATTAAGAATTAATTTCTTATTTCTCGATGATCCTTGTTCTATTATTGTCAATTCTGAGACAGTGTAAATAATATTTCTTTTCTAACAATAAAAATATTTTCACGTGAACATAAAAAAAAAAAAAAAAAAAAAAAAAAAAAAAAAAAAAATGTGTGTGTGTGTGGGGGGGGGGGGGGGACAACAACTTAGTGCTGACAAAGTTCATTTTATATAGCTAATTTTTAAATGTTTGATTAACCTCCTTTATTCAAACGCAAAAACATATATTAAGTATCTGAACAGTAGTTGATTCGACTTTAAAATCCGCCAGAGAAAGGGAAATGAAAAGAAATATGTTAAGGCTCCACACTAATCATTGAAAAAGACCCGGATGATAATGTTAAGTGTTTGGGAGTGTTATTTTTAAATATCTCGCTAAAATTTTTATATTTTTACGTGATTTCTTTTTACATAGGATAGCTGAGGATGAGCTACAACCGGGCTAGTTATAACTTTTTCAATTTTGGCATAAGTTTTTTTTTTATTTACTTTAACTTTCGAAACCGGTTTTAAAATTGAAACTATCATAATATAAAAATATATAACTAAAGTCGAAAAAGTAAAAATTAGCACGACCTCCATTAGTAAACATCCTAAGCTATCCTATACAAAAAAGATCATGTGAAACTATCAAAATGTGAGCGAGATATTTGAAAAGAACGCCCTCATAGATTTAACATTATCATCAGGGTCTTTATCAGTGACTAGTGTTGCGTATTAACAGGCAGAGCATCACTTTTTATTTTATAATAATTCAATTTTCCGTAACCTTTATGAAGCCAATTAAATTATCGTGTTTTCTGAGTTCCCAAAGTCTGAATGAAGATTGGTGAGCATAAGTTGGTTGGAGGCAGAGCCCTCTTCCTCTTAAAGCATATAATTGTGCAACTGTAGCACGAAGACGTGAATTCCATTTTCTAATGATTCTGTAAACAGATTTCTAACAGAAATCAATTACAGACAAAGATATCCTCGCACGGTTTCTTTATATTATTATTATTTCCATACCTGGGGGGGGGGCAACCTCCGGCTTTTTTAAAATTTAGAAAACATATTTTGAACCAGGAATTTTGTTTAAATAAGTTTATCAGGGAATAAATGAGACAGTCATTCAAAAATTACTTAATTTCGTTAAATTAATATATTTCTGGTTAGATGTATAATTATTTGGTTTAAAAAAAAGCCGGAGGTTGGCATGTATGTTATTACTGACCACGCAAATGTTTTCGAATCAGATAGAATAAATCATCGTATATGCCGTCAATAACATTTCTATTCCCTTAAACTTAATTTTTAAAGGATTGCAAAATGCTTTAAGAAAAGGATAAAAAATGTACTTATTTCTGAACTAACAATTTTTTTCTTGTTTTTTTTCAATTTGTTAATAGGTAAAATTTTCATTTTGACCCCATACTAGAAGACTCAATATAAAAATTAATACCCAACACACTTCTGCTCATGCCTCGGGATCACGGGCATTAGTTGAGCCCGTCTAATCCTCAATATCTATTCCAGCGTATATGATATTATATTAATTTGAAATTTCCGGTCAGTTCAAGTAATTTTCTGATAAATATTCGAAGACTTTTACTTAATTTTTTAAACATATATAAAATTTACGAAGTTTTTATCTATAAAATAATTGTGCATTCTATAAAAGATTTCCCCTAACTACGTTCTTTTTTGAAAGACAATTAGTTGCATTGACTTATTTTGAAAAATTGCAACATTCAATAATGAAAAAAAAGTGTTTTTTAAATGACTGGGATAATGAAATTAAATTTAATTGTTATAAAACAATGTCATCTCTTGACTTTTAATTTCTCACATTCTTCTGTAATTAGTTTATCTTAGAAACACTAAGAGTTCACAAATTTTACTAAGAAGTTAAAGATAAATTTCCTTTTAAAAGGAATCTAAAATCAAAAGTATATTAACTTTTGCCGAAGATAGAAGTTCTGAGCAAGTCCCTTTGATTAATTTTTAATAAAAAAAAATTTTGCCGTCTTCTTGGATTTTTTGTGCTATGGGGTTAAAAAAATGCTTCTACGCGAACCCTATAAATTCTTTCTAGCAAAATAAAGAAATTTAAAAGTAAAATTTCTAAAATGTATAGAAATTAATTAGAGTTTAAATATGCATATTTTCGATGCAATACGAAAGTTTGTGGTACAAGTTAATTCATCCTGACAGTACATTTTAACAAAAATTTTTAACTAATAAAAAATGATATTTTTACAGACAAGAGTAATCAAGAAAAATTGGATTTTTTATATAAAAAACAATTTTAACTATCAAGATGTATATTTCTGTGTAATTGGATATTGTTTGTAAAATACAATTAATATTAACAATTAAATTTATGCTTTTCTTTATAAAAAATTAACAAAATAATTTATTTTATTTATTAATATTCTACAAGTAGTGAAATATACATTTTGTATTAGAGACTTCTATTATCCAAATTTCATAATGGAAATAATTTATGGACACAAATTCGAGGCTAATTTTATTGTGCATGAAAACGTTAATGTTTTAAGATGTAGTACTAGTAATCGTTTTTTAAACAATTTTCCTTTTCAATTCATTCAAAAACTACTGGAAAATGTCCGTTATATTAAAGAATGTAGGTAGTTTAAGAAAGTAAAAATGTAAAAATCGAGTGATTAAGAAAATCAGTTTTGTAGCGAAGAAAGTATGCAAAAGGAGTAAATTTTCACATATAAGACAATTTTACTGTTAATGAGACCACGTTCTTCCGCAAAACTTTAGAATCACTTCAATACATTGAATTTTATCGAATACTCACGAATAAACTGTCTTCTAAAAATAAACAAATAAAAAGTCATTTTGATTTCTTTCGATTATGAACTATAAAAGTACGAGTTTTTAATTAATTTTAAATATAATTATAAATAGACTTACTGTTTTTGCTGAAAAAAATGAAGTACTCAAAATGAGTAAATTAATGCATTCATGTCGAATTGATTATGTTTGAATAAAAAAAATAACTTAAGCTCTCTCTAATTTGATTTATCAAACTCAAACAAATCATAATTTCGTATCCTGTAATGGTTTATTATATTGATGATGTCATAAAATTTGTTTATTTATGTAAATAGTAAATTATGAACAGTATTTTAAAATAAATTAAAAGTGCTTGAAAATAAGGCTCTTTTTTTAAAACAAATATTCGATTAGGGTATCTTGATAATAATTTTATTTTTTTTAAATAAATAATCAATTAAACATTTCTTGTTAATAACTAGGTACGGGAAATAAATATCAGTACATTGTACATTACTTTGTAGGTTCAAGAAACCGCAACATAATGATTCATATTTGAACATAACCATGAAATCAAAAATGGGTACACGTATTTCTCAACTTTGAGTATATTGCGAAGGGAGCCATTTTGAGTATGAGACGTATTTAAAATTGAGTACTTTTTACTCAATTCTAAGTACTAATTTTTTTCAGTGTTCTTATTCTGTTTTTTGGAAATGAAATAAATGCATTTGATGCACGTAGTTGAATGAAAAAAAAAATCAAGAGCCAAAATAGCTCCTTCATGCAATTAAATTCTTAAAATAAATAAATAAAAAGCGCTGAAAAACGTTATACAGTATCTTGGTACACAAAACCATAGTGTTCAGTTTACCAAATGATATGCTAATGGCTATATACCTTTCGCATTTTTGAAGAGTACCAATCAATTTTTAGCTCACGACTAAACTTTTATATTCATAATACAGATGTAAATAGTTTACTAATACTCTTTTTTTAAAACCAGTAATATCCAACGGAAAACAACATGTTTATCAGTACGTTTAAAAGCATAGTTGCTTAAAAGCATTCGAATCGCTGCAAGTAAGCAACACTCATGGTGAATAAATAATGATACAACGTTAAGGAGCACAAATGATATAAAATAATAAATGTTTAAAATGCATACAGCCGTTTCGGGTCTTCTAAAGTCCCAACATCAGTGCTAAAAAATAAGTGTAAAATGCAAAAGATAAGTCACATAATTAAATGAAAAATGTTCATCGCAGCTCGCCGTCAAAGGCTAACTAACCGTGAAGCGTCGCAAAGCAATAGCAAAAGCAAACTGACTCGCGCATTCCAAAGGAGACCAATGAGATGTCTCTACTTCCACTGGAAGAGTCCAAATAAAGGAGAAGAGGAGGGGGAGGGGGAGTGAAATTACAGGAAAGGAAACCAAACTTCTGAAAATCTGGGTGTACTGGACATGTCATTAACTAAATTATTAGAGTTTTACCAAATATGAAAAGCTTCCCAAAAGTCTAAATCGTAAATTGATGAATAATATTGTATTAATGAGGCTTCGGAAAATTTAAAATTGTGACTATTGGACCAACAATGGTTAGCGATAGCGGATCGTTTTATTTCACAATTTTTAACGTAAGCATTGTGTTCTCCCAAACGTTTTTTCAAAGCTCGCTTCGTTTGACCGACGTACATTCTATCGCATTCGCAAGAAATCTTAAACGAAACAGCTGTATGCCTTTTAAACATTTATTATTTTATATAATTTGTGCTCCTTCGTTGTATTATTATTTATTCATATAGCAGCACAAAGTACAACCCCCACCCTCTTCTAACACTCATGGTGTTCAAGTAATGAAGAAAAAGACTTTTCTGTCGATAAGAGTAATCAAAGAGAGTGAAATTGTTACATAAAAGAGCAATCTTGACTGTTAACGAGTCTACATTCTTCTGTAATTGGTAGTATTTTCGAATCACTTCCATTTCTGAAATTCTATTGCGAAGTTGCAAATGAACTGTCTTCTAAAATAAACAGAAAAGAAGACATTTCAACTTCTATTCCGATAAAAATTCAAAAGTATTGGTTTTCGATTAACTTTCCGTATTAATTGAAATGGTTTTCAAAGAAAGCTAAATAAATATTTCTGCATGAAACTCGAAACGTTTTGTTGTTTGAAAAAAATTAATAAAATTTTAAAATTATTCGAAGAAATGAAGCTATTAAATATAACTATATTTTGGATTTTTAATTTTTAAAAGTTGTTTTTAGAGTTAAGCGAATTTAAATTTATTGAAGTAGAACAATAATGTTTATCTGGATAATTTTCTGAAAAAGGGTAGAGTGTTAAATGAAGAATTTCCATGTAACAATACAAAATATAACATATATGAATAAAATTTTATTAAATTGCTTGAATATTGAGTATTTTCATTTAACTATCACAGATCTCCTGAAATTTTTACACAATCAAATTGATTGTTAAAGTTATCATACGAATTGAATTTTTCCAACTGAGGGAAAAAAATTCCCAGGCCGAGAATGGAATACATATTACCAATATAGTTATTTTAGAGAGAAATGTTCACCGGCTGTCTGCGCACTTAGCTTAAACTGTAAAGCATTGGTCTTGTAAGCCAAAGATCTGGGTTAAATTCCCGACCTGGGTAATATTTCGCTTTGTTGGCAATATTTAACTCAATAAATCGAGATCTTCTTGCACAATAAATGTTAAATGAGCTTACTAATTTGTTATGTATTATATTAGATATGCTCGATGCTGCCAAATTCCCTTTCATAGGATAGCATTTTTTTCTGATGTGAAATAATGCTCAAAATTAATCACAAAACTTTCATCTAAATCCCACCAATATTAGATGAAAATTTTTTTTTACGGAAGTAGTAATAAAAAAGTGTAATATGTGGCATCTACAGGGTGGTTAGTTATTAACGTCAGGTGTTCAGAGCCCTCTAGTGAGTAAGTTTTGGGCGAAACATAACCAAATTTGATCAGCATACATAGTAGACCATGGGATTTCGAATTCTTAAAAAAATAAAGAAAATAAAAAGTTTAAAAAATCGCCACTAGGGGCAATTTTAGCTAAAATGCGACTAAAATGCATTTAATTTGCATAAAATCAGCAGTTTTGGCGCACCAAAAGTGTATTAGTGTAAATGTTGAATGATTAAATAGCAAAAAAATACAGTACAGATCAATTTTATACTGCTGGAATACTGCTCGAGCGCTGATGGTACCTGCACATTTTTCATCTCTTGTTCGACAATAGCAATTACAACTTCGTCAACTTGTTATTGACTAGTCACTTTGCGTCCTAAACCTTGTTGCCGCATAGTTTCAAATCGATGCATCATCTTTTGTAAATTTGTTATGCTCATCGGTTCTTTTGGCAAATTCTGTAATCGGTGAAATTCAGGACAAGCATCACTGCAATTCTCGTTCTGCTGATAACACAGCTTGACTAGCAAAGTATGGTGAGAACTCTCCCTTTGTACTCATGATTTGTCATGATTCCTTTTGTACTCATGATTGCTATACACAACTGATTTTATGCAAATTAATGCATTTTAGTCGGTAAACAACGCTAAAATTGCCCCTAGTGGCGCTTTTTAAAACTTTTTATTTTATTTTTTTTAAAGAATTCGAAATCCCATGGTCTACTATGTATGCTGATCAAATTTGGTTATGTTTTGACCAAAAATTTACTCGCTAGAGGGCTCTGAACACCTGACAGTTATAACTAACCACCCTGTATTTGTATCATCTAAGTATCGATTTAAAAAATAAAATAAAAATATTGTACTGAAGAAAAATATCCTTTAAATTTGGCAAATAATTTATGAAAAGTAAGTATGCGGATGGAGAAGACGGAGAGACGCTAGAATATTAGTACAGCAGACTATGGGAAGTGGTGCTTTGGTTTGTTAAAAATTAAAACCCTGATTAAATTTTTGAAAAAAAAATGCATGGTGTTTAATAAAGCTTGACTTCGAAGCAAAATGTGACATTCATTTTAATTTTTAATAATAAAAAAGCTTATGATGTTTTTCAGATTAATGCATAATGGATCAGTATGAATAATAATAAGAAACAGCAATATATCTACACATTTACTCGACTGCTATTTTAATACCTTTTAGCAAATTTAATGAAAACCGAAAATAATAAAACATAATCTCACTACTGGGTAATAGCATGCAAATATGATTCTTAAAATAGATTCTCATCACATTTAGCTATGTCATAAAATCTGAAGCGTAAAATGCAATACGCTGCCTTTTTCTCAATGATGATTTGATAAAAAAGAGTCCATAAAACTTCCTTGTGAGCAAGCTTTATTATTATGAATAGAGTGTGGAAAGTAGCTTCAACAATTACAAGTATCAAACATAAAATTTTACTAGATATAATGCATAAAGTGCATGGAAATTTCGATTGTAAAATTCATATTTTGGCTTTATTCATGTTTCATCATATTTTTTAACTTTATCCTTAAAAACATGATAGTTAAAACATGAATATTTTTACATGCACGTTTTAGTAACTGAATACAGTAGTCAGAAGTAGCGCATTACACGAAGCAAAACAGGACCACTGGCTACATTTTTCAGTAGATAGTTACATAAAATGCTGCACAACTATATACCCCTAAAAATGAACACATTTTTAAAGATCCTTCCTTGTTTTTTTTAATTTATTTCACCTCTAATTATAAATAAATTGCAATATATTAAAAATGGGTGCATCATGAATTGCGTTCAACTATCCACATCCACATACATGCAGGCATTTTACTTATTTCCATCCAAATATTTAATTATTTATTAAAACCCTATATTTCTCTTAATTTTGCTGATAAAAATGTAACACTTAAACAAATTATTATAAAGGATGTTCAAATGGAAAGGTACGAAACGTTATAGCAACCAAACCATTTAAAATTTGAAAATGTTGCTGCGGGATATCGCGAATAACGTAGTAAAAAATCTATGGATGCGATGAAAGTGTCCAGGATGCTTATGCGCAGACGCCTGCATACAAGGAAGGAAGGAGGGGCAGTTGTATATTCAATCCAACTGACGCGCAGTGCGTATGACGACATCATGGCTTTCCCATTGCAAAATTCGACAATTAAGAAGCATTATAATGTCTGATCAAAATCTGGTGCTTCGAAAAGTTTGTTAACACCACGCAACACCTCAATCGGCGATTTTTTAATGGAAAAGCCACGTACTTCCGCGTAAATGAGACGGAACACACAACTGCCTTCTTCTCTGTTCTTTTAAGCGTAAAACCACGTCGTACAATACAGTGTTTTTTTTTTTTTTTTTTTTTTTTTTTTCAGATTCGTCAACTTTTCAATCTACACTCAAAATTGAGGAAACAAAGCATAAAATAAAGTAATTCCTCGTTATATGATGTATAGATTCAATTAAACAACGGCAATATATCCGAAGACATTATACACTAAGAACGATATCATAGAAAAAAAAATACTTTGCGTTTGTCACCAATATATTGGGGATGTTCAAATAAAAAGATACGAAATATTGTAACAATTAAACTGGTTTAAATTTCAATTTGCTGATTTAAGATAACGTAGTGAGACATCTAAAGACGTGATTAGAGTACCCGTGGTGGTTATACGCTTTCAACGCGGAAGTGCGTCCCTTTCCCATTATTAAATTCGACAATTTGATTATCCGTGGTGGAAACTTAAAAGGACTCACTTAGGAAACTTAAAAGGAAACTCACTTAAAGGAAGAGAGAATACGACAGTTGTATGTTCCGTTTAATTAACGCGGAAGTGCGTCCCTTTCCCATTACAAAATTCAACAATTGGAGTGTAGTACGATATGGCAAATTTTTCGTCAATTGAACGGAATATACAATTGTCCTTCTTCCTTCATCCTACATGTGCGGGCATTTGCACATGCGCACAACCATCTTCGACACTACAATCGCGTCTCTAGATGTCTCACTACGTTATTCCAAAACAGCATATTCAAATTTCAAACAGTTTAGTTGTTACAACGTTTAGAACCTTTACATTTGATCCTAGTATTTTGGCGACAAACGCAAAGAATTTGTTTTGTATGTTATTGTTCTAAGTTTTTAATGCCTTCAGATATATCAGTATTATTTAATATCATCTACACATCATATAGTGAGGAGTTACTTTATTATTTCCCCTGTTTCCTCAATTTCGAGTTTAGATTGAAAAGCTTGACGAATAATAATAATAAAACACTGTAGTGTCAATCTTTTAAAATTAGTTTATACTCGCTACATTTCAAACAAGTAGCTGTAATTATCTAAGCTTTGGAAAAAGAAATTTTAATTTCACTTTGCTACAATAAAAAATTAATTTTTCAGATCACTCTCTAAATTATAATTTCTAATAAGCATCTTTCTTTAGATACACATAATTGTAATCATATTTAACGTATTTCATTTTGTCAGAGTTGTTTTCATTCAAATTTAAAGCAGGAGTATAAATAAAAAAACAAACAAACAAACAAATAAAAAACAATCATATTATTTTTAAGACAGTTTTCACTTTAAAAAATATTTATCCTATGTACAACAACCAAAAGTATAACTTGTAATACATAAAATTTACATTTTTCTCTCAGTGAGTACCGAATTTGTATTAAAAAAAATTTATTCTATGTGAAAAAATTGCAAATCTTTTCTACGCAAAATATATATAACCTTTAAGGTTTTGTACATAGATAGTACTATGTTGTCAGTCTAGCATATGTTTGTGCATTTTCTATGTCTCTTAACGATCATATTAAGAAAAGGAAAGTTTACAGGAAACTAACTGGATATTATTCTAAAAAAAATTTCATGTAAAAGAAGAAAATTTATATTTTGGTTCTTAGTAAATAAAGAATGTTACGGAAACTATTTTCCACATAAACGTATTTTTTAATATTTATTTGCACACTAGAAGATAGCCCGTCAGAATGACGTGTTTCCATTTTTAAAAGGATGATAAAACATTACAACAACTTTGGTCAATCATAGCCACTTTAGGCTTAAACAATTTTGAAAAATATAAAGATTGAACATCAGGGAAAAATCTAAAAAAAAAAAAATCATTAGAAATCTGCATTTAAAATTATAACAAAACTATCTGGTGAATGGTGAGGGATTGTAATGAACAAATGGTAAATGTATAAATTTTAAAAGAATAAAGTAAGGTAAAATATCAATTATAAAAGAATACATTGTGAAACTACAGCCAAAAAATATTTTAAAATACTGAGAGAAAATAATAAAAACATCCAAAATGTATAAAAAAAATTTCCCATTTTGGCTATTTCCAGACGAATATGAGAGGGTAGCCAAAATATTAATTAAATGGGTAAAATAATGGCATAGAATATGCAGCTAATGAATTTCACTCACAAAATTACAGTAATTATTTCACAAAAAACATGCAAATTGACATGCATTAATAATGCATAACATGCACTAATAATGCTATTTTAAAACATTTGAGAATTACCTATTTTATACCGTTAGCTAATACTTAAAAGAAAATACTTTTTTTTTGAGTTTGAGTGAACAATTCTTTGAGGTCTATAGCTACAATGGCTGTTACCTCGAATGATCCATAATGCACAGAAACAAATACAGAACACTTTGTTATTACAGGAAATACAGTACATACATTTTTATAAACACAACAGGGGCAATACAGACACCCATGCCGCTAGCTGGATTCGAACCAGGGTCCAGCGGTGTGGGAGGAGCTGATGCTACCAACCACGCCACTGGGTCGGCAGAAAATACTTTATATGATTGAAAAAAAATGTCAACAATAAAGAGTAAACAATCGTGATTCCTTATGTGACAATGAAGTCATTCACGGCTGTAAAAAAATAAATAAAAATGAAAAAATATATAAAGCAACACGAATATAAAAATTCTAACAATATTGTATTTAAAACGCACCTTCGATTTTCTTAAATAAAAAGTTTTAATTAAACACTGTTTAAAATTTGACTGTTTTACTGCATCGTCATTACACAGCTTTTATAGAAAATGGTTACTTTACCGTATTACACTGTTAAAAATTTGACCCATTTGT
Organism: Maratus speculifer; assembly: GCA_964019185.1. NCBI lineage: Eukaryota > Metazoa > Arthropoda > Arachnida > Araneae > Salticidae > Maratus > Maratus speculifer. The sequence continues at coordinate 273,520,796 of OZ025290.1, read as the reverse complement.
TGCAGCGTCACTCCACAGCTTTTATAGAATATCTCTTTTATGACCAATGAGAATGCTTCATATCACAGTAAAGTAACCGCTTTATATAAAATCAGTGGAGTGATGCTGCAGCAAATGGGTCAAATTTTTAACAGTTGCTGCAGCATTACTCCAACTCTTTTATAGAAAACGGTTACTCTGTGTGCGTTACTTACACTGTTAAAAATCTGCTGCATTTTGCTGCAACGCACCTCCCCTGCTTGTATAGAAAACGGTTACTTGGCCGTGAAATGGCGCTTTCTCATTGGTTGGAATAGAGATATTATATACAAGTGGTGGAGGGCGTTGCAGCAAAATGCAGCAGATTTTTAACAGTGTACACTGTATTCTATAAAAGCTGGGGAGTCAAAAGGGTCAAATTTTTAACAGTGTATTGCTAAAAATTTGACCCATTTACTGCAGCGTCACTCCACAGCTTTTATAGAATGTCTCTTTTATGACCAATGAGAATGTTCCATAACACAGAAAAGTAATCTTTTTCTATAAAAGCGGTGGAGTGATGCTGCAGCAAATGAGTCAATTTTTTAACAGTGTGAATATTGTGTTTGAAATAGGGAAATGATTTCAAAGCACGGTAAAATGTAGTGACGTCATTTACAGATCAAACTGTAAATCTGAGAAATGAGAACGCTCCATTACGACTCTGGAACGTTTGCATTGGACAAAAAATTGATAGCCTTTAAAATCGGAGATAACTTTTCACAATGGAATTTGTCATTGGTCACAATAAGTGTTTTTTCTCGTAAATGGGTTGACTCCGGAATCGTTATACACGGAGGGATTTTATATATATAATACTTTGATAAGTAGTGCACTAATTGAATAAATGCAAAGATTGTGGTTTTTTGTACAAAAAATGAAACATATAAAATGCATAGTACCATTCATGGATCATGCTACATAAAAATAAAATGCTCGTATTCCGAAGGCTTTACATCAGTAATAGTTAATCACAGAGTTTCAAATCTATTGTATGATAACACCATAATTTATATTATAATGAGCAAATGTGTAATGCTGATAGAGATTGGATGAATCTTCATTTTCACTTTTTCATCACTTTTGATAGACCTATTATTTTAATATTTTCTTTGTAGAAGGGGGGATGTATTTAAAAATCTATCGCTATCATGTGCAGATCGATTAGGGTAGATTAACACATTTGTAATTAAAACAAAACAATTAATTTAGCATTTGTTTACCTCTAATATTTCATAATAAAATTATCGATTTATGAATAAATAAATAAACAATATAATAACTGAAATTAATATACACTTAATAAAACTGTTTAAATAATTTGTTTAAAGAAATAATCCGAATAAAAAAACTGTTGTTAACAAACATTTTCTCGATATCTCTGGGTATTAATTTATGGCATACGGCTTGTAACATAGTATCATTTTAATTAAATTTCAAAAGTAAATTAAATAAAAAATGGTATTTTTCATGAAAAAATTATTTTTGATATCCTTTGTGAGCGATAAAAAATATATTATACATAAAAATATCTATTGCATTTTTATTATTAATTTTTTAAAGATTTCACCTATGTTCTGTCATCTGTGTCGTATATTCTGAGATCCGAAAATCTTGGTTTGAATCCGCCGGTTATAATTAATGATGCATATTATTTCATTATAACTAGTGTAGATGCCCGTCCTGCATAAATGGTGGGAAAAGTTGTGTTTTTTACATAAATTTGAAAAAATTGGTGAAAATAATTGACAATATGGAAGCGTTTAAATGAACAAAGTTCTATTAGTTTATTTTTTAATAAACTCACTATTTGCATTCAAAATACTTTTGGGTAAACAGGCTAATATACAATTAAAATTTCTTATTAAAACAAAATTTTAACAAATATGCAATAAAACTATGTAATTAAAAAAATTGCTGCAACTATTGAAATAATATTAATAACCATTACTATTTTTATAGCCCTTCGAAATTGTATTTTTCTCGTTTACTTCCCCCAGGCCGGTAATCGAACTCAGGTACTTGCCTTACAGGCCAATGCTTTTTAGGGCCAATGCTTTACCTTTTAAGCTAACTGGGTGATTGTCGGCGGGAATTTCTCCCCCAGATAACCTTGTTGATCATAACATCTGATCTGCCATTTAGACAGCTCGACAGAATAAACCGCAGGTGAAGGAAACTTTTTAATGCTAGAAAATATACATCAGATAATAATAGTTACTTTTTAACAAAAATTGAGTACATATCACTTCCTCGCAATAGCAATGATATCATTGAAAAATAGTTGCTTTTACAATAACATCCAATTATACTGCTTAGTTCTGCATGCAGCTTTAAAAACGTGTATACTTAAAACCTTGAAACAAAAAGATGTGGAAGATGGTTTGAGGATTGAATAAATTTATTCCCTCACTTTTCTGTGGTACTCAACAGAAGTAAAGTATAATCTACCGATGTTAAGAACAATTGCATTTATGAAACTTCTCTGGTAGCAAGATACACATAAATCTGATTGATAAGTGAACTAATAAACAAAAGTATTTTTTTCAGCAATTTCTTGCGAGTATGGAGATATTATCTTTATATTCATATAATCAGAATTACAACCGCAATACTTTCTAACACCAGAATTGAAACAATCGTAAAATTACTATAAGGTGTTCTTTTTAGAAAAAAAAAATATTTATTAGTATGTTTGTTTACCTATTGTTTAAGATTTAAACACTTTTCTCATGAAGCATATGTATACGATACATTTCTTATAATATTTTATAGTTGATGTACTTTTTTTAACATTTCAGATATAAAGGCATTATGCATTAAATGTTTTTCTGGATTTTGTGAAGCGCGATGTAATAGCTGATGACATGCTGATGATTTGAAATCAGTGTCTATAAGAACAAGACTGTCAACATCCATTAGGGTAAGCTTACTTATTACCTGTTAAAAATAGATTTTACATCTTCTGATATTGCTTTTAAAAATAAAATGTCCAATCAAAATAGTAGTAAAATTAAATATTCTTGTTGAATCAGTTTCTAATGTAAAATACATTATACGTATATGCAATGCAAAATATATGTATAATGCAATGTTATGGAATCAAAAAATACATTTCATTTCAGTTAAGTACATTATATTTTTTTGCGATTAACACTTATCAGAATTCCTTAGAAGTTAGTCTTGATTTGAAATTCGAGCCTTCTCTGAAAGTCAATTGGATGGGGTTAGACTAATTTTGTTTTGTTATGTTGACTTCAATTAATTGGCCTTCCCTTCAATAGTGTCTGCCCCAAATCTAATTAAATACAAATGATTTCATTCCATTTTATGTTGGCATTTTGTTTTGATAAAAAAAATATTTATGATGATCATATGCAACATATAATTGTAATTAATATTAATATCTCTATTATCTAATCTTTCAATTATTGATCAAAATATTCGCTTTATAGGTAACTGAGTTGGATTAAAGTCAACAAAGTCATGTCACATGGGTATTAGAACATATTTTCCTATAATTTATAGAAATAATTAAAAATAACAAAGAAGTCTAAACAATTTTTAAAATGTTATATAATTGTTTTATTACTTTCTTCTATCTTTACAAGAAGAAAGTATTGGATTCATGAAAATTTTCGACTTCCGGTTCTCGACGGATTTATACGTTTTAGAAGGTCCTGAACACATTTTGACTATTTTTAGAGAATGTCTGTCTGTGAGTCTGTGAGTCTGTCTGTGAGTCTGTCTGTATGTGACAAAAAATTTGTGGGCGCTCTATCTCAAGAACTAATGCTCAAAATTTAATAAAATTTTATATTCAGTTAGACCTTGATATGAATTAGTGCCTATTGGTTTTTGGTGAAAACTGGCCTGCAGGTGGCGCTGTTATACTACGTTTTTCATGATTTTCAAGATTGCTATATCTCAAGAACTAATGCACAGAATTTCATCAAACTTCAGATTCTGTGACCCCTTGATATACATAGACGCTGATTAAGTTTTGGTGTAAATTGGCCAGCAAATGGCGCAGCTATGCTACGTTTTTCATGATTTTCATGATAGCTATATCTCAAGAACTAATGCACAGAATTTCATCAAACTTCAGATTCCGCGATACCTTGAGATACATAACCGCTGATAAGGTTTTGGTGTGAACTGCCCTATAGGTGGCGCTGATATGCTACATTTTGCACGATTTTTGCGACAGCTATATCTCAAGAACTAATGCAGAGAACTTCATCAAATTTTAGATTCAGTTACACTAGAATATATAACATAATTAGACGCTGATTACATTTTGGTATTAACCTTGCAACAGGTGGTGCAGCTATGCTGCATTTTGCACGATTTTTCCGATAGCTATATCGCAACAACCAACGCACAGAATTTCATCAAACTTCAGATTTTGTTATAAAATGACATATAACATAATTACACGATGATTACGTTTTGTTATAAATCTTTTCAACTGATGGTGCTGCTGTGCTATATTTTACTCGGTTTTTTTAAACTAGCTATATCTTAAGAACTAATGCATAGAATTTCATCAAACTTCATATTCTTTTACACCATAACATAATTAGACGCTTTTTTACATTTTGGCATAAATTGTCCAAGATATGGTGTTGCTGTGCTACGTTTTGCAAATTTTTGGTTATATCTCAAGAACTAATGGACGAAATTCCATCAAATTTCAGATTCTTTTAGGTCTTGACATAAGTTATTGCTTATTAGGTTTTAGTATAAATTACCCAACATGAGGCACTACTAACTCATTTTCTCAGAATATTAATTAAATTTTGCGTTTTAGGCTTTTCGGATACCAGAATCTTATTAGGCTAGGTCAAATATTCGGGGAAATTCGATAGTGGGTAACTTTGGGGTCACCACGTTTTTTTTTTTAATATTAAAATGTACTTATCAGATAGAAGAAAGTTTTGGGATTGACACATCCAACTAGTTTTAATATTTGACCTCAGATATTTCTATGGACAAAATTAATAAATGTATTAATTTCTTAATGCTTTAATTTCAAAGAGAAGTTGTGTATGTCCTGTGACGCTGATTTAATAATTTGAGTTATTAAAAATTGTTAATGTAATTTCTTTCTATGTGTGAGTTAGATTTGGGGAAAAAGAAAGAACATATATTTTTATTAATAATTTCATTGTAAACTTAATTGTAAATTTTATTGCCATGAAAATTCTTAAAATCTTCCTTTTTACTTTCTTCTATCTTCAATAGAAGAAAGTATTATAATCGAAATTTTTTTCGGCGGATTTACACGTTTTAGGGGTCAGAGATTCCAAAAAACATGTTTTTACAAAATGTCTGTCTGTCCGTGTGTCTGTGTGTCTGTCTGTATGTTTGTCGCCATTCTACGATCAAAAAGTGTATGAAGGTATGCATAGAATTGAACCAAATTTTTTGTGAATGTTTTTGGCTGTGGCAAGCAGGTTCTCCTTCAGTTTTGAAATATTTCGCCGGAAGGGGGCGCTGCAATCGCGATTTTTGTGCCATTTTCAATATTGTACCGACCAAAAGTATATGAAGTTATGCATCGAATTGAACCAATTTTTTTATGTAAGTGTATGGCTATGGCTAGTTGGATCGCCCTGAATCTGAAAAAAATCCGCTGGAAAGGGGCGCTGCATTAGTGAATTTTATGCCATTTTCAATATTGCACCGCATAAAAGTGTATGAAGTTAGTTCTAGAACTGATCTAAATTTTTTGTATGTGATTATTTTTTGGTAAGGCAAGTAGGTCCTCCCTGAATTTGAAAAAAAATCTGCCTATCATTTTATTCTCCATCGGCTCGTGCAGAGACGGAATTTATTCGTTTTTACTCCAATTAAGTGATTGAAGCAGAAATTTAAGATGAAAATCAAAATTAGTATGGTATTGAATTAAAATTTTAAAGCATTAAAATGAGTAACTTTTTTTTTAAATATTAAAATGTACGTATGAGATAGAAGAAAGTTTTGGGATTGGCATATCCAACTAGTTTAAAGTTACAAAATGTTTTTCTGGAGTTTTGAGTGGAATTCGTACAGCATCTTCCATGGGATTCTAATGTCTGTATCGTTCATTTTGTTGTATAATGCTAGAAAAAAGTTTAAAACCCCCAACAAAAATCGTAAAGACCTTACTTTAATAAAAAATGATTATAATTACTAAATTATGTACATAAAGTTATGCAAATTCTGTTTTTTGTTTTAAATTTCAGTAATATTTTTTGAAAGAAAAAAAACATTTTTGACATATTACAACTAGGTGGTGAAATTTTAGAAACAGTATTTTTAATATTTAAATTACGCATAAAAAATGTTTGCATGTTTTTTTTCAGTACATAGTTTGTTTCAAGTTAACACAAATGACATATAAAAGACGATATTGCAAGGATTTCGCCTGACATTTTTGCATGTGGAAATGTGTATTTGGTTTAATACTTTAAAAATAGCCGCTTGCAATAAAAAAATCGAATCAAGCTCCTTTCCATCGATTTTAACTTGACGAAACATGATTCGCTACAAATTATCCATCGAAATTAGTTTCAAAGTTTTAATGTTTTCAGATAATTAATACTAATTTAACATAGACTTTTGAGTAGAAACGTTACCTTCAAGATAAAATACAAATCAAACTCTGATCTATAATTCCGTTTTTAATTAAAACAAAATCATTACGAAAGATATCTTAATTTTCAGTTGTTTTAATTTTCGTCTTGGCGAAAACACCACCTATTTTTCTTTTTCCATAAAAGCCTTCCCAAATCATGACTGAGCCATTCCTTTGTACGCATGATGAAAGCAGTTGTAACTCTCGTCATTTTTATACTCAATCGTACCACAGAAAAAATGGTCAGTTTTAAAAAAAATATATATCCAAGAATACGTATCGGGCAGAGATTAATAATTCAAAACGCGGAATGAACAAAAACTAGTCGGATGCGTCTAGTTTGGATGCTATATACCAAAACTTTTTTTGTTTCTGATGCATGTTAACATTTCCAAAAATTCTTACACGTCATAACTATTCAGTGCTATTACTTTCAAACTACACCAACAGTGTTTTTTATATTAATTTTCTGCTCCATTTTACTAATTTGAGTAAAAACGAGTTAATATGGATTATGATATTTAAGGAAATCACTATTACAATCCCTTTTCCGGCGGGCTGTTCCCAAATTCACGTGAAACTCACAGGCGAAAGCAAAAACAAATATATATTATGTTTTGGTTTAATTATATAAAAAACTCCATACATTTTTGGATCATAAAATAGTAAAAATGGCATAAAAATGCTATCATAGCGCCCCGTTTCAGCACACTTTTTTCAAATTCAAGAAGGTTTTGTTGGCTATCGCGAAAACACACACACACAGTTTTTGTTCAATTTTATGCGTAACATCACACACTTTTTGATGGAGGAATAATGGAAGTGACGTAAAAATCTCTATAAACAGCATATCCGGAATATTCCCAAATTCAATCAAGTTCGTGCTGGCTGTGGGCAAAAATGTGCATAAAAATTGATTCAATTCATTACATAACTTTATACAGTTTTTCATGATACAAAACGGATATACGCACACACGGGTTCACGGTCATTAGGTGCGTTCGTAATTATGTAAATACGTAGCACCTATTGTTGTCGCTCAGTACGTCCGTCTGTCTGTCTGTCCGCATACAACAACGCAAAAACTACCTAACCGAATCTTTTGAAATTTAAAATACATAATTATTACATAATTTTGTCGAGTCATTTCAAATTTTATGAAAATCGTATGGATAGATGAATTACAGGGACAATCAAAGGCATTCCGTTACATTACGGTCAATGGGGAAAAAAGTTTCAAATGCATTTTAATCGTTTGAAATTGAAGATGTATAATTATTACATAATTTTGTCGAGTCATTTCAAATGTTATGAAAATTGGATGCATAGATTAATTACAGGGAAAATCAAAATATTCCGTTACATTATGATCACTGGGAAAAAAAGTTTCAAATGCATTTTAATGGTGTTACACTCATTTGAACATATTAGAATTGACATGAATGTATGAAATATGTACTAAAATGTACATTCTGTACAATCAGTGATGCAAAAAATATTTATTATTAAATTACAGGGCCACACAAATGTATTCCACTAAATAATGTTATACGGGGAAACATTGTTTGGGGCGTGTTTTAATTATATTAAACTACTACACATTTTATGAATAAGATATACGTTAGTGAAGTATAATAAAAATTACTCCCTGCATATTTACAGGAACACAAAGATTTCGACCACTATATTGTATCCAAAGTACGCTCTACTACATCAGCAAGATCTGAATATTTTAAAACTTCATTATCGTACGAACGCACCTCATTTGCTACGCTTCACGTGCAATTTTCAACTTGTTTTGTATTAAAATTCTTTTCAGAATTGCTGTTCCAACTCGTGTAAATCTGTTGAAAATCAAAAATGGACAAAATTTTCTTCTTTAGAATGAAGAATGTTATACAGGGTATCCCTAAACTCATGGTATATACGCAAGGGGGTAATAGAACACATAAAGACGAATAATAGTAAATAGGAAACCAAGGGTCCCAAACGTTTTCCAAAGGAGATAGCCACCATTAAAGTTTGGGGTCCAAAATTTCAAATACACATTAAAAAACGGAAAAATTGGTCGATTGATTTGCGGTTTTCACTAAATTTATTTTTTATGTTGGCATTTTCTTGAAAAAAAATTATAAAGATAAATTTCAAAAAATGCCGATAAAGGGCGCTTTAGACTTTGAAGTAATGAAAAACTATTTTTTGCCGTGATTTTTTGCATTTCTTTAAATGGTTTCGTAAGATTAGACTTAAATTTTGAGCTCAAAATCTGAATAGTTGGGAATGGTTAAATAGCACAAACTGAGCTGTGTTCAGAGGGTTTAAATTTCAAATGATTATAAAAAACGGAAATTTGGTAGATTGATTTGCGGTTTTCACTATAACTATTCTTTATGTCGGTATTTTATTGAAAATGAATTATAAAGATAAACTTCAAAAATGCCGATAGAGGGCGCTTTAGACTTTGGAGTAACAAACAACTACTTTTCACGTTATTTTTTTCTTCTGATTAAATGTTTTTGTAAACTTAGGCTTAAAATTAAATTTTGAGCTCAAAATCTGAATAGTTGGGAGTCGTTAAGTAGCACAAACTGAACTGTGTTCAGAGGATTCAAATTTCAAATGATTATAAAAAACGGAAAAATTGGTCGATTCGTTTGCGGTTTAAAATAAAACTATTCTTTAAGTCAGTATCTTCTTGAAAATAAATTTTAAAGATAAATTTCAAAAAATTCCGTTAGAGGGCGCCTTAAACTTCAGAGTAACGAACAACTAATTTTAATCGTTATTTTTTGTATCTAATTAAATGCTTTCCAAAACTTATTAAATGTTTTCGCAATCTTAGATTTAAACTTAAATTTTGAACTCAAATTCTGAATCGTTGGGAGGGGTTAAGAAGCGCAAACTGAAGTGTGTTCAGGAGTTGAAATTTACCCCCCCCCCTCGAACACAGTTCACTTTGGCGCGACTTAAACATTCGCAACGATTCAGAATTTGATCTTAAAATTTAAATCTAAGCATTAGAAAGCATTTAATGAGATTTTAAAAAATAATTGTTAAAAATAGTTGTACGCTACTGCAATGTCTAATGCGCCCTCTATTGGCATTTTGCGAAATTTATCTTTAAAATTTATTTTCAAGAAAACACTGATTTAAAGAGTAGTTTTAGCAAAAACCGGAAACGAATCGACTAGTTTTTCCGTTTTTTATAATCGTTTGAAATTTAAACCCTCTGAAAACACATCAGTTTGTGCTACTTAACCACTCCCAACTATTCAGATTTTGAGCTCAAAATTTTAAGTTTAAATCTAAGCCTACGAAACCATTTAATGAGATGCAAAAAATAACGGTTAAAAATAGTTTTTCGTTAATCCAAAGTCTAAAGCTCCCTCTATCGGCATTTTTTGAAATTTATCTTTATAACTTATTTTCAATAAAATACCGACATAAAGAATAGTTTTAGTGAAAACCGCAGATCAATCGACCAATTTTTTCCCGTTTTATAATCATTTGAAATTTGAACCCTCTGAACACAGTTCAGTTTGTGCTACTTAACCTTTCCTAACTATTCATATTTAAAGCTCAAAATTTAAGTTTAAGTCTAAGCTTAACAAGCCATTTAATGAGATGCAGAAAATAACGGCAAAAAATAGTTGTTCTTTAATACAAAATTTTAAGCGCCCTCTATCGGCATTTTTTGAAATTTATCTTTATAATTTGTTTTCAAGAAAATACCGTCATAAAGAGTAGTTTTAGTGAAAACCGCAAATCAATCGACCAATTTTTCCGTTTTTTATGTTTATTTGAAATTTTGGGTCCGAAACTTTAATGGCGGATATCTCATTTGTAAAACGTTTAGGACCCTTAGTTTCCTATTTACTATTACTCGTCTTGATGTGTTCTATCACCCCCTAGCGTATGTACCATGAGTTTAGGGACACCCTGTATATATCACTGGGACGTGTATATCCCATCTCGATATTAACGAGATAAGCGGAAATGTATGTCCAATTTTTCACAAAGAACAAAAACATCAACAATCTAAGCTTAAAATTTTCTTAGAACCTCCAATCAAAATCTGCATATTTTGTCCAGTTTTTGATATAGGAAAGGAAGGAGGGTGAAAAACATGGTGCAGATGTCCCACGAAATCTTACAGATTTACGAGAAACGAGAATACGTTACAGAGAATACGTTATTAATTAAAATTTTTATCATTTTAACATGTTCAATCTGGTCACAAATTAGGAAGATAAATCATTAAATTATTTTACTCCAGTCAAAAACAGGATAGTAAATAATTTCATATGATAAGAACAAGCAGACTATAAATGGCAGAAAAAGAATTTTTAGATTTAAAAAAGAAATCACTACTCTTTAACAAGAAACCTATAAAGAGTATTTACCGCTACATTGAAAGTATAAGATGAAAATGTACTTGAATTAATTAAGAGTCTAGAGCTCTTCAAGTATTTCGTTCATCAGATTTAATTTTACTTCATCTCTTGAATATGTAATTAATTTTATATGCATCGTAATTTAAATATGAAAATCATGTTTTTTTAAATATCAGATTAATTTATTTAATAAAATTGTTAAATGTCTCAAACTTTTCAAATTATTTAATTAAGTTCTCGCAAAATCAAATACAAATCTTTTTTCATTTAAAAAGTTTCTTATCAACAAAATTATATCTTTTTTTTTTTTTTTTCGTTTAGTGAAGTATTTTATAACTACTCTATTGTACTTTGTTCTTATAAAAATGTTGCTAATATAGTAATATCTACATAAATTACATATTCTGAAACATGTAGCATTTTATCGTTCAAAATAATTTTGTTGAATATTTTATTCAACTAATTATCATTATTTAGGTTACGCGTGCAAATATATTCATGAAAGAAAAGTATTTATATGTAACAATACATATTTGAAACAGAGATTTTTTAAATTAGAAGTATCAGAAACATTTATTTAAATCAATTAAGAAGATTTATTTATTTTCAACAGTTTACTTATTTTATGATTTAAAACGAGTTTAAGCTAATTCCGTTCATCTAGTTTAAAAATTTTTACTTATTTCAGATAAATATTTCAAATATATTTCAAAAGAGAATATCAGATCTTACCCACGAAAAGATGCAGACAATTGCTCTCTGGCGAATTATGTGGCGAATTACGATTTTATACAACATTAAGTTATGTAAATTGAGTGATATAAAGATAATCCCTTTGCGTAAAATTAATTGCATTCAGTTTTCTAAAGAAATTAAATAGGTTATAACATTATGTTGAAAGAAATGTTCTTTATATTTGTATTTCTTCATAAAAATGCAAATCTAGAAAATTACTGTTAAAAAAATAGACCGGGAATCGGCGGCATAAACAATCACCTCATAAAGTTCGGGGATGAAAATATAGGATTAGTTAAATCATGATTCACATAATAAAATGCAATTGGTCTGCCAAGTTATATCTTGATAACAAAAAACTTCTAAAAATCCGATTTCAGCGGTGGACTCATATGTTTACCATTATGTTTTCCTGCTACTAATCCTCTAAGTTTTTATACTTTTGTGTTCAAGAAAGCACAATGACAAACCTACGAATCAACTGTTGAAATTGAGTTCTTACGTTTTTTCCACCAAGATATGACTTGATAGACGATTTATGCGAATCGAGATTTAATTAATCATAGATTTTCATCCTTGAACTCGATTAGGTCCTTGTCTGTGCTGCCGTTTCCCTGTGTAAAAGGACTAATTGCTCTTTACGAACAAATTTTAAATATATAGCTGGACATAAACAATTTAAACATATTTAAATTATTAGGTGACTTTTGTTTGCGATAACCAAAGAAATGGACTTCTTGTCACACTGTTTCCTAATTTTTTGACGCACTCGAAAATTGAGTTTATAACATCAGAGTTTGAATGGTAATATCTGCGAACAAACCAGATTTTTAAAATCCATACTTAGTCGATCTTTCTCTTCGTGAATCGCTCCAACAATTTCATGATCACTCAATAAAAGTGTGGTACAAAAATAATTTTTTAAAACGTAATGCGCAAAATGCGTATACAATGAAATCTCCCTCTGTTACTACCTTCATTAAACGACAACCTCCCTGAACGACGATTTTTTCATGGTATAAAATTTATTCCCGAATGCTCAATACTAATTTTACATCCATTCATAGACACACCCCCCTTACCACTATTTGAACCCTTTCCGTGAACTACTAATTTACTCTGAAAAATAATGAATGAAATTCCGCTTTTTCCGGGTTATTGAAGAAGATTTTATTTGAAAAATGATTCCAGAGAGCACATTATTTACAAAATTTCTAAACTGTTTAAATGGTTTTCTATTTTGGTAACTTTTAAGTGTTTAATCCCTTTTGTGCGGTTTTAATAGATGAATTTCACATTGATGTCCAATTATGAACGACGGTCAATAAACTCTTGTCAAAGTCTGTTAGGAAACTCTCGAATGAATGAATTCTTCTGATCTCTACTATACAACACTATCGTGCTGTATGATATGTATTTATATAAAGTAATGAAATCTCCATTATTTGTCCCTGTTGCATATATTTACTGAACTTCGAAAGTACTTGAAAAGAAAAGTTACAAAAGATAAAATCATCAAATCAAAGCAAACGTCAGTGTATTTTTTTTTAAAACTCTGCAGTAATTAATTTATATAATATTATTTTTATTTTGATACTTAAATTTTTATAGTTTTTTCCCCATTGTGGAAAATAAATTTTATCAATATTATTCGTTACCTTTTTTTAACTATTAAAAACTAAATTTAAACATGACCTCCATTAACAGTCCATCTCTCGGAGCTACCAATTTTTGTTAGACTGGAACCTGTTCACTTTGGAGAGGTTTTAGTGTTTTTAGATTCTACCCTGTTGTATGTTATGTAACAATATTTTCTCTATTATTCATACAACGTGTACCTGCGTTAAAATAGTTACGCAAAATAAAAAATGACATTGAATATAACATCGTTTATAAAATTGCTGAAATTAAGCGCCTTGTTGAAATCATTATAAATGGATTTATTTGATATTTAGAATTTGCATAACGAATAACATTACTTCTTAAAAATGTCCCGGATAATCAGTTAAAAGTTGGTTTTGGTAATATTTTATCAGAATATAGGGTTAATAGTTACTTTTTAGCTAATGACTATGCCTAAAGTTCAAGCTTCAAATAAATCTAAATGTGTTTTATTGCATAACAATTATTTTTCTTCTAAAATACAACCACCAAATTTTATGTAAGTGGTCTGAAAATATGGTTATCAGCAACAAAGCCCAATGATGTTAAAAAGGTTAAAAGAAAAAAAAATATATTGCTTTGATAAGAATGATCATAAGAATGCTCATCTATTTCGACAAAGTCAAAGAAATTGTCAAGTTTCGAACTATACAAATTTACTAAAAACACTCGCCTATAATTGTTATAAAAATTTCAAAAAATCAACTTAGGTCGAAGTAACTTATGTCTCAAAATTTCAGAATATCATACTCATCAATAATATTTAAATTAAATTAAAATGAGTCACATTTATAGTCACAAGTTTTGCTATAATAGTAATTTATGCACGAACTTTTTGTAATATATTCATGTAAATTATGGAATTTTAAGAAAATTATGTCTCTATGTTTTAGTTTAAAGAAAAGTAGCAACTGATTAATAAAAAACAGATATTAATATTAAAATATCATTAAATAACTAAGTAGTTACAGGCTTGACAGAAGTCAATTTTTGATCCATATTAACAGAAGTAAGAATTAAAAAATATGTGCATTTTAGTGATGTAAAATTATATTTTGCGCTGACTAAAAGATATTCACTTTTCAACAGGAAAATTTTTAACATAAAATTTGTAAACTATTTAACAAATTTTATTCGAAAAAGAAAGAGCTTTTAGGTTAATTTAGTAATATAGTGAATGTGTGAGTTAATGACGTTGTTATTTTACAATTAATTTAATTACACAATTTATTAATCAAAAATCATGAACTACTAAAGAGAAAGTACATATGCAAAACAATTACTGCAGTGAAACAATTTACCTTATAAACAACATAATATTTAAATAACATTCGACTTTTGCGAGCATTGCATATAAAAATGAAAGCAGTTGAAAACCTATGTATCTTTCAAACTTCATGCTTTTTATTTAAAAGCTTTGGTCAGGAATTGTCGGTATGTTATTTGCGTTAATTATCTAAACTTCTTCGCACAATTGTCGCATTAACCGTTTACCCAAACTTCAAATGTATATTATTAAATACTAGAAGTTAGTGTTGAAATTTACCTATATAGCAAGCAAACGTCTGTGAAATACATTCCTCAAAGTATGATTTGTCACTTTTCCATAATCAGAGTATAATGAGTACAAAAGATATAGAAATTCGTAAAAAATAATCCAAAAATAGTGATTAATGGAGAAGCATCCATGGTTTAATCCATAATGCATTTGGGTATTTCCATGAGCACTTGTCGTGTAAGTCACATTATTAGTAACTGTTAATTTGTTATCTACCGTTATTTTCAAAAGATTTACATGGCGTTATTCAATTAATGAAATATGTCTGATAAAATAAGTCACATTTTTCAGTTCTAAAATACTGGTATCCAAAATCGTAGTATGTGACTTACATGACATGCTCTCATGGAAATACCCAATTACAAATAGAACGATTACTTTCAGTGTCGAGTTTAACACTAGAACCGCGGGAAAATTCATTAAAGATTTATAAAAATATTTCTCACCGGAATTTTCATTTAAAACTGTTTAAGTTATTTATTGAAAATAATTTTGCTCAGCATATATTTAGCTTACTTTATTAAGAGTTTTCTGGTTCAAATCGACGTCTCTCCGTATGATACGAGTCAAAATGACCCGTCGCCGCGGTTCTAGTGTTAAAAAAATGAAAAAGTATATTTGTCCACTCTGTTGCTTAAAATATAAAATAAATAAAAGAATAAATAAATATAAAATTATGTATGTTTTTGATATAATACGACAATATTTAAAGCGCTTTTTTTAATACAAAAATAATAATAAATTTTGCATTTAAAAAGGTGAATGCATTGCTCTATTTTAAAGATAAGAATTTCCATTTGTAATAGAAAGAAGAAAAACTTATAAAAGCTTTATTGAAAATCCATGATCCTGCTTAAAAATTATATAATACGCGTGGTAATTTTTAATGAACTTTATAAAACCTAGTGTTTGTACATTTTTAAAGACTATGATTAGAAAACTAACCATATTTTAAGAAAAGAAAGTAGTTAGAAGAAGATATATCATAACAACATGGTTATTGTTTCCTTTTTTCTATAAATTTATAAACTGGAAGAAATCCAATTATTATTTTTCAAGGCAACTAAAAAGTCTTTTAGTGTATTAACAGTAAATCAGAAAATATATTACCGAAAGTAACGTTTATAAAGAGTTTATTTTGAATCCAATAAAATAATGCATACAGTAGATAGATGGATAGTATCCAAAATCGCTAACATATTTCGTAACTAAATTATAATTACGTTTTAGGATTACATAAAAGATTCGTTAATGCCCTGTTTGTGGAAAATGAAATAATTATATTTGTTTTAACCTTTGACTTATTTCCAAACCTTTTAAGAGGAAACCGTTAAATAAAAAGAATTACGCAAGCATTACATATTTATATATATAGTTTTTGTATTAGCTATTTTATTTGTATGATAATTTTTTCGATAAAGTAATCTAATTTTTTTGGTCCGGGCTCTGTAAAAATAGGCTTGACCTCATCTCAAATGCTTCCCATGCAAGATATATAAAAAAAGAAAATTATAAAACGAAATTAAATAAAAATAAATATGAAAAAAATTCTTTTTTAGAAATGATGTAACGTTTTAGACTTTTTTCGGAATTAAAAATGTTTTTAAAAGAATTCATATCATATTTTGATTATGCGAATATGAAACAAAGACTAGATTGAATACAAAAGATATTTTTTACTTTTTAATTTTATCTACGAAAATTAAGTGCAACACAGACAAATGATTTTCCTTCTTTTAAAGCATTTGAAATTCAAGTTAACAGGTACAGCTTAAACTTTTTTCTTTTTTATGATTAATTACTAGAATGCAAGATAATTGTTTAATTAAAACTTAAAAGAAATTTTGTAATTTTCATTTTTTTTTAATTAACTTTAACTGAATGTGATAATTCTTTTGTAAAATATGTAACTACAGTCTCCATTTTTCTCCAATTTTTAAATGTAAATAAAATTTTACGTTACCAGCGTATTGCTTTATTTAAAAAAAATTAAAAAAGAGAGTTTTACATAATAATAAAAATTAAATTGTGACGGTTCTCTAAATTCATCCTTTTGGTAAATACTTGAATAAAATTTTAAATTATATTTTGAGCTTATATATATATATATATATATATATATATATTAACAAGAGTCAAATTAATTTAACGGCTTAATTTTTAAGGTTATATTTCAGAGCGGTAATTTTAGGGTAAAAACTTTTATGTTAATAAAGTTTTGTTCGAATACTTTTTAAAAATCTTATATTTAAATAGAATCAAATTTATCCAACATTATTTAACATTTTTATTTATAAAGTAATATTTTATTAATTTACAAATTTAAAAGGAATATATCTATATATTTGTCTATCTACATATATGCATACTAGATAATCCGACCGGCGGCGTTGCCCGGGACCATAGATGTTTTCAAACAAATTCAAAATATTCAAAATCTCCAGTCATACTAAAATAGAAATAAATTTACACTTTTATCTGAAGAATATTTTAAATTTTATCTGAGTGAACACAGGTATGTATTTCAGTTACGAAAACCATGTTTTGGGAGGCTAAAGAAATATATTCGTTGATTTTAACTATTTTAACACTTTGAGCTCTAATGGGTAAATTTCTTCAAAATTCCAAATGTCACATTGGCACCAGTACTTTGCAAAAGAAAAATTCTGTTTACGATATACACCAGAAAATACATTAAACCTGTTTCAAATAAATCAGGTCGAATATTCGTGTGTCAGTGTGACATTTCGGAGTTAAAAATAAGTGGTAAAAAAATTCTACAATCAGAGCTCAAAGGGTTAAACCACAAAAAGTATTGCAATAGTTGAATTATTTTAAAATTCCTTTCTTCAGTAAGACTTATTTCCATGCAAATTTTTCTAAGCACATGTGCGAGATGCGCTCCACATCTGAACAAGCTCTAAGAAAACATAAAATGATTAAATACCTCATTAAACACTTTTTTTGATTGATGCCAAGCAGAGTTCTCTCTGTCGCTCGCTATTGTGCCAAATCGCGACAAAATGTTTTATTTGGCGTGTAAATGAACTATCACACTCGGCAAATTGCATGTGCTCAATATCTGTTCTTTTGGTTCGTTTTTATGCGTGTTTACAATTGAGATTCTTATCCACATTACTGTACGATTGATGTCGCTTTTCATCTTCAATCGCACCGAGTTTTTTACATTATTATTTATAGAGATACTGCTTCAATGCCAATTCAGTTTAGCAACAGCCAAAAATACAGAAAGGATTATAAAATAAATATTTATCTGTTGTCAGTTTACCACTATCTATGCACCCGTAAAATTACAACCAAAATTAGTCGAAGTCCAATTAACCGCCGAATCGAGAAAAAGTTTTGCTAAAATGCTGCGTTGAATTTGCCATTTTATGTATCATTGACCAATCATCATTTTTTTCTCTAGCGGTTATAGCCAAAATCTCATAGCAGTTTACCGCTAAAAGAATATTTGAAACATTTAGGAAACATTTAGAATGTAGGGGAAACTGGGGTACATTGATACAGTTTTTTTCTAAGATTTTTTTTGGTGTCAAGAAAGTAGAAAATTCAAGTTTTTTTTCCATGAGGTGACAGCAAAACTTGTGTAGTATGTTATAAAAATGTACAAACATTGTTTTATATAGTATTTTTGCATGTAATTTTTAAAAAATCAAAAAAAGTCATTTGTATCAATGTGCCCCATCCCCGGGGCAGATTGATACGTTTGAGAAAAATGACGACAAAATAATACCAATGCATATTTTTCATAGAAAATGAATTAGAAAACCATTTTATATTTATTTATAAAAATTGAAATCACCCACAATTTATTTTTAAGCAATATTAAAGCAATCAAATTTAAATATATTATGACCTGATGTTCTGGCTGTTTCTTGTCTGATTGTTGGCTGTGGTAACTTTGTCATATCTAGCACTTCAACCCCAGCATTATCTTCTTTCTTATGAAAGATGAAAAAATTACCAGTTTTTCTGTTTATAAATAGGTTCATAAACCGAAAATAAAGGATAATTATATTAAAAATTCTGTTTATAATATAAGTATCATTTTCTGTTCTGCAGTTTGTTTCTCTTACTTAACATTTCGCATGTCGAAAATACTTTTTTCTCTGGAGAATCGATATAAATTCGACATTTGCCAGAATGGCGTCCTTTTCTTTTATTAGTTCTACTAGCACTAGATGCTGGGTAAGTTCCTACGTCTTCTGTTTTCAAAAATACTGTAAAATGTTCTAATATAAAGAAATTAGAGCTATTTCACTTCAATAAAAACTAATATTAGAAATTTTTCGTGAAAAAAAAGGTTGGATTAAGGAGTGTATAGTAAAAAAAATAATAAAAGATAATGAAAATATGAACTATTAAAGGATTTAGGCTGTATCAATGTGCCCCGTCATAGACTGTATCAATGTGCCCCATACAGCGATTTTGAATAAAATGAGTCTCAAATCCAACACTTCACAATATATCTAACAATAAATAATGAAGAACTGATAAAGAGTAGCTGTACTTTCCAGGGAGAGTATTCATTTTGGTTGAAAATACTGGAACAGTTATATAATAGCATTTCAATTGTACAACTCATATTTACTTTTGAACAACAAAAACAATAAATCACCCGTCCCATTTCATCAAACTACTGAATCATTCCAAGATTTTCTGTATGTAGTTGAATACACTAGCATCATCTTTTGGAGCTGTTGTGAAACTTCCTGTAATGACCCTGTGAGCAGTAGAGGGGGTGTATCAATGTGCCCCATGTATCAATGTACCCCAGTTCCCCCTACTTATTTTCAATAGTCTTTGTAATAGCATTTTTAATAGTCTTTGTAGCATAGTTTTTGTAATAGCATTTTTAATAGTCTTTGTAGCATAGTCTTTGTAATAGCATTTTTAATAGTCTTTGTAAAATGACATGTAAATTTTTTATAACATCTAATTTCACTGCAATTTTTAAGGCAAAAACTGCTGATAAAAATGCTACCAGCAGTTTTTGCCGTAAATGTAACTTATTTTTTTTTTTTTACGTGTACAGAAATTTAACAATTAAATTTCTGATCTTACGTACGTAATACATGAAACCGGTTGATTGTAGTAGCCATTTTTTATCAATAACATAAGTTGAAATTTTTTTTAATATAAAATTTTGTTGTGATGCAATTTTAATAGCTATCTTTGTAAATTTGTAGCGGCGCATATGAGAAATTCACCATTTCTTTCCATGAGGGACAATGTGTTATCTTCAGTACAAAAATATACCGAACTAGAATTACCGAACATTCATGTATCTAAAATATATTTGAAAAAAAGTTTAAAGCATCTTGGGTAATTTGACCTTCTATGAGAACATTAATAATGCATATAATATTTAATTTGTATGTGAAGATAAAATATAGATATCATAGGCGATATTCACGTAATAGAAATATATAATAAGTAAGTTGAAGAGTTTTTGAGAAACTCATTGTTTTATAAAAACAAAGAAAAAAATTAAAACATATAGTTTATTTAAAAAACTAAAATATAGAAATTTAGTTTTATGTAGGAAGAAAAATTATAATTAAATACCTATTATATATAATAAAAAAGGTATAATTTATGCAGGAAGCTTAAATTATTTCAAATTAAGTTGTGGGGACACAGGCAATTCCTAATTAAGAGAAAGATAATATAGAAGACTCAAAAAAAGTTCATAAAATCATTCACAAAACATTTATTCACAAAAAAAGTTGAAGGCGTCTCTTATAATTCATTATTTTCTAAAAAATAAAGATATAGAAGAGATAGTATCTATATCATTTGTGTACGAACATGAAGTATAGAACATCAACATCATTCATAAATCAAAAATGGATTTTTAAACTTCTTGAAAAAGTCCCAGACAGTTTGTTAATTTTTGGAAAAAAAATATTCGTTTTACACTGTTTTTTAAACAAATTCGGACACGCATACACGAAGTTTCATTAACATGCAATAAATAAAAAATCACGAAACATATTTTTAACTTAATCAAATTCTTTTTAAACGATTAACAATTGTAGCCTTTAAATTCTTTTTTTTCAGCTTACGTTTTTTTAATGCATCAGCATTATCAAAATTTCTAAAAGTGTGAAGTTATTAAAACTTCAACATTTAATTTGCAATTTAATTACTATTTTCCGTATAACTTCTCATGTTGCATTTCATAAAATAAAGGATGGATTTAGTATTACAAATAATTTTATTTTGTAAAAATAAATTATTTAGTAAATAATTACTTTTACTGTTTATATGTCTCTCTATATATGCATATATATATATATATATACTATATATATGTATATACATACATACATACCTATATACATATATATATGTAAGAACATTTTTCGTTTATTGTTTTCTTAAATATTTTTTTTAATGAGTTCCTTACAAATTTAGAATACACATTTAAGTAAAATGCAAAAAATGTTGCTGAAAAAAATTGAAGCAAAACTGACTTTCAGAAATAGTAGAAATTTCTTAATTTAAAGAAAAAAAAGTATTTTTCTAAGTTTTACTATGAGAATTGTAGTTTTTTTTAAAAACTAGTTTCGAAAAATACGTTTAAAAAATAGTTTCGAAACTGTCGAAAAATATTTAGTAATATGCAAAATAGTATTTTAAATTATTTAATTAAAAACAAATTTAAGTGTATCCAGACACTGAAATGTATAAAATAGTAAATATTTGTTGATAAGAAAAACTTTCACAAAATTGCATCAAAAATGTTGTCATCAAAAATGTTTTGAGAAAAACATTAAATCGAAAAAGTTTACTTTTCTAAAAGGAAAAAAATATATTTTACCATACTCAACCAGAATACATTGATTTAAAATGTTGTACAACTATAAGCATATATGATATGAGCTGACAAAGTGCACTTCATATAATATAAAAAGTGTTTTCCTTTCATGAATATTTATGTCATAAACTTTCTGAAAGGTACATTTCAGTATTATATTTTGAATAAAATTCCTTTCAAGATTTTAAATCAGAATATTGAAATGTTATATTTGGCATTCTCTTATGAATATGTGTACATTATAATGTACACACATGCACACAAACATAAATTGCAAATGTTTGTTTCTGTGAATCAATGTGACCTTTTTTAAAAACCTTTTATGACTTTCAGAAACGCTATCCATGATAAAAGCTTTCAAAAATATAAATTCCGAACTATAGAAATTTTTATGAAAAAATTAAATGTTTTGTTTAGTATCTCTATAATAAATGGTAACTGAAGGTTACATTCTTTCATGAGATTTAAAATTAAACCATACTGATATATCTCCATTTTGCTTTTTTATATTTTTATGATTTTTTAACGTAAAGTATTAATAACACTTTTTTACGTATATGAATGCGAACGTTGAGTTCTTGTCTGCTAATTAATAATTGTAAATTCTTGAATATTTTATTTCGACCTGTAAATGCTTTGTGGAATTAAGTTATGCTTGAAAATTGTGAATTTATGTTAGTTAATATTGCATGGTTGTTTAGTTGTTATTTGGTTGTTTAGTATGAAATATGACTTTTTTCTTGTTTATGATTTATGGGTTATGTTATTGCTGTGTATGGTTTATGTAATTGCAGTGGCTTAAGATACCATTGGCTTGCACATTATTAAAATTTTGTGCAAGTTTGAACCAGATTTTGGTGCTCAATAGGTGCCATTGTAAGATGGTGAAATCTTGAACCAATATTTGGAGTTTCTCTTGAAGCATATATATTGTAGATCTGTAATTTAAAGTATGTTGACAGGTTCTTTTTTTTAAAAAATGCATTCGCTAGTTATAGGCTATGATCGCTTAAGACAATAAATGCTCTTTAAGAAAAATTATTTATTTGCAGTAAACTTCAAAATTTAAGGGTTTCATACAGAAAAGTTAGGGATGGTGCCTGAACGCATTTTTTAAGAAAACAGTCTTCACGTGACTGAGTTCATGAAGCGAGAGGGAGGCAATTCATTCCTCACTGAAAAATTCGCACATTGGCATCACACGATTGGCGACATTAAGCATATGAAAAATGACTGATATCATCTCCGCAAAATTGTCTGTTACGCTTAAACAATAAAAGGATTTTGAATTTAATAGCAGGGCAACCAGAAAGCAGCAGTCCTAAAAAAAAACGCCAAAAAGGAATCCGACTGCCAAATCGTACGTTAGGAGCATATTTTGGGAAAATGTTCTCAAAAGACATAACAACCATTATCTACATGAAAAGACTCTTATGCAACGAATAAGTTAGACTTAAAATTACGCAAAGAGGAAAATGAAATTTCACTGACCGCAAACACATTCGAACATTATTCTTTTTTTTTATTATTTGTTTCCAGCAAGGGTGAAATACGCATCTTAATGAATTCTCTTTATCTGACAGCCGTTTTTCAGTAATAAAGCAGATGCGAGATGTTTTTCTTTCTTTTCTTTTGAACGGAAAGTTATTGTGGGATCGAAATAAAACCTTAAGATAAAATAGCTATTTAATTAAAGATTAGTTTTAACTGTAATTTAGAAAAATGTAAAATTTAAGAATACTATATGTGATTCTACATCACAGCATAGTTCCAATAATTGGAAGGGGGTTGAAATAGGAAGCTCCAAACGTTGGTACGCGATTTCACCATCTTATGTTGTCAGCTATTTTGCACCGAAAATTGGTTCAAACTACAGCAAATTTTTTAACAGTGCATGTATCCTCACCATTTATCGTCCAGTTCTTAAAATAAAACTCGTAAACACATATGAATACTTAAAAACCTCTCTAAATTGACCTACAGAACGTGTCTGTTATGTAGTCTTTCTAATCTCTGCTATGTGTTGGAAATAGAATTTAGTACTTTCACAGAATAACACAAAGAAGTTTCTGCGGGCACATCCCATCATATACTGATGCCCTCGCTGCTCAAAGTCGCTCAGGAAATATGTTTTTCTATAGCGATTGCCAATCTTTAAAAAGCATTAGATAGACACTATTCTTTGCTCGTGTTTAAGATATCCCTGACAAAGCTGACCGTAAACTAAAATTTAAATAATAATAATAATAATAATAATAATAATAATAATACCACCCACTGTCGCGATTTCTAGCAGCTTCAGTTTGAACTGAAAATTGTAATTTTTTTAAGTATTCAACAAAAGGGTCTTGTTTAAATGCCTTGTTTAAATCACAAATTAAAAAATTTGGAAGAAAGAAATATATACCTGTCTATTTTAAAAATCTTAAAATTCGTTTCTGGATGTTTATATGCGCACACTGTTTAATATTTAGTAATAATTTGTTAGTTACGGTTGCCATATCAATGAATCGGATGTTTACCTCTAAAGCACCATTTTCACTGAGTAATTACAAAAGTAATTTTTATAGTTAAAAACATTCTGTGGTAATTACAAAAACTGTATATATTAGATAGGAATGATTATTCACAGTTTTGTAAACTGTTTGAAACACATTAGAAGTATAATACAATTAGTTTTTATTCGTTTTTGCCCTGAAAACATATGGATGCTGTGACAAAACCTCACAATGGAAATCTATGATTAGATTAACTGTGAAAGGATTAATGTGATAGGATAATGTTTGTAAAAGGATTAATTGTAATAGTATACTACGTGCACCATTAAGATGTGAAATATTTTAAAGTGATGTTTACTGGTGATTGCATAATAAAGCAAAAGAATCGCTGTGCCAAACAAGGTGTTTGATTATAAGTTAAAGTTTTAAAAAATAAAAGAAACTTCAAAACTCACTTATAGGTGTGATTTAATTTTATACCATTATATGTCTAATTTTTTTCTTCTAGTTTCTTGGTGTTCATTTAATTAATGTTGTGGTATGATTTACCATCAACTTTGATATTCGTTTAATCCGGAACTTTAAATAAATTAACATTTTATTGAATTTATTCATATAGTGTGCGAGTCATCTTTAAATGTACCATTCAGCACAGTCTCAGCAAAAAAAAAAAAAAAAAAAAAAAAAAAAAAAAAAAAAAAAAAAATCTTGACGTTTGCGATTTTAGACATTTTAATATCTAGAAATATACATGAGGAATGACTCTGTATTATGTGACAGTTTCATACGTACAATTAAATTTTTAAATTCATTCATATAAAATTACTCTATATGAATTTTTAGTGTTACCTAAATACTGATTTCATCTCAGCACTAATAGAATTAACGCTTAGTATATCAGCACAGTTATGAAATGTTTTATAAATGATACTAATATTTTACTTTATAAGAGTTTTATAATAAATGTAGTAGTTTAAGAACCGACCGCACAAAACCCTAAATCATCGAGCACAAGAAAAAATCCTTATTATGGAAGAGTAGTCATGGGGAATCTAATGATCCATGTCTGTCGGAAATGAAGTGGTGCGTAAGCTAAAAATCAATACCATTAGTTGCTCACTCGTAGATCTAACATTGTGTTTGCATTATAAACAAAACTATGAAAATACGGAAAACTGGGTGCAGGAAAACAAAATGTTAAGTCTACGAGTCAACCACTAAAGGTATTCATTTTTGGATTATGCACAATTTTGCTTCCGGCAGACATAGATAATCAGATTCCAGTATGACTAATATTTTATAATAAAAAGGATTTTTCTTGTGCTCGATGGCTAAGGGTTTTGTGCGGTCGGCTCTTAGACAATAGCAGCAGAATAGATTCCATTGATAAAACATTTTTATATTTACTAAAAAGAACCTTAAAGTAAACGAGCTCCTAAATGTGTGATAACATATAATATTGTAAGTAAAAATTACATTGAAAATTTAAATAAATAATATATAATGCAATAATCCAAAAAAGTAAAAAACTTACTGGATACAACTGTTTAAAATTAAAAGATGTGAAAATATAAATGAAAATGTGTTACGCCTGTAACAATCTATCTCAACAGAATATGTGGTAATAAAATATCACTCATGGTGTGATTTTTCCTACCACGAAATAAAATAAAAAGTATATTAAAGCCTACTAGCAACTTTCCAACTATAATTCGATTTTATAATACATTTCAAGAACAGTTCTAACGTTATTTAATTAAGGGTGTATTTCGATTCAAACTGCTTGTTTTCCGATTTATTTTTGAATTCACTTTTGCTCTCAAACACATGAAACTCGCAGATTCTCTTATTTAGAAAGTGCACAAGGTGTCGTAAAGGTCGATTCTTTTATAAGTGTACAAAATATTGCAAAAAAAACAATCAAAAACGGCAAGTTGAACCGATTTTTCCGAAGTGGGAGATAAGGGAACGAAAAAAAGGGTCTTCCAGAGAAGTTAATTGCTTATAAATCAAATTCTAATGAATTGAGCGTAAAAAGACTTTCCTCGGCACCTCATACGTCCCTTCAAGAATCCCCTCAGCAAGTTTCATGATTCTACTTTTAAAAATGTGTCTGAAATTGTATCGGAAAATTTCGAGCTGATGAAGGTGGAAAAGCGTTTTTTCGAATACACCCTTAAACATAGAAAATTTATTTGCCAAACAAATACGTGAGAAAAAAATATTTTAAAATGTCCTATGATCACTATTTGGTTTACACTCATTGTATTTAGATTTAGATTCAATTTCTTTAAAATATATTTTTACCGAAATATTAAAGATATCGAAACGAAATTTTTTTCATTTATTCTTTAAGGAAATGTAGACATAAAATACTAACTTTGTTTAAAAATATATGTTGAAACATTCGACGCATTTCAATTTTCAAGTTATGTTTTGAACTCATTTTCATTTTTGTGTGTTGTGTGTTGTGTAACAATAAGGATTTTAATAAAAGTAATTTTAGAAACAGGAACAAATTTACTTTAGTTCACTTATTATTTGACTTTACTGATAATTTGAGGATGTTAATACACCAATGTTTCAAAACGGATACAGAAATTTGCTAAATTATGTTTCATTATTTTTTCTTTGAAATTTTTAGAATATTGAAGAAAAATGATAAACCTGAAATATTTTCAAGATATAAAAATCATGAAAATACTTTTACAGAAAAATGCTTATAAAGCGTATTAAATTTTAGCAACAATTTTAGCAACGCATGTTTCTAAGCAATACAGTACTAAAGATAAAATATCAAGATAACATGCTACATATCTTGTATAAGCATGCAGATCATGTAAAATGAAATTTTGAAGCGATCAAATGAAAATAAAATACATAAAAAATAAATTTGATCTTGAATCTATTTTTTTTATAAAAATACATATAAAGAGTATTAAATTTTGCAACAAAAGGGCAAACATTATTTATTTAAAAGCTACCATTCCTTTAAATACATATATTTATATTCATTTACTACAAAAATATCTACAGTAATATGAAAATACAGAAATAGAAATTCAGCATCTACGCATTTTTCTAAGCAATGCAGTAAGAAAGATAAAATATCAATATAACCTGCTACATATCTTCCTAAGCATTCAGAGCAAGCAAAATGAAATTTTGAACGAATCAAATGAAAATAAAATCTATGAAAAATAAATTTGATCTTGAATGTATTTCTTTATAAAAAATATAAAGTACTGCCTTTCTTTCTTATTTGAATAAACAAAACGACAGACTATTTTTAAAAACTAAGTTTAATATATTTCTGAAACTTCGCAATAATATTTATTTTTTGTCAAAAGAGTCTTGGTCAGATGCAGAATAATAAAAAATTCGCATTATCAATAGATCATAAATCATATAAATACATTATATTGTCTTTAAAAATAAATGTGTATAGTTTTATTTGTTATGAAGTTTTAGATAGGTCAGTTAACAAACACAAATATTTACAAACATAAACTGTTCGTATGTATCTTGTTATAAGGAAATATATATACATTGATTTATTTCGTTAAATCTTTGAAGTGTTATTACTACAGGATTTCTTGTTATTCTTTTCCTATTTCATTTATTGAAAAACGAAAATTTAAGCAGCATTACCCATGTAATTGCAATCTGTATGTAAAAAAGAATAATAAAGATGAAAGAGCACCCCCATGCATTTTAATGACAAAATTGAGAAAGGGAAAAATAAAAAACAAAAATAGCAATTCGACTAGAAATTCCGTCTTCTTTCAGTTAATATTTTAAAAAGTTTAGTAGGTTGATTTCGTACAAAATTCTTAAATTTTAAATACGATAGGCAATTTAGATACATATTTGAACTTATTTGTATATGTTACAATAGAAAACCAAACAGGAAGATATTCGGTTAAGAAAAAATTAAATTCAATGTTAATTCATTAGAAACCATTACAAAGCATACATTATAGGTGATAGTTTTCTAAGCATAACTCAAGTGACGGAATGAGTCATAATTTCGGAATCGCCTGTTTGAAATTTCTAAATTTCGAAAAGTATAAGAAAGAGGAACTTCGAGTATTATCTAATAGAATACTTTAAGCTACAATAGAATCTATAGATAGAATTGCTCTATACAATGCTTCAAGCTTAAAACTGACAAATGTCTTGAAAAATGATGCACTGCGCTGATTTCTGTCTGGATATCTGTTCTAAGAGTGACGCAGTGAAATGGAATCTTGTTTTTAATTGTTGCAGTTTTTTGTATGTAAGTCAAATAAAATCAAGCAATGATTATAATACATTGTCATCAGTGATCTTATCCAAGTTCGGTATTTTGTTGAACAATTATATTAAATGATGTGTTTGTCAGTTTATTCTATGATAATTTAGTGAAAAAAAGTTCAAAGAATGTGAGAATTTTTAGACAGTATACAGCAATTTAGTCATTAAATAATCTTTGTTGTTCTTCTAAATCTTATTTTTTCTGGCCATTTTAAATTTCCTTTATAATGTCATACCAAAGTAAGGGACTAATTTATAATTTCGGAAAAGTGTAACTTTTTTTTAATATCCAACTTTGATGAGTTTTTCCTTCACATCAAAAGTTCAATTTTAAATGCATTAAAAAGCATTACGATATAATCAAAGTTTGCATTTTACGAAATTTTTACGTATCTCGGATTTTTAACGTTCACTTACAAATCTAAATATAAATGTTATTTAATAATTACCCCACTTTCTACATAGACATTTAAATTATGCCGTGATATAATTAAAGTATAAATGCGCCTGTATAAGTTTTTTGACAGCGAAAAAAGCATTACTTTTAATCAAATGGCTATGTGTGTTTCTTTATATTACATTTTAGTTATAAAAATACAAGTTGTATTCTGTTATTTCTTTTCCTACATATCATTTCCATGTAGAATTGAATTCTCACCCTATGTGTTATAATATCATTTTGTAGTCACAAACGTTTTTTTTTTCGTTTTTTTTTTAATTTGAATAAAAAATGTCTTTTGGTGAAGCTTAATTTACTGTAAAAATGAACAAAAGTTATTTTATTTTCTTAGCGTTTTAGATATTTTTAATGTGCCTTAGATGTGCTTAAAGTTTTTTGAAAAAAAAAAGTTTAAGAAATGTCATGAAATTTCCATTTAAGAAGTAACGGTGTGATTCAACTTAGTTTATACCATTTTTATACCATCTCTCTTATAATAAAAATAATATAAGTTGTATTATTTATGTAACATGAATTCTAAGAACTACTTATCTATTTAAATGACAAGAAATAGGATGAAAACGCATTAGAAAATAATTGACATCCATATTTCTTTCGAAAACTTTTCAATTCCGTTTGGACTTGTTTCTATCATTCTAGAAATTTTTGTTACAAACTTACAATTTTTCAAACATATTTATTTAATAAATTACAATTTTGGGAAAAAGAACACGAATTTATGAATGTGTAATATGATTTATGTTAAAGAGAAACTTATAGGAATAATCTTTTTTCTCATTCTCTCCCTTTTAATAAAAGAGAATACATTCCAGTATTTCTTTTATATGAGTTTCAAAACTTTTTTCTACGAAAAAAGAAGCACATAAGAGTATTTGCGTTATCTAGGCGGCCAAAATTATTTTATTGCATATATCTATTCTAAATGGTACAATCGAAAGAAAAAATACATTTATTAAATTTATAGAGACGATTTATTAAAATAATTTCATTTTAAAACACTAATATTCATTTTCGTCACTCTCTGAAGAATCATCAGTAACATTGGGATTCGCAGGTAAAAGAAGAGCAATTGTTTCTGGCAAAAAGGAGTTCATTTTTCTACCAATGACTTTTCTCATGCTACTTATAAAAGGGTCTAACGTCAAGAATAAACTGATTCAAAATATCCCTGTTGCAGCTTTCCAACGAGAATTTTTTCGCGAAGTCTTGGCAGTATAGCTTAAAATGCTTATTGTGCGCTTCTGCGGACTCTTCTGAAACCTGCCCAATGAGCAATAATGCATTTTAATGATAGTTGAGCCATAAATTAATATTTTGTGCTTAGTTGGGACATTGGATGCCACTACTGGTACAAATCTACATATAAACGAACAGTGTCTAATGCATATTCCTCGTATTTTTCTGGATTAATTATATGTCCACTTGCAATTGTCTCGAGTATGACTTTTAAGCGATATATTAAGTCATAACTAATGCCTATTATGCCAGAAGCCAATTTCGGATCTTCAAAAAGCCTCCTACTTGTATTACCGTCATTGGTGTTGCCAATATTTCCCTTTGGCATGTCTACCAGTAAACCTGTTTCTTCGCGAAATCTTTTCTGGATTTCGAGTTTTTTTTTTCCAGCTCAGTTTTTTTTCTCAGCTTCAGTCTTCCGCCTTCTATATTTCTTTACTGGCAACTTAAAAGCTAAATGAAGAATGCTTTCAAAAAGTCTAATTCGAGCATGTAAAATTGAAAGACCAAACTCGATAGCTTCAGAATTAATTTCTTTCTGAATATCAATTTTGTTGAAGTCCTTAGATATTGCACCGCATATGAAGCATTGATTTGTGGATTCTGTGCCTGTCGCAGCGTTGCAGATCTTTCCATCTACCATTGTCATGATGCAGACATGACTGACTGAGAACCTGTTCCCATTTAAATTAACCACTGTGGCGTTTAGTGACATCGCAGAATTTTTTATAAAGGTAATTTCTTCCTCTATAACATTAATATTTTCTTTTATAAAACGAAATCTTTTAGGACGGCACAATAGACGGCATGAAGGTGTTGGGTTTTCCCTTAATAGTTTTTCGTTTTTACTACCAGAAACTAATCGCAAAGGGACGAAACTACTTTGGAATATGTTCGCATTAGTGTCAGCATCATTTACAAAGTCGTGTTTAAATTATGCTTGTTGTGAACCATCACAGCCCCATTTTGAAATTAACTTTAAACTCTCTCGTTCTTGTTCTTTCACTGTTGTTAGAACCTCTTCCAGGAACATGGATAAACGCTTAACTGTATGGTCAACCAAAACTGTAAATCGGTTTTGGCATAAGTACTTTTACTCTGCATGACTCTGAGAGCGGATAACATTCTTGTTTCGCTTTTTGCAGCAAGGTATAAAAAGGAAAGAATTTCTTGTTGGTATTCTTCACTATTTCATATTGTCGACGAGTTAAATCGGCTTCTACGAACATGGACAATGCTTGTGTTGGCGTGTTTGTCAGTTTTTTCGCTCTCTGGTTATATTTTGTTTGCACGTTTCGGACTACTTATGATTTCTTTGAGCATTTCAGAAGCATCACGTTTTCCAGATTTCTGCTACTCAACCTGAGCTGCCTGAATTATTACTTCTTTTTCTTGAGAAGAACGTACTTCTTCTGTTTTTCTCCTCTTAGTTCTCTCACTTGATTCTATAAATAATTTAGATGGTCGTCCAGGACGAAATTTTGGTGTGGCAGGTATATCAAACGTTCATTCTTGCCAAGATTGATTGTTTTTGACAAATATGTCTTCCTTCTTATGTGCTTTTATCCATGTCTTTTTAATTTGTGATTTAAATCGTGAAAAATTCCGTATTAACCTCTCAATTTGGTTGTCTGTGTAACCTTCACCCGATATCAGCTGATATTTTAAGAAATTTAATTTATCTTCAAAATTCTAGAATTTTAAATCAGAATCAGATATTTGAGTTCTGAACATTATCTAAAGCAGTTCCATTATTAATGCATAAGGTGTACTTTAAATTATTGATTAACAAACGCCATCTGATAACATTTGTATGTGAAACTGTTTTCGATTGAATAAAACATTAACTATACTAACTTTCATTTATAAAATGGAAAGATATCTTTAATTTAATGCTTTATATACATGTTAACATGCTTAATAAATTTCACAATAATTGTATTTTTGGATGTTATTTTTGTATAATCTTAGTATTTTAATAATTTCTTAAAAGTAATAAGATTTTAATTTTCTTCTAAATATTATTATAGATTTTTTTGTCAAAAGTGTTAATGGAATATATAAGAACATATATTCGCAATATGTGAGAAAAAAATACATTTTCTTGTTGTTTATAAAGATAAGTATTATGATGCAATGAAAATACACTTTAAATATAGATTTTATAAAACAAAACTGTTAAATATATGTCAAGAAGTTTGAAATTAAGATACAACATAGAGAACTTAAAAATTGCAGAATATTAATATCTTTACACTAATTTATGCATTTTTATTTATTAATATAACTTATGTTTAAAAACCTGTTTTAAAATTTGTTGCGAAAATATGTCTTTTATCCCGAAATATACAAACACCTGTTTTGTTACCTGCAACTATCTGTTCACAATTCACGCGAGTTTGTTTGCTAATGTAACATATATCCAAAAATTACTTTCAGTGCTTGTTAACTATTCTGAAAATAACTCTTCTTTCCAGATATATGCAACAACGTATTTTGTTATCTGCAACAACCGATTCAAATTTTAAGCGACTTTGTTTAGTTACATAATTTATATACAAGAATTGCTTTTTTTAAAACTAAAAACAGAAACACAGATGTCTTTACAGAAACACAGATTTTTAAAATTATTTCAATAAACATCAAAGTCAACCAGGCACTTTCTAGTCATGGTAATAAACAGCTAATTATTTATCATTCACATTAAGGGTATATTAAAAATATATTTGAATATCATTTCTGTATTCGCAAAAATCATGTTAATATAGTGTTGCAATAAAAATATAGAAAAATATTTACTTTTCTACGGACATACTTAACATGCACTTAGAAATATTTGTGTCACGATTTTAACAGTTTTTCTGCTATGAATTCAGTATGATGTTTTCCATATATGTGAAAAAATAATATATTTTTAAAGGAATATCCAAGAACAAGTAATGGTTTGTAGACTGTAAATAAGGAAAAAAAACCTGTAATGTTACTAAACTTTTTCTAGGGAACTGGGATTCCTAGTACTTCTCTTCTAATGGTAATAGCAAATGTTTATGTAGTAGAATGAGACACATGAATTTTTTCAATTACCCTTACATAAAAAGTTCTAGAAATTAAGTTTACTAGAAAAAGTTTAATAACGTTACAGATTTTTTTTACAGCGTACAAGCATCCGCATTAACACGCGTAAATATATAATAAAAAGAATATTGCCCAGTTAAACTGATGGCATTGAGCTCACAGGCTACGCATATATTAATTATACATTACAGCCTCATATTTAAAAAGGTTAATTCTGTTCGAAAAACAAATTATGGAGCTCTATTACATAACCCCTTTGTATACTTAATTATTGAACCCCCTAAACTAATCAGAGACATGCTTTATCGTATAAAAAATTTATCTGAGCAAATCGGAAAGTTCTTAATAAAAAACCGTTTGTATAATTTAAGAGGAGTTATCCCCCCTTTTTTATACTTAATCATTAAACTTCCAAAACCATTCAGAGATTCGCTTTATCAGAAAGAACCTTCATCCAAAATTAAAAGCAATTCTGACAATTCTGCATAAAAACCCATTTATTAAAATTAAGGGGGGGCGGGGGTACCGCAAGTCACCCTTAAACAAGAACTTAACAAAAGAACACCATAGCTAATTAGGAAAGCATCTTATCACTATGAACCTGTACCCAAAAAAAATAAAGCAAATCGTTTAATTCTGCAAGAAAAAACATTTAAATAAATTAAGAGAGTAATCCCTGCGATTCCTCATTTATACTTATCCAATGAATTCCCAAAACCCACCAGGGAAGCGCCTTATCAGAATGAACCTATATCCAAAATTTGAAGCAAATCGGTAAATTTTGCGAGAAAACCCTATTAACTTTAATTAAGGGAGGGGGTTACTTCCCATTTCCCCCTCTTAGACTTATCAAATGAATTCTCAAAACAAATCATGGCTTTGCCCTCATCAGAATGATTGTATGTCTAAAATTTGAATGAAATCTGATAAAGTCTGCATGAAAACACATTTATATAAATCAAGGGAAGGAGCATTAGCCCCCCCCCCCGTTCCCCCTCTTCATACTTATCCAATGAGCACCTAATACTAATCATGGAGGCGCTTCATCAGAATGATTCTATATCTAAATTTTCAACGAAAAGTGATACTTCTACATTAAAAACCCATTTATATAAATT
The DNA here is from genome assembly GCA_964019185.1 of Maratus speculifer. NCBI lineage: Eukaryota > Metazoa > Arthropoda > Arachnida > Araneae > Salticidae > Maratus > Maratus speculifer. The sequence continues at coordinate 273,486,277 of OZ025290.1, read as the reverse complement.
AAGAGGAAGGGCATTAGCCCCCTGTTCCCCCCGTTTACACTTACCCATGAACACTTAATACCAATCACGAAGGCGACTCATTAGAATGATCCTATATCTAAATTTTGAACGAAAACTGATAATTCTGCATGAAAAAGCCATTTATATAAATTAAGGGAAGGGCATGAGCCCCCCGTTCCCCCTCTTATGCATATCGAATGAACTCCAAAAGTTAATCAGGGAAGCGCATTAGCAGTATATACCTATATACAAAATTTCAAGTGGATCGGATATTTTTTTTATGAGTTATCGCGTTAATCACGTAAGCACGAACGGGCAGGCACATAAGCTCTCAGGCTTCGATAGCCTGTGAGCTAAAAACTAGAAATTCAATTCTTAAACTGTGCCTTTCGGACACGTGTTGGGTTTTGCTGATGATGAGCTGTTATTGTTGTAGCTCGAAACGCGTCCAGCTGAATTCTTCATTTTATGGGGATTTAACAAGATGTTTTAGTTTATTTATCAATTTATCATCAGTCATCACGGTATTTTTTTCACTATTAATATTAGTTCATTATCGCTATAGTTACACCGATGTGGGATTACGAGCAAAAAATACATAATATCACTTAAAAACGCCGGTATTATAATCGTCTGAGATGTATAATTTTATAAAAATATGTTGGAATATTTTGGAAATGGAAAAGTATATTGCATTTAGAAAAATAAGAAAAAAAACGTATTTCTGCGGTATAAACGAAAACATCTGTTAGTATAGTTAAGGAACTATGCACTGAATTTCGAACATTTTATAATAATTATAAACTCGTATTTTACATTCGTATATATTCGAAATATTTGTAATATTTCAACCACTACTTTAACGATAAATGTTTTATTTTATTTTTTATGAATACTTATATTTTAAAGGTTTCTTAGACGTAAATGTACTTCTATTTTTATTTTCAATTTCCTTTTAAGTTTTACCATCAAAATATTGAAAGTTTTATCGAGAACATTATTGTGTAAGACATATATTTGCTGGCACGTCTGTGCGAGAGTGTGTTCTTTATATTTACATCTTTTGAGACGCAAATATAAATTTCTGAATTTTATTTTTCTGACGCTGACTTGTAAAAGAGTTGAAAAGAAAATGAGTTTTACAAATGTTTTCTTTATTAGCAGTAAAAAAAACCGGCGTAGTGTAATTAACTGCCTTTATATCAAGAAGCGTTCTTATGTTATCTAAATTATTTACTTATTACAATTATATTTTTAAATCAAAAATATTAATAGAAAAATGATGTATTTAGTCGTGCCTAAAATATTTTCAAATACCATCAGTTTTTCAAACGAATTATGTAAATGAATTTTCTTGATCTATGAAATTTGGAAACCTTGTGGTTCATTCTCCAAACCTAGATCTTTACAAAATGCCCCAACCTATATTATAAGGTTGGGATTAATGCTTCTAACCCTAATCCCTAACTTATGGGCTTAATAACTAATAATAACTAAACCTATGAATTTAATTAAAAAATAATAAAAAAAAAGCTTGTAAAAAGTTAAATAAGAACTATAACAACTACTACAAACAGGTTAAACATAAAAAATATATCAGCAGATATCATCATGCTGTTTTTATCAAATTAATAAAATAATATCAAATTAATTAATGAATTAATTATTAATAATTACTTCAAATATCATTATAACCTACCAATTTAGAATAAAAAGTTTTATGTGTTGAAAGTGAATCACTTGATACTTTTTCAATAAAAAATCATAAAAAATCTACAATTGTGAACTGCCTCGTAAAATAAAGGTTAAATTTTAATTATCAGCGTAATTTTCTTTTTTGTTTTCTCTTTTTGTAGACGCCTTTTCTGAATTTGTTTTTATAGAGAGCATTGATAATCTCCTCATCGAGTTCACGGCTGAAATACAAGAATTTTTTTAAATTCGATTCGCACATTATAACGAAATTGGTTTGCCGAGTCACATCTTTGTGGAAAACTCATGAAAATTTTATATTAGGGGTTGAATCGTAGGTGTATCATTGTGGTTTTATGCAACGAAAGGTGCGAAAACGTCGAGGTCTAGGAGTAGGAAAATGCAATGATTAATTTACGCTTCAACCACAAAAATCGGGTTTTCAGGTGTTTTCCACCAAGATATGACGTAGTAGATTGGTTGCGTTTTAATGTGTGATTTGAGCTTCAATTAACTCTAAACTTTATTTCGTTAACTCGATGCAGTGATTGTGTATATATGATGTCTCTTCGTAGTGCTGACATCATATTGATGTTCGAATAAATTTTGTTTTTGATTCCACTTGTTAAACTTTATTATGTTGGACATTTACGTTATTTACACTTTCGAAAAAAGTAGAAAAGACACAAATATAAATTTTACAAAAAAAAAAAATATATTTTAAAACTGTCTTGAAAATTGTGTGAAAATTGTATCCGAATTTACACATTTCGTATAATTTTCAAAATATTATTCAAGCAGACCATTATGAAACATAAATTAATTTGCAATGATGTTAATATAAATAATTCATCATTTGTATCAGCTTAATACCTTATAACATAGTTAATAATTCATCAATAAAATAAAATAATATATGTAAAACAGATATTTAAGTGATATGCAAACTAAAAATGCGTTAAAAACAGAAATAATCAGAATTAAAAATGACTGCTTTAATTAACGTAAACTTTGATGATATGTTATAAGTCATAAGCAATTGCTTAATGAGTTTCATAACTTTATTTGAATCCAACATTCATCATAAGTGATGTACATTTTCCAATTGGGTGAAAAAAGTCCGGACCAGGATTCAAACCAGGGATGTATTGGCTGAAACCGCCAATGCTCTTCCAACTGAGCCCTCCCGGACACGAACACTGGAGGATTATTTTCCCCAAATAACCTCAACGATCATTTAATCTGGTCTGATACTATGGATCAGCTCAACAAAACAAATCGAAGGTCAGTATATGGAAACTGCAGGAAGCGTTGCATACGAAATTGCACTAGATTAATTTATGAACTGACTTTTTAATCGGTAAATTAATTATAAGTGATGTAAATTTTCCATGTGAGTGAAAAAAGTCCAGGATGACTCAGTTGGAAGAGCATTGGCGACTTCAGCCAATGCATCCTTGGTTCGAATCCTATCCCGGACTTTTTTCACCCCCATGGAAAATTTACATGACTTATAATTAATTTACCGATAGAAAAATCGTGTCATAAATTAATCTAGTGCAATATTGATCGTTTTCAAATTAAAAGTTTTGTTGTTGTTCCTAATAGCTTGTTAGTATATATATATATATATATATGTGTGTGTGTGTGTATAATCTAGATTATTTATATGTTGAAATTTTTGAGAGCTGCTTCAGCGCTTATATTTGCAATAGTCGTTTAAAACATATATATATATATATATATATATATATATATATATACATATATAATGCTTTTCTTTTATTATGTAACCCTACAGGTCCACGTTGTATTCCCTGGTACATATAAAATACAAATGAGTTTTCGTTCCAGAGGCTAATAGCTTTTTGTTTTGTTGAATAAATCATGATGCTCTTGAACTATCAATTTTTCAAGAAAGTTTTTAGTAAATTACCTGTTGATATTTGTGCTTACTGTCAAAAACTAGGAAAACTCGATTGTGAAAGATTAGTCTTTTTAAAAAAGTTCCGCAAGACGGGATTATGATGAGTATTACATCGTAATGTAATTCTTCAGGGATTGTTTAACCTTTTTACTGCATCATGTGCCTTATCTGGTACATACTTAATAACATTGCAATTTTCATTATCTTCCTATCATTTGGCCAGTATGATCGTTATCCCTGACGAGGAACAATTCAAATCAAAGAATGGAGTAACACTTATTATTTCCATGTCAGATAACTGCACTAAACAAAAAAAAAAAAAAAAAAAAAAAAAAAAAAAAAAAAAATAGAATTCTTTTTTTGGAAGTAAAAGAAATTTCGTTCCGGCTATTAAAGTGTGATTTAATTTTATTATTTTTACGGTATTCTTAGGAATAATATAAAATTAATATAAATAAATTAATATTATTAATATAAACAGTTGTAGAGTTTGAAGCAGATAATATTAATTATTTTAAGCTCATTTAGTTGCAAAGTATAGCAATACAATATTTTAAAAGCAAAATTGTGCAAATATGGCACACATCATAAATTATCAAATTTTAGACGAACATTTTAAATCCAATGTACATTATTTTTACTATTTTCCCAATATTAGGTTTCAGATAATGTTTCTTATAAAAAATATAAGAAAGGTGTTCAGTAAAGAGTTAAATATATTGCTTATTGTTCTACTTTGCTTAGTTGGGTATGCAAAGATTTATGTGTATGTAAAGATAAGTTTGAAGAGTAATTAATTATATCGTCAATGAAGTTTTTATCAGATATCTCAGTAACATTTAAAAGTTAAATTTACTTTTAACTCAAATCTTTTTTATTCCACCCCCTTTCTTTATCTAAAATTGCCTCTCTTTCATTGAAAATGTAAATACATTTTAGACTTTTAAATTTCAGTAAAAAATTGAAAATTAGATTGTAACAAAAATTTCGAAAATGCGTGAGACAGAATAAAGTAGTACTTACACTTATTTTACTAGAATGTGGTCTTAAAGTCAATATTTAAACTTATGACGATAGTTGGAGGACAAAAGAAAAATAAACATATTGTTCGTAAATAAGAGAGGAATAGAATCATTTTTAAAAGTTAGATTTAATTTCATTTATTATTAAATGTAAGTATTTTATTGTTAACTCTTTGCTCTCGTGTGATAAAAGTGCATTGTAAAAATAAAATGGTAAAGTTCAGCTTACATTTCGGTAAGCGTTTATCCTTTTCATCAGTTTTTAGAATAATGGAACAATTTACAGAAGATTCATCATTTTATATTCTTAAAAATTTCTAAAAATTATGTTTTTAAGTAATCAAAATATAACTATATGGAAACTGTGGTGACAAGTCACTTACTGCCACGAAAAAAAAAAATAATAACTAGAACTTTGCGGTGTCTAATTTTAATGTTAACTGATATTTCAGCGTGACTTTTTTGGAATAGTGAATTTTTATCAATTAAATACAAATTAAACAATCGCAAACAGGCACAAGAAACATTTATGTATCTTCTATATCAAAAATATTTATCATAATTGTAAATTATTTATATTATATTTTTTTAATACTAAAAGGTGCAGTGTTTTCCTCAAATTTATTTTTATTAGATATCTTTTCAAAAATTACTAAATTCTGAAAGTCGATATTTTTAATTACTAATTTTATATAACAATAAAAAAATGAAATATTTATTATTATGAGTTTTTCTCATGGAAGTAATAAAGTTTTAAACAATATAAATCTACTAAAATTGTAATTACTTTTTAAAAGAAAAATAGCATATTTTACAAATACATTCTTTAAAAGCATGTAAACACTATGTCTGTAGCAAATATCATTTATTTCAGATTTTAAAAAATCCGAATATCTAATTTATTAAGATATAGATGTGGATCAAGCTTAAAATAGTCATGCTAATTTTATTATTCTTTGTACATTACATCTACACTATGTTGAGAGTTAATTAAAATATAAGTTCAGAACTCAAGTAAAGATATTTTTGTAATACAAAATAACATTTATTTCTATTTATAATGACATGTTTCATATTATATCAAGAGAAGGCACTAATTCACATCCATGTATCATATTCTACAGAAACACATCATTATAAGATTTTATGTTTCTTATATCATATACAGCATTCGCAAAAGTCAAATTTCACTTTATTTTTTAAGAATTATTTTCCTTGTATAATTTTTTTCATGTCATATTACCATTTTAAAATTATTATGCTTCTGAATCATGTCTATCACTCCGCAATATTTATCAATCTAATTTTTATTAAAATCATCTCTAACACTACGTATTATACAATGGTAATTATGGTAACTTCTGTTTGACAAAGTTTTTTACTTAATGAAATTTTCTACGGAACATTGAATTTTAATACCATTAACATGTAAATTTATTTCCATATTATAAAAAATATATTCTTTGTAACGAAATTTATTCCATTTAACCATACTGGACCACTTAAGGCAAGTGAATATTCTACTGATGATGACATATATTGCGAGGTGTAACAGACTGTACATAAAGAAGCTAAAGTGAGGAATGACGATGATAATGAAAAATAAATTCAAAGACTTAATAAAAAGGCTGATAGTCTTATGTACAATAAGTTGGGGATAAAAGTTTCATAAAAATATTGTACATAAAATGTTCACATACTTACAAAAAAGAGAAAATTTTCATGAACGCTCATTGTATTGCTCATAAGAAATCTGTGCATAGTAATATTAGAGACTTCTAAAACTTTCAAGATTTGGAATACTGCGAAAATAGCGAAAAGGTATAGTACGCTTCAAGTTTTCTTTACCTCTTTTTAGATGCGTTTTTTAGGCATTTTCCAGGGCTCGCACCATTCCTAAAATTTTCACACGTTGCTAACAGTATTTTGAATTAAAAATATTCATGAAAGGTCCGTTTAATATCTAAAATAGATTTATACAATAAATATTTCCGTTTAAAAAAATTGTGATAGGAAAGTACGAAAATTTTAAGAACAGTGCAAACCCTGCATTTTCCCAATTAAATGTTTTTCATGTGCCTAAATTACATTATTGCATTAATTACCGCATAAATTAAAATACATTTTCCCAATATAATTATTTTATATGCATTTTTCATTTTATGCATGTGTATTTTATTACATAAATTTCATGAATTTAAGTTAAATTCTGTTTAACGAATTTTATTCACATCGAAGCATTGAAATGAAACAACGAGACTTCAGTGAATGGAAATGTTAGAGATATGGATAGATTTAACAGTGTCATACATTATATCATACAACTTGCACATTTCCATAAAATGAAACTAAAACTTTGTACCCGTTGATATCATCACTTCTTTGTGAAAAAGCGTTTATTTGGATAAGAGTATGTAATTATAATAAAGAGCGTTAAAAAATAGTTTTACTATCTTGCGAACTTAAAGAAAATATTTTCAGATCGTTACAGTATTTTAATTTTTGTGAATTTGAAGTTTAAAATACTAATAACTCACTAAATAAATACCTTTTTATTCTCACTGGTATAATATTGCATTTTTGAGTTAAATTTTAACTTTATAGCCAGTTAAAAATATCAAAATTTTAAACTGTTTTTCATTCAGATTTCGATAGCTAGACGTAGATAGCCCGAGAGGAGGCTGCATAGAAAATCCGCTCATCGAGTTCACGGTGAAAAACCGCAATGAAGGTTTGGACCGATCTTTGAACCGCAATCGGTCAAAATCGTATTTTGATGGAAAACACCTAAAAACCCGATTTTAGCATTTGAATTATAGATTTACCATTGTGCTTTCCTGCACGCAAAAGCATGAAAACATGGGAAATTGGAATCAGGAAAACAAAATAAAAAAACATATGAGTCAACCTTTAAAATTGGTTTTTTGGGTGTTTTAAACCAACGTATGACTTGACAGGCCTTGATTACAATTTAATATCCGAATCGAGATTTAACTAGTCTCATATTTTCATCCGTGAACTTAATATTTGAGCTGTTGAATCCCGGTCCAAGAGAATTTGCCTTTTTGGAATATAAAAACAAAACCAAAAAATACATTAAAAATGGATACATTTTTTTTTATTAACTTTTTGAAAAATACTTGAGCTTTGTTCTAAAGTTACATGTCTTGTGACAACATTAAGTATACTTTCAAATAAGAATTTTTTTTATAATTACTTGTTTGAACACGCATGCATAAGTCGCTTATTTTCTGCGAAAAGAGCATCGCGTTTATTATACGTTTAAGTTACTTAGAATATAAGATTATTAGTAAAGGTAAATTTCACCTTATTTAGTTAAAGTATTTCTAATATTTAATTTAATAAAAAAAAATATTTTGTACAAAAGTGAGAATAGATAAAAACTGATCAGAAGATTGCTCGTCAAAGAGTAAACATTCAAACACACTCTTGCTTTATCTGTTTTTTTTATTTAAACTAGTTAAAAATTAAAATTGATTTAAAAAATAATAAGTGTTATGCATCGGTCAAAAATAAAAGAAAATAAACCGCTTACGAATATTCTAACGAATATATTGAAAGGAAATCTTTGAAAAGTAGAACTGATTTTTCCACTAACTCATAAAAGATGTATTTTGAACAGACTGGCATCGGCAGCTTTGGCTCAGTCAGTAAGGACCTATTGAGCTGTCAAAAAGGTCTAGCGTTCGATCCTCAGGACGGCTGGAAGTAAATTATGCAAAAAATAATAACTAAATTAAATAATATAGCAGCTCAAAATCACTCGGAAAGGTCGAATTCTTTGACGACCGTTCGGTTCATTAATTTTAATTAAATTATTACCATTAGAAATCGAACCTTGTAACGGAAATTTACAGCTTCTTCAAGCGGAGTTTTCCCTTCCTTTATTTCTCAAAACGTAAAATCTACTAACGGAAAGGTCTGGTTACTTTGCTGCCAGTAATTTTACAGTAAATTCACAGATTATTTTTTTAACAGTGCATATATATATATGGTTAAAATTTATTTTATTTGTACTCATGATAGCACTCGAAATTCTACCGAAACTAGTAGTAGAAACATGTCTGTATAGACAGATTGATCGGTGTATAGAGATATTTTAAAAATAATCTCTGTAATCGGTAAAGTAACTTTAGGTATATATACAATTTTTATATCAGAACAACGTTACGGCAAGCGGCTCTGCTAATAATATAACAAAAGTATCCTGTATGACAGAAAATATAATTAATTTTATAATATGTTTATAATATGTGTTAACTGTTCTAAACCTTCACCTTCAAATAAAGTAGAAATGAAAATATCTCTTATTATTGTAAAAGAAATATTATTTTTAATAATTAGAAAAAATTATCAGATGTTATTTCATGAACTATTAATTCTATGTGCTTTTGATTTCTTTACCATTTAATTTTGAAAAATGAGAAATAACCAATGGAATTAAGAAACATTCAACTCTGAAAAGGATTTACATGCAAATAATTCACTGAATAGTTAGCAGGCAGTATATTTGAATAAAAAATATCAAGTGGTTGTTTATTGGTAAATTTCGACGATTTCCGAAAGGTAAAACTTTAGCTTGCATTGAAATGAAAATATTTGTTATTGTAGTAAAAATAAATATTATTTTTCATAATTAGACGAAGTTATCAGATGTTATTTCGTGAGTTGTTAATTTTAGATGCTTTTAACTGTGTCACTGTTTAATGCCGATGAAGGAGAAATAAATAATCAAAGTAATAAACATCCAACTCTGAAAAATATTTAGATGCAAATAATACAATGAACAGTTAACAAGTAGTATATTTAATGAGAAATATCAGGTGTTGTTTATTGGAAAATTTCGAAGATTTCCCAAACGGAAATATTTTATCTTATACTGATTCGCGAGGAAAAAAAGCGCTTCTTGTGTAAAAAATCAATGAAATCTGTACTGGTTTTGATTGGATATCTCAGTGTGACTTTGTTTTTGACTCGAAATTAGCCAAAAATAGCGACGTGAGAAGTATAATTTTATTATATAATTTAAAAAAGTGTATTTATTCACTATGCATTATGCAATAGCTATTTCTGGATATTTGTAAATTTTTAAATACATGAAATGTTTTTTCAAATGCATTTGGTCGAAAATATCTCATTTCTCATTTTTATTTAAATGTATAATCATTAAAGTATCATTCATCATAAAGTATCATTTTTATAAAGTTTTCATAAAGTTTTTATTAATAGTCTGGTAAGCATTGAGTAATTTACTAATTCAATAATTGAAATACGTTAGCAAAATATCTCTATTAACTTCATTCGTGACAAACATAAAAGAATTTAATTGGTAAACGAAAAAGAAGGGATGTTCTATTTTTATTAGGTTTGTTAGTAATTATGTAAATACATAGCACCTACACCCGTCGTTCAATTCGTCTGTCAATATAACACTGCAAAAACTATCCAACCCAATCATTTGAAATTTAACATAAATAATTGCTGCATTATTTTGTCGGGTATTTCAAATTTCATGAAAATTGGATGTACAGCTTAATTACAGGGATTATTCCGTTACATTAGATTAATAAATGAAAAAAAATGTTTCAAGTGCATTTTAATGATGTTACGCTCTTTTGAGCATAATGAAATAGATACTAAAATATACACTCTGTACAGTGAAAACATACATTCTGTACAGTAAAAACATTTGTTTATATTTACAGCGTCACACAAATGTATTCCATTGCATAATTTTATTTTTTAATAATATAATACACTCATGTCCATAAATTAAGAATAATGCCAATTTCAGCAAGTGAAGCTACGGAAACAAAACAAACGCGACTTACTTACTTAAACAAACAAACAAACAAAAAAAAAACGGTAGTATATGCATGATAACATTCATAAAATCTAAAATTGTTGCTCCCTAGAACAATTACAAAAAGTACCCCCCTTAAAAAAAATTAACATTATATGGTTGGTATGATGGTTAATAAATTGCATGTCTGCAGTACTCAGCATGCCTAGGCATGCTGAGTATCAAATTATCAAGTTGATCTTGGAGAAGATTACTCCACTCAGCAAGCAATGCTCTCCGAAGTTCCGGCACACATGTTGGAGGTGGTTGACGGGCTTCAACCCATCTGCGAGGCATATCCCATACATGCTCTATTGGATTCAAGTCAGGCGAAAATGCTGGCCAATCCATAAGGGTGATATCCTCAGCTTGAAGTCATTCATTTACGATGTTTTGTGAGGACGGGAGTTATCATCCATAAACACAAATTCTCAGCCCAAGGTACCCTTACAAACATACATGTTGTTACAGAACGATGTCCCGATAAATATGGCCTGTCATGGTTCCGGTTTGAACATATAGAACTATTCTGGAGCCAAGTATAATTCCACCCCAAACAAGCAATCTTGCACCCCGTAACGAGGTCGTTCAATGATGTTGTCTTGGTGGTAATGGGTGCCTGGCGTTCTTCATATAAAAGTCCGACGTGAATGAGGCTGCAAACTAAATCTGGACTCTTCGGAAAACATTACACAAGCCCACTTTGATGATCTCCACATTGCATGCTCTCTACTCCAGGCTAACCGCAGGCGATAGTGAGTTGTCGTCAGCGTAACACATCTAACAGGTCTGCGAGCTTATAGACTAATATTTCTAAAACGTCTGTTTTCTTTGAAACAGTCGTACCCATGCCTGAAGACAGCTGACGAGACAGGTCTGATGCTGTGCTCCGCCTGTTTCTTTTGACAGTTACTGCCAAATAACTATCTTCATTCGTGGTTGTAACTCGGAGACGACCTGTATTGTAACATCTATTGACATTTCCATCATCTCGAAATCCTTGCCAAAGTCTAGAAATTACACTTTTTGCAATTCCAAATTTCTCGGATACATCCATCTGAGTACGCCCACATTCCAGACTCCCGATAATTCTATCACGTAAAATATTATCCACTTGTGTCCTCTGTGTCATAACAATTCGGTTTTGACACCGAGAGGCTTAGAAAATGCTTGTTAGCAGCGTTTCTTCTTTGTCACCGTTCCTTATATACGCTTCTATCATACGTACGTGACGTACTATCGGCGCCATCTGGTGGCTTTCTAAAATTTGCATATTATTCTTGAAGATATATGTGATAATTCTGTAAGTAAAATTTTTACTTAGAGTTTGATATCCATCTGATTCAGAATTATCCTCAATTTATGGACATAAGTGTATAAAGCATAATAGAATTAAATATTGTTTGGGACGTGTTTTAATTAGATTAAACTATTTCCCATTTTACGAACTTGATATACATTACTGAGGTTTACTATATTTTATTTCGGCATAATAGAAAGCAGATTGTATTTACAGGCACGCACATAGAATGTCGGGTTCTATACTGTATCAGAAGTACTGCATGATATTTCACCATGGTCTAACTATTTTTAAAATTAAGTTATAGTACGAAACATCTCATTTGTTACTTTTCACATTCAATTTTCGGCCTGTTTATTATTAGTGTAATCATTTGAAAACAACAAAAAAAGTTTAAAAATTTTCTACAATACTGATCGTAGACTGATCATTACAATATTGATCATTTTAATTTTAAAATTTTAAAAGGAATAAAGAAAAAGTCAGAGTAAGAAAATACTCGTGCTTCTTAATCTTAGAATGTATAATGCAATTACGAACAAAAATGTATTATAACCTCTTTTGAACTACTTACAAATTCATAAAGCTATCGTTGTTTTTAAAAACTCATATATTTTCTAGGTTTAAATAAGATTTATATAAGCGTAATTTTTTTCCTGTCATCGATTTTATAGCGTATTATTATTTCTTTCAAAATGAAATATCGATTTTTTTAATGTTATATATACCCCAACTATGAGTTTTCAGCTACGTAATTTTCGCTTAACATAGAAGAATAATACGGCAATACGGATTTTAATATGAATTTTAATATTCATAATTTAGAATGTTTTCTATTAAGCATGTTTCTTGAACAAGTAATTGTTTATATGAAAATAGGCACTTTACAAAAATTTTGTATCCCGGTCCCGTGAAAACAGTTTACTACACTATAACGACTACTCTGAAATATTATTGAAAATGAGTATCAGCTTGAGAAGCATTTTAAAAATGCGTCGTTAAATCCCCAAAATATACTGCTTTCTTTGATTTCTAAAGAATATAGACATTTTTCAGATTTTTATATAACTTAGAAGAGATTTGAATACATTTTCTTTTGCGTTTAAGTAGTAAAATAAATAGTATTTTTTTACAGTATGGATGAAACCTTTTGCATATCGATCATGTCACGTTTTTCTTATATATGTGGGAGCGATTCTTTCTCCAACAGCCAAGTATCATGTCTTGTAAGGTTCTTCATATCGCAACTCTGATAGAAAAGGTCTTTAGAAAGCAGACGATTTTCTGAAAAAACTCCATTCAGACGAAAAGCCGAAGAAAAAAGAAAAGAACGGAAGAGATCGTTGGATGGAATGTTGAGAGAGTTGGTGTTGACTTTAGAAGAATGTTGATTAAGATGACGCGATTAAGATGTTTTAATTAAAGTTTCCTTTTGAATGTTCGAATTGTAAATATTAATATGTAAATATCTTTTTTGTAAATATTAACGTTTAATATAAGTCATTTAAAAGTTTAAAAACGGTGTCAGAATTTAATTTACCTCCGAGTTTATTTACTTATGTGTTCGAAAGAACTTTTATAAGAAGAATCTCCATAAATTTTGGTGTCAGAAACGAGACAAACGAACGCCCACAGAGAAGAAATATATATATACTTTAAATAATCTGGAAGCCGTTATTATTTAGAATTGTGATGGAATCCTTGCTGGAAATTATTATGAGGAAATCTTTTTTGAATATATGTTTAATGATATGAAGCTGTTGGATACTGCGACAACAATGCTGTTTAAATGTGTGAAGCTGAGCATCTGATTATGAAGTGAGTTTATTATTTCATTTTTCTTTTCAATAATGGAAAAATTAGTTGATTTAAAGGAATTAGAGTTTTATTTGAAAACTGAAAAATCAGCTAGTATTAAGATATTGCACAAATTAATTTTTGGAGAAATCGGTGACAGAAATAATCGACGTAGAATTCGGAATTTTACTGGGTTTACGTTTGAAGTAGATTCCGATGAATATCAAACTAAATTCAAAGAAATTAAAGATAATTTTTCTGTTAACGACTTAATTACCATTTGCAATGTTTTGTGTATAAATAATTCGGGAACTTTTGATGAAATTGCTGCCAGAATAATTTCTAGTTTATGTGATTTTAATATTTTAAAAATTAATATGATAGCCGATGTAGGTACTCTTAGTGATGACGAAAGTGTTGATGAATTTAATGATGATTTACAAGATAAAACTAAAAATATTTCAACTGTTTTTGAGAATAATATGAGAAATCATTCTGGTAGTTCTAATTGTGAAAGTAATGAAAATCAGAAAATTCTAATTCCTGATTATGTTATTAAACCAAGCATTTCTATTAATGATATTGAAAGTATGATTACAATGTTTGAAGGTACTCAAGTACAAAATATTAATAAATGGATTTCCGATTTTGAAGATATTGTTTCATTATTTAACGTTAGTGATTTGCACAAATTGATTTTGGCTAAACGCCGTATGACAGGCAAAGCAAAATTATTTCTTGAAAGTGAAACAAATATTAATTCGTGGTCTAAATTAAAAGCCCTACTCATATCTGAATTTGGTCAAACGTGCAATTCAGCTGAATTACACGAATTGCTGTCCAAAAGAAAAATTAGACCACATGAATCGTTAGATGAATATTTTTTAAATATGAAGCAATTATGCTCAAAAGGCAATATTGAAGATTCTGCCCTTATTCAGTATGTAATAAATGGAATTAATGACCCCATTTCTAAAAAATCTTTTTTGTATGGTTGTCCCAATATTGCTGAATTTAAACAAAAATTAAAGATTTATGAAAAAATAAGATCGGAGTATGAAAATGCAAAATTTCATAAATATGAAGGAGCTAAGCCTAAAATTAAATCCGAAGTTGAAGTTAAGAACAAATTTAAACCTGTAAAGCCAAATATGCGTTGTTTTAATTGTGGCGGGAATAATCATAAGAGTATTAACTGTGTAAATAAAGATAAAGGGATGTTTTGCTTGTAACGCTTATGGTCATAAATCATTTCAATGTAATAAATCTAAAGATACAAGCGTTAAAAATGCTCAGTCACAAGTAAACATTATTACATCCCAAGATTTAATTCTGAAAGAGATAAAGCTTTATTCTTTGCGTTTAATCTCTTTAATAGATACTGGTAGCCAAAAGACTTTGTTAAAGAAAAGTATTTATGATAATTTGAAGAACTTTGTAGAATTAAAACCTACGAGTATCTCTTTGACCGGTCTAGGAAAAGCCTCAATTAAACCAGAAGGTTGTTTCAATTCAGAAATCGAAGTAGATGGTTCAAAATTTAAAGTTACTATTTTTGTCGTTAAGGACAGTTGCATTAATTTCGATTTAATTATTGGCACTGATGTTATTCATCAAGGTACATTAACTATTTCTGAGAATAAAGTGAAACTGTTTAAAGCTGAAGTTCAGTCTAATAACTTTTTAGTTAATATTGTAAATGTTTTGGATGAGCCTAAAATTGATTTAACTCACATTGCTGACAAAAAATTACGTTCAGAGTTATACTCTTTAATTGAAAATTATGTACCAATTAAAACTAAAACAGTAGATGTTAAAATGAGAATTAATTTAACTGACGAAATCCCAGTTTGTTCTTCTCCTCGAAGATTACCGCCATGCGAGAAAAAAATAGTCGAAAACCAAATTGAGGAGTGGCTAGCTCAGGGAATAATTCGAGAAAGTTCTTCTAATTTTTCTTCGCCGGTTGTGTTAGTCAAGAAAAAAGATAACACAATGAGACTTTGTGTTGATTACAGATGTCTTAACAAAAAGACAGTACGTGAGCATTTCCCCTTGCCAGTTATTGATGATGTAATAGACCAATTACATTCTGCCGAAGTATTTACCACCATAGATTTGAAAAACGATTTCTTTCATGTAGATGTTGAAGAAGACTCGCGGAAATACACCTCGTTTGTTACTCATGAAGGACAATACGAATTTTTGAAATGTCCATTCGGGTTGACCAATAGCCCTAGTGTTTTTCAAAAGTATATTTATAATGTATTTCGAAACCTATTAAAAGATCACATTGTTGTCATTTATATGGATGATTTAATAATACCTGCTAAAAACGAAGCTGAAGGTCTAGAAAAATTAAAACTTGTACTCGAAACTGCATCGGAATATGGATTAGAATTAAATCTTAAAAAATGCAATTTTTTGAAGCGTGAAATTGATTTCTTGGGGTATAGAATCATAAATGGTAAATTGTATCCCTCTCCACTGAAGACTAAAGCAGTAATAAATTTTCCCGAACCAAAGTGTACCAAAGGTGTTCAAAGTTATTTAGGATTGACAGGATACTTTCGAAAATTTATAAGAAATTATTCGGTTATAGCTAAACCGTTAAGTGACCTGCTAAGAAAAGATTCAAAATTTAAATTCGATATAGAAGAACAAAGAGCTTTTAATGAACTCAAACGTATTTTGTCGTCAGAACCAGTACTTTTAATTTACAATCCCAAAAGTGCGACCGAAATCCATTGTGATGCCAGTATTGATGGCTATGGAGCTGTTTTAATGCAACAATCTCCAGTAGATAATCAATTTCATCCAGTTTATTTCGCAAGTAAAAAAACCACCGAAGCTGAACGGAAGTACACTAGTTACGAATTAGAAGTTTTAGCTGTAATTGAAGCCCTGAAAAATTTTAGAGTATATGTGCTAGGTATCCCATTTAAAATTGTAACCGATTGTAATGCATTTAAAATGACTATGGATAAAAAAGAAATGAGTACAAAAATAGCTAGATGGGCAATAATGTTATCCGATTTTGATTATGTTATTGAACATAGACAGGGTAGCAGTATGAGACATGTCGATGCATTAAGTAGGTATCCTATTTGTATGGTAATCCAAGATAGCTTAACTTTAAAAATTATCCAAGCTCAAGAAACCGATGACCATATTAAAACAATAAAAGAAATCCTAAAGGTGAAATCTTATGATGATTATCTAGTTAAAAATGATGTTCTTTATAAATGTGTTAATGGTAATGATTTATTAGTTGTACCGGAAGACATGCAAATGAATATAATCAAGGCCGCTCACGAAAAAGGTCATTACGCAGTTGCAAGAACAGAGAAAAGTTTAGAAAATGATTTTTACATCCCTAAAGTTAAACAAAAAATTGAGAAATGTATAGCAAATTGTGTTCCCTGTATTTTAGTTAATAGAAAATGTGGTAAACAAGAAGGCTTACTTCACCCAATAGAAAAAGAAGAAACTCCATTACATACGAACCATGTTGATCACTTAGGTCCATTAGAAAGCACTAATAAAAATTACAAACATATCCTTTCGGTCATTGACGCATTCACAAAATTTGTTTGGTTGTATCCCACAAAATCTACCGATGCTGCCGAAGTAATTTCTAAATTAGAAATCCAAAAATCTATCTTTGGAAATCCAGTTCGAATTATATCAGATAAAGGTCCTGCATTTACCTCTAAAGCTTTTGAAGATTATTGCATCAATGAAAATATTAAACATATCCCGATTACCACTGGATTACCCAGGTCTAACGGCCAAGTTGAGCGTCTAAATTCTGTCATAATATCTGTTCTGTCTAAATTGTCTGTCGATAATCCTAAAAAATGGTATACACATGTAAGCAACGTCCAACAGGTGATAAATTCGACTTTTCAGAGAAGTATAAGCACAACTCCTTTTGAATTGATGTTTGGTACTAAAATGAAACTAAAAAATAACATTGAAATTACTAGTCTTCTGAATGCTGAAATACAATCTGATTTTACAAATAATCGCGAAGATATGAGAAAAAATGCTAAAAAACAGATTTTAAAAGTCCAAGAAGAGAACCGTAAAACTTACAACCTCAGACGAAAGAAAGCTAACAAATTTAAGATTAATGATGTGGTTGCTATAAAACGCACACAACAAGGTCCAGGTTTGAAGTTAAAACCAAAATATTTAGGTCCGTACAAAGTCATAAAAGTAAAAAATAATGACACCTACGATGTAAAGAAACTTGGATTCAACGAAGGACCTATGGTCACCAGTACATGTGCAGAGTACATGAAGCCGTGGATGGACGAAGCTTGAAAAAAAAAAGAATTTCACCGATTGTGACACTATACCAACTATGACAAACCTCTGGACTGACAACTAATAGAATTTTAACTTTATTCTCGAAAAGACGAAAAGACGTAAGGTAAAAGAAGATGAAAAGACGTATGAAAGAAGACGAAAAGACGTAAGATAAAAGAAGACGGAAGACGTAAGAAAGAAAAGACGAAAAGACGTAAGGTAATAGAAGATGAAAAGACGTATGAAAGAAGAAGACGAAAAGACGTAAGATAAAAGAAGATGAAAGGACGTAAGAAAGAGAAGACGAAAAGACGCGAAAAAAAAATATATGATTTTTTTTCAAGAAATAATCTAAGCTTTGATAAACAATTTGAATAATGACTTCTTTTTTTCAATTAAGATTTTG
Source organism: Maratus speculifer (assembly GCA_964019185.1). Lineage (NCBI taxonomy): Eukaryota > Metazoa > Arthropoda > Arachnida > Araneae > Salticidae > Maratus > Maratus speculifer. The sequence continues at coordinate 273,467,956 of OZ025290.1, read as the reverse complement.
GATGCTGCTGTGTTTTTTTTTCTTTATCTTTCCAGATGATCCAACTGCTGCTGCCTCCAAAGGGACGAGCATTCGAGGACGAAAGCCTAGTCAGGACGGACGTTGTGGGAGCGATTCTTTCTCCAACAGCCAAGTATCATGTCTTGTAAGGTTCTTCATATCTCAACTCTGATAGAAAAGGTCTTTAGAAAGCAGACGATTTTCTGAAAAAACTCCATTCAGACGAAAAGCCGAAGAAAAAAGAAAAGAACGGAAGAGATCGTTGGATGGAATGTTGAGAGAGTTGGTGTTGACTTTAGAAGAATGTTGATTAAGATGACGCGATTAAGATGTTTTAATTAAAGTTTCCTTTTGAATGTTCGAATTGTAAATATTAATATGTAAATATCTTTTTTGTAAATATTAACGTTTAATATAAGTCATTTAAAAGTTTAAAAACGGTGTCAGAATTTAATTTACCTCCGAGTTTATTTACTTATGTGTTCGAAAGAACTTTTATAAGAAGAATCTCCATATATATATTATAAGATCACGTCAGTATTTATGTTAGGTGGAAGATTACACTATAGCTAAACATATGTAAGCTAGATGCACAAAATCATAAAAGATTAGAATTAGTGCATTTTGATCACATCAACGTTAACAAGACAAAAATTAAAATTAAAATTTTGATTTAATAATAATAGGAAAAATTTACTGAGATTGCAAGGGAACGGCATCATACATGTGGCAAAAAAAATTAAACGATTTACTCTTTATAGTGCTATTATATAGATTAAAATTTCAACGAGGCTGAATATTTTAAATCTAACCATATAATGAAATTCTCTTAACATTCACACCACCATGAACTGATATTTCAGTTCACAAAGCTGCAAGTTTTGTCGCATTATTAGCACCATTTACATTAATGTAATTTAGAGATTTAATGCTATATTAAAACACTGAGTAAAGATTAGTCTACTCTAGACGAATTAATACATATACCTAATTAAGTTTTTTATATCATGTCATCTCCTTTTTAGCATTTTAAAAACATTATGGAGAAAATAACATTAAACTTTTGCAGCTTTAGAAAGCTAAGAATAATTACAAATACATGTCAAAACTTTTACAGAATAATATCATAAACACTACGTTTAAATTATTTAAATTGTGCATGGTTTGTTTTCACAAAGTAAACATTATTCCACATACTACAGATCTAAATCTTACCTCTGAAGTATATAGCTAAGCTGGTTAAGAATCTCATCTGGCCCACACTGCGAAAACAAAATCATTTAATTACAATACTTGCATATCATTATCTCGAAGCGCCTCTTACTAAATCGCATTTCTACACTGCGTAAAGCTACCATTAATCGTCTATCTTTGCCTGTTTATTTATAATATAGTATATAAGTAGAAAGAACTGAATCTATCAATAACGAAAGCAGTGTCAGATGCTAAACTAGTATCCGTCAGGCCGAAATGTCGGAGCATGGAGATCTATAAACATAAAAGGTAATATTTGAAGAAATGCTTTGTTTTTATGATTACTTTTTAATAGTATTAAAGTAAGTTTGAAACAACAATTGTCAAATCTTCATTTTAAAGCGTTTAATTCAGTAACCAGTTGTGTCATCTAATGCTTTAATGATAAACTTTCAGCAATTTCTTCCATCCTTTTAATTTGGTCATGCCTATCTTTAGCGAAAAGCGTTTTAATGAACATTTCCTGTAAATGACAAAATGTACTAAAAGTGAAATAAGTTGTTTTATGTGATAATAGTTTTAGACAAACGTGCGAAGCATTTTTGACAGTGTTAAACTCTGGGATTTGTATATGGTGGCAGCACACGCAGCAATTAAAGGTAACTGACTTCATGAGCATAAGGCATTTTCTTCTTTCCGGTATTTACAAATATGCTTGATATGGAAAAATCTTCCAGTTAGAAATGGTCTATGATAATCATCAAAATGAACCATTATTAGACTGTGGCAAGCCTCGAGGTTCAATTCTCGGGCCACAGACAAAAACTCTTATCCTAATTAATGAAACTTTTCCCAATCCTCACTTCATCTAGATATTGGCATTTAATACAACTCTGAATTCAGCTGCTGAGTAATGTCCAGAATAAAATTCAGACGCGTGGTCATTTTCACTCTAGCTTATTATTTAATAATTGCGGTCTTCTAAAATTATTGTCATTGGCCACTTGATTTAAGATGTACTTCTTGATTATGTTCTCTATCTTGTTTGTTTTTCAGAAAAAGACATATGGCATCTTCAAATCATTTAAGTTAGCTGGAAGCAGTACATATTTGCGTCGTTGCATATGTGAGCAGAGTTAGTTTAAAATTTCACCCACGCAAAGTGAATTAAGAGTCTTTCGAAATTGCGTTTGTTAATCGTCATTTTCGATATTTCAAAATGAAATATGGTGATCGCCCACGTGAAAATGGTATTTGATCGATGCGCTTATTTAGTTTTTCAATTTCTCTCATAAATTTATATTCTATTGACTGTTCATTCGCGCTGGAAATGCAGAAAGAGGGGACGGAGTAACCTCCAAAATCCGATCCGAAATTTCCGCAGCCTTTTCAAGGGTTAAATCAGAAACAGCCGCTAAAATTGTTTGAACAGAATTTGGTAAACGCGTCAAAAATTACTCTAAGTCAGGAATTCTTAATAATAAGTAATAATAAGTAAGTCTTAAATTGCCAAGAACATTTAGGGATTCCGCGCGACGTTTCATGCTACGTAATAAATATGAAGGTTTCCGATTGCCTAGTTCTTCTCCAGACTATAGTTGCCGTATTTCTTGCTGGGATGATTATCCCGAACGCGCAATTAATTTTTTTTTAAGATGCCATAAGGATCGGTAGCATCCGGTTGCATTAATGTGTCACGAACAATTGATGCAATATCGGGTAGGCGACACAATATAGTTATATTTTGTAACAGATTCTGTTATTGCTTTGGGGGTAGCTAAAGCAAATGTACTTTCGCACATTACAAACCAAAGCGTAGGATCTGATCTATTATATATGGGGATTTGAACAGCATCGATATTAGACATGATTTATAATTATTAATATAGAAAAAGCACAGTTAAATCAAAATAAAATTCGCGAGTTAAAATTTTACTGTAAAATAATAGAAGAAATATCAGAAAAATGATTCAGAAGTACTTATCTGTTTTCCAACTAACATATCCATAATCATTTTGCATGATTTACTTCATCACAGTGTAACAAAGTCTCCTTAACAATCTATGAAAATCTCACTTTCCGATTGCTTATGGTATTTTTCTACAGTTCAGAAGTCACCAATATCCCGATTAGTCGTCATAAAATAACACGCAAATGTTTTAACTTAATTCTATTTTATTCTACAGAACAATGAGCGCAAATCCTGACTCTATTATCATAGAACAACAAGCTTATTAAAACGTAAACAAATTACCATCTGTGATCGCTATGGTAACCGCTCAAGGCACTGCCATTCTGAACTGCGAAATATTTCCAACCTTCCGGTGGTAACCATAGCAATCACCATAACTCTCTTAAAACAAATATTCTTTACAGTTATCAAACTTCTAAATTTATAAACTTCGACAGATCAAAGTTAAAAAATTGTACTGCATAAATCAATTTCAACCACGTAATCATTAGCGCACCAAGTTTTATCAAACCAATCATAATGAACAATTTGTAGCTTGTATTATGAGCCAACTAATCATAATCAGCTAAATTTGAGGGGTGAAGAAAAAAATTTTGGTGTGATGCCAGTTCAAAGTGATTTATCAAGAAATTACCTGTTGAGGATCTTATGTTTGAAATGACCGATTAAAAATCAGCTAAAATGATTTGACCTTGACTCAATCATAGCATTATTTTACGCATGAAATCTAATTTAATGGTATTTTGATCGTCTTATACTTTACATATGCATCTCTCATATTTATATTCACAATTTCAAAAATATTTCAATGCGCAATAAGTTATTAGCATATAGATTTCAAAATTTCAAGTTAATTTTGTAAATTATGTCTTGCATGTGAGCTACTGCTGTTTAAGACTTCAATAACCGTATCGGCGAGTTAAAAAAATAAACTTGTATCTTTTAGAGACATTCGTAAGAAATCAGGTAGTTTCATCGAAGAAAATTTATCGTTATCATTTTAATGTGTCATTTTACCTCGTGAAGGGTTTCAAATAAAATTCAGTATCAGCGGAATTAAAAGGTACTGAATTGTAACAGCTTTTTGGGAATATACATGTTTCTTAAAACGTCACATCAGTTTATGTTAAATTATTTTAGAAAGTTTACTTTGATTTTTTTGATAAAAAAAAAAAGAAAAAAAGGCATCATTACAGAAAAACAAATATTTCTCCTTTTCTTTCAACAATGGAAGATTTAAACTCACAATGTTATCTCTAAGGGACAATTAAAAGACGAGATTTTAATGTGTTATAGTTGACGAATATTTCTGATTTTCAATACCCGCCGAGATTTTAACCCTACCGACGTTCAGCTCATTTTTTTCTGTCGATTTGACAAATATGTTGGAAAATTAAACTATTGAGGTCACAAAAGTGTAATCTATTGAGGTCACAAAAGTGTAATCTATTGAGGTCACAAAAGTGTAATCTTTGCAGGGAAGCCGAAGCTGTGCTCCGACAATTATACATACGTATTCAAGAGAAATGGAGTTCGCAATTTGTCATTGTAAGACAAAGTGACACATGTTCCCGTTACAAAGTCAGGAAAAGGTGCATGTATGTATGTAAATAATTTAAAAAGTAGGAAATAGCAACCACTGTAACTTAAAGTTTAAAAATTATCTATAAACATATTAGTGAAAAAAATCTGGATTTAAAGAAGTTTTTTTCATAACTTTTTATTTTTGTGTATTCTATTCCTATATGGAAAAACATTTTCTCTTAAAAAATGCTATAAAAATGCTTCTAGAAATACATATTTGCATACTGCCATAACCTAAAAATAACTATGAAATTTTAAATTAATATACAAATGTTTTAAGAGGAGAAATGTCTTTTCTTTTCTTAAAAAATAACATTTTTGAATAAAAAAAATCATGATAGAAAAATAAAGCTTAAGGAATAAAATATTGTATGTGGTAAATGGAAATGTCTATTTCTTATGTAAAAGAAAATTTATTTGTTTTGGGTTGCCACGTATGCAAACTATTCTGCAGCTTGGAAATGAACAGGACCCATTGCATTATCATAATACAATTTCGAAAAAACATCAAAGTTAATGTATTCTTCACAGTATTGCAATTTTGCCCTTTTGCTCAGCGGTCAAAGGGTTAATGGAAAAATAGCTATGGATTTTTTAAAAATATTATGTAAGTATTTGAATAGGAGAAATGATATTTCTTTTCTTAAAAAATAACATTTTGGAAGACTAAAAATATCATGTTAGGAAACTAGACTTCAAGGAATAAAATACTGTATGTTGTAAATGGAAATGTCTATTTCTTATGTAAAATAAAATTTATTGTTCTATACCACTACGCGTATGCACACTTTTCTGCAGCTTGAAAATGAACGAGACCCATTGCATTACCATAATACAATTTAGAAAATTACCATTAAAAGTAATGTATTCTTCACATAAACTGGTACATAATTTGAGCAACTTATTAAAGAAATCTGTATAGTATTGATAAATGAATGTAATATTTATAGGATTTCCCTGTGGTATTAATATATTCGATAAAAGAACATTAATAATTTCTTCCGATATTGAATAGCGAAATTAAAATGACATTTCTTATTTTTATAAAATGCGCCTTATATAATTTGGGGTCAACTCTTTTAAATGCATTTTCTGAAAAATGCTTGAATTTTACCAGTATAATATAATAATTAAACGGGTGGTCGTTTATCCCTTTATCCATTTATTAATGCGAAAGTAGAATACACAATATGGCAAGTACAATTATATTTCGATACAACCATTCAATTTTTTGCTTCGGTTTGGGAACAACGGATTTTGCGTTTATTTTATCGATGATCGTTTTCAGAATTTTCAAGCTAGGTTTTTTAGACTTCCACAAAAATTGCTCTATACATTTTGATAACACAATATGCCAATGAAATTTTTATAGCTTTTACGCATGTGCAATGAAATTATTATTTAGTAACCTGCTCATATTTTATACAACTATTATTATTATTTAATTCTAGTTATAGAGTGTTGTGTGCAACGTTGTTTGCCAATTTTTTTTAAAAAAGAACATTATTTGTATATCAAGAAGGAATATTACAAGCAACAAATTTGGAAAAGTTTCCAACTATTTTAATAAACACCCCCAATTTCTCTCCGATTATGCATGCTATTCGCATAAAAGTGAACATAGCTAATTACAATAAATCATTTAATCATAATATCCAGTTTGACCGTTTTTGCAAAATTAGTTTTGACAGGGTTATCCAAAAGATATTTGTTCTTTTTCAATTTGTTGACGCTTTCCTATGGAGTTTCGGAAAAAAATCTTCACGGAAAAGAATGTTCCGTATTGGTGATCTGTACTACTATGGATGACCTGTACTATTATGTTCACAAACTTAGATTTCGAGGGTAATTCCTCATGTATTTTTGTAGATATTTAACAAAATGTCTAAAATCCTTAGTGAATGGTCACCTTTGGCTATATAGTTTATTATTAATTTGGCTTGCTTAGCAATTAGCGGGTAATGATTGCATTCTTGTTAATTGATTGTTAATTTACATGACGGTGTGTTGTTGTTTTTAAAAATGCAATGTGAGTGTGTAAATTTCTTCTCAGCTTCAGTGAAAATCACATTGATGGAATGTACCACCTTAATTTATTAGTTAAATCACAATTCTCATTGCTGTTCCTTATGTATTTTTGTAGATATTTAACAAAATGTCTAAAATCCTTAGTGACTGGTCACCTTTGGCCATATAGTTTATTATTAATTTGGCTTGCTTAGCAATTAGCGGGTAATGATTGCATTCTTGTTAATTGATTGTTAATTTACATGACGGTGTGTTGTTGTTTTTAAAAATGCAATGTGAGTGTGTAAATTCCTTCTCAGCTGCAGTGAAAATCACATTGATGGAATGCACTACCTTAATTTATTAGTTAAATCACATTTCTCATTGCTGTTCCTCATGTATTTTTGTAGATATTTAACAAAATGTCTAAAATCGTTAGTGACCGGTCACCTTTGGCCATATAGTTTATTATTAATTTGGCTTGCTTAGCAATTAGCGGGTAATGATTGCATTTTTGTTAATTGATTGTTAATTTGCATGACGGTGTGTTGTTGTTTTTAAAAATGCAATGTGAGTGTGTAAATTCCTTCTCAGCTTCAGTGAAAATCATATTGATGGAATGCACCACCTTAATTTATTAGTTAAATCACATTTCTCATTGCTGTTCCTCATGTAGTTTTGTAGATATTTAACAAAATGTCTAAAATCCTTAGTGAATGGTCACCTTTGGCCATATAGTTTATTATTAATTTGGCTTGCTTAGCAATTAGCGGGTAATGATTGCATTCTTGTTAATTGATTGTTAATTTACATGACGGTGTGTTGTTGTTTTTAAAAATGCAATGTGAGTGTGTAAATTCCTTCTCAGCTTCAGTGAAAATCACATTGATGGAATGTACCACCTTAATTTATTAATTAAATCACATTTCTCATTGCTGTTCCTCATGTATGTTTGTAGATATTTAACAAAATGTCTAAAATCCTTAGTGACTGGTCACCATTGGCCATATAGCTTATTATTAATTTGGCTTGCTTAGCAATTAGCGGGTAATGATTGCATTCTTGTTAATTGATTGTTAATTTACATGACGGTGTGTTGTTGTTTTTAAAAATGCAATGTGAGTGTGTAAATTCCTTCTCAGCTGCAGTGAAAATCACATTGATGGAATGCACCACCTTAATTTATTAGTTAAATCACATTTCTCATTGCTGTTCCTCATGTATTTTTGTAGATATTTAACAAAATGTCTAAAATCGTTAGTGACCGGTCACCTTTGGCCATATAGTTTATTATTAATTTGGCTTGCTTAGCAATTAGCGGGTAATGATTGCATTCTTGTTAATTGATTATTAATTTTCATGACGGCGTGTTGTTGTTTTAAAAAAATGCAATGTGAGTGTGTAAATTCCTCCTCAGCTTCAGTGAAAATCTCATTGTATGGAATGCACCACCTTAATTTATTAGTTAAATCTCATTTTTCATTGCTGTTCAGCGGCATAAATAAGCTTCGTAGTCTAGTAATAATTGCACCTTGCTTAGAATAGAGTTTCTACATTTAGATCTCTCTATAATTGATAGCTGCAACAATCTAATATTTACCTGAACTTATATGTGGTAATGTTTAAAATCGAATACCGTAAAATGGGGTGAATCGGAACACTTTTCCGCTTTAACGTTAAAAAAAAGCAACAACTGGTTTTTTAATTTTTTTCTTTTTTTACTAAAAACTTCAGTCTTGTTTTGTTCTTCACTTTTTAAGCAAAAACGAAACATTTTTCTGTTTATACATACATTATCTATTTTTTTAATGGTGTTCCGATTCACATCGCAGATAGGGGTGACTCGAAACAAATGCTATAATCTTTATTTATTCCAATTCAAACTTTAATAAAGTTAATAAAAACAAATAATAATGATAAGGGAGGAATGGAAACACGTAGTTACTGCGAAACCAAGCCTTTATTTTATATACAATTAAAGATATGCATTTTAAAAAATTAGAAATCAACTTTTAAATCAAGAAAAATTAAAATATATTTTAAGAAATTATATTTGCATTGCAGAAGTATAATTTAATACAAATTTAGCCCTCTTCTGTGATATCCTTTACTAGTAGTCATTGGGTAAGTGAATCTATTGAGTAGCCCAAAACGCTGCACCTATTAATACGAAATACTAGACGCCCTCATCCCCAGCTCTTTGTATTGTTTGCATCCCTCTCTTTTTTAATTGTTTTTTCATTTTGAGATGTATGTGTAATGTTGTGGTTGTCAGAGAGTAATTTTGTGCAGTTTTTCTAACTAATTTGCTATTTTTAAATTCTTTTATTGGGTGTTCCATGTCTGTTTGGTTAGGCGTTGACTTTTTTTGCTTATTCAAATAATTTCTTTGCACCTTTGCATTCTTCAAGTAATTAGAACAAACAAAATATTGTTACAATACATATTCATGCATTTGTTTTCATATATTACATGAAACTATTACTGTATAAAAAAATAAACCATGATAGAAAACGTGTTCCGATCCACCCCGTAAATCTTAAACCTCTGATGTCACAAGCCATTTTTCATTTTTTCATTAAGTAGTTTAGAAGTAAGTAGAATTTAATACAGAATATCGTTTACCGATCTAAAAGTAATTATAAATCCTCTCTCTTAGGTTTAGAATACGAAAATTACTATAGTTACATACAAAGTTTTGAAGACTTTGAAAAAATGAGGTTTTTGAGGATCCTCTTGAAGTTTTTTTTATATACCCCAATAGTTGTGCAAACATGTCAAATCTGATTTTTCCAACTCTTGATGTTATTACCTTCTTATAAAAAAATTGACAACTAAAAATATCATCACATATATTTATAATGAATTTATTTGTATGACTGGGAAGTTTCGTTCCTATTCACCCCACTGTTCCTATTCACCCCATTTTACGGTACATCATTTTCTAGCGAAAATATATCAGCTCCTAGTATATTATTCTTCCAATTTGTTCTAATAAAGTTTGAAAAACATTGCATTTAATTCATTTTATGCAGAACTCGCATATTTATAATACCATTTTTTTTAAATGCTGTGAGAGAAATAAAATTATAACAAAAACAGGGTTTTTTAATGACATTCGATTAAATTTAAATAAAAAAATTTAGATTATTCATAAAAATTTCACAATAAAAAAAGTAAAAAATTGTAAATTATGATGTTTCATAAAATAAATTTCTGGTGCTGTGAAAATGACATCTGTTAAATGCAATTTTGTTCTTAAAGTTCTATTTTTTTTCTTGGACTATTTTTCTCAAAATAAAGGTTTCAGAATTAGAAGAATTGTCGAATTCTGTGTAAAAACCTGGTACACAATTACATTCGCAATCTAGTAAATAGGGAATTCTCTATTTCCAATTCTCTGTGTAATCCTGAATAGCTATTTGGAACGACAATTTGAAGTACAAAGATAATATCAGTCTGAATGAAAGGATCTTCCGAGAATTGTTTATTGGAAAAGCTATACATATGGAAATTGGGACGAAAGGATTGTTATCTTATAAATATTTTTTATCTGTATAACTTATCATACACACGCACGCACACACACACACATATATGTAATAAAATAAAAAAAATTTTGCGCCATTTTTATTTTTGTTCTCTCTTAGCTTCAATTCTAAATTTGTGGAACATATTCCAATCTTAGTTTCGTAACTTGTAACAGCTAAAATTCTTTTTCTTACTTTAGTTATTAATAAATTATTTCTTGCTTCGCAAAAAGGCGGGAAGTATTTCGTAAGCTTTTTACTTTCTGGCATATTCCTGCGATTTTAATTTTATTTTTTATTTTTTAACATCGCGTGACAAGTGTTACTACGCGTTGCTAAAGGGCTTAGTGTTCCGAGGAAAAAATATAGTTCTTGCCAATAGACCGCCTATTACGGCCAATTAGAATTGATCATTTTGTCCGTTAGAGGCTCGAGTCCATCCTGATTGGATTTTTAAAATGATTGACGCGGAGTAGGAGGGCGCTAGTTTTGTCGTGAAAATGATTTTTTCATTTGGCTTTTCAGGAGAGTAGAATGCACCTTTTCTTTAAACTATCAAGACGCGCGTTTTATTTCTCCGCTGAATTAGGATGCTGTTTCTTCTCTCTCCCCAAAATTCTAACATTGTGGAATGTAGCTTAATCACGGAGTTGGTGAAGTGGAAGTTATTTGATGAGAGTGCCAAGGTGATTGCGTGAAAGAACTTAACTTATTTATGAGTTCTAATAAAATTAATTTAAAGACTGCTTGATTGAACTTTCTTATGGGGAAATAGCCCAATAAACTCATCCACTGCTGGTCAAATTGCCGGAACGACTGCTCATCCCACTATTGAATCTTAGTGAATAGTAGTATTCTACAACCAACATGGTATTCTATTAGTGATTATACACTATTATAGAACATCGTCGTCGTTTTATTACATTTTAGCCGGTAGGATGAAAAATGAACCGGCGTAAAACTTTGAGAATAAGCTGCATGCTCTTCATACACTTACAGTTGTTCCTACATTTTTCCTGGTATTGTTTTCATCTTAACATTTAATACAGAAAAAAAAAATAACTATGATATCTTCCATCTAAATGGTATGTCCAAGACTGAAGATGGATGGGATCAGCTGCTGTGTGTTAATACTAATATTGTAATTTTGTTTCCTGCAATAAGACTCAATGTGTGTTACTAACAGTCAGAGTTTTTGAGATGTTAGCTTCACGCATCTTTAACCTCATCTGCGTCTACTTCCACCCATGTTACGACGAGATGGCCTGCATGGAAAAACATCTTCATGTGCATAAATGATAAACCTTTCAGCTGAAAAAAGATCGTCTTATAAAGTTTTGTTTGTAATTATGTGTGGTATCTACATCTACAAATATTTTAAATGTGAAATATACCTCGCATTCTAGTGAGAAACTTTTCAACTGAGAGATATGCAACCAAACTGTGAGATATGCAAAATAAAAATTACAAAAGATCACCTGCATGAAATCAATTCAACATCATTTTCTTTTATTTATTTATTTACTGTATTTTCTAGGTAAAAGTGCATAAATATTTTGATAAATTTTCATTTCATAATAAATGAACACCTGCTGTATGGTTGCGAAACTACGGTAGATTCCATCAGTAATACAAGATAATTGAAATTTACACCTGTGAGTCGTATCTACGAAGTTCTTTATTTTTGTTTAGTTTAATAAAAAAATTAGGTATTTGAACAAGGCCACATCGAACATGTCTGTAAGTTATTATTTATTATTTTATTGTTTTATTGATTAAGAAATTTAATGATAATTTCTTTGTTTAAATTCTTGATTTTTTTTTTCTCTCTTTTATTACAGATATTAAAAAATAAATTTGTTCTTAATTTATAATTAATTAAAATTTTCTGCTCATAGAAATTTTATTTGGTTTTAAAGGTGTTATTTTTTTTTTTTTAAATCGAAAGATGGATTAATTGTTGTTAAAAAAATACTCTGTTGCAAAATTTATTTTCCATACGTAAAGAAAAGTATTTTTGTTTTAAAAATTATTTGTTATTTCCCATGTATGGAAACCCGATATTTATTATTTTATTACTTATTTATTTATTATTTATTTATTTATTTTTTTTTATTATTTATTGAGGTATTTGAAGTATAGTAATTGAATTTTAATAATTGAAGTATAGCATTTAAATATTTTCCATATGAATTATCCTTCTTATATGCTATTAAGATCAGGATTAGTAAAAGAAGAAAAAATGTCAGAAAATAAACTTGATATTGTCCCTTTTGAATTTGGGTTGGGCATGGATATATTTAAATGGTTTAAACATTTTGATCGAGAATGTTCGGTAGAAAAGAAAGATAATGAGTGGAAACACCAAAATATTTCAAAATATTTAAAGGGGGAAGCGCTAAAAACTTATATCAATGATTGTTTGGATTGTGCTACTTATGAGGAAATTGTCGAGATTTTAAGTGAAAAATTCATTCAAGTTAGAGTTCCAAAATTTTCTGAATTTACTTCCTTAAAGTTAAATGATCTAAGTGATTTGGATTCTTATTTTAGAAAGAAAGTTGAGATTGGAAGGCAACTTCAGCTTGGGGAAAATTTAATTATACAGGGATTAACAGATGGACTTCAGCCGGAGTATCAAAATTGTTTGATGGTTAACCCTCCTTCCAATACTCGTGAATGGTTTCGCATTGCTAAACAATTAGCAGCGATTCCAAATCATACCTCTAATAACAGCAATAGAAATTTTCAACAAACTAGACCTATGCACAATCCCAATCCTCAGCCCAGACATTGGACTCGACCTACTCTAAACAATCCATTCCAAAATTTTAATCCTAGGTTTTTCACTCCTAGAATGCCTACGACTCATTACCAGAATAACTACCCAAGTCGTCCGTGCAGAATATGTTTAAACAGAGGCATAGAAAATGCATATCATTGGGAAAGGAGTTGTATATTTAACACAAATTCCTTTCAAACTGAAACTCCTGCTCATATTCAACCACCCCCTACTAATAATATTTGACAATTATTTATCCCTGGATATGTGGGCAATAACAAAGTGTATTGTGTGGTGGATAGTGGATCAACTGTCTCAATTTTACCCCTCAAATTTGTTCGATATTTAAATGGTAATTTACATAATGTTACCCCTATTACTATCAGACAGGCACAAGGAACTCTTACAATTAATAAATCTTGTCGATTATGTATTAAATTTGGTAATATAAAGAGATATGTTAATTTTTTAGTAAGTCAACTTGATTTGGACTATGCTATTTTAGGTTTACCTGATTGTGCCAAATTTAAATTAAAAATTGATTGTGCAAAAAGCCAGGTGTTACAAGACAATATTTCGTTAAACCCATATGTCAACATATCCAGTGATAACTTAGAATTGCTTCATTTTGATATTATAAAAAATGATACTACTGTGCAACCCGATTATGGAAATACCATAACTCCTCAATCCTTGTCGCGAACTAATAATGATGATTATAATCTATTGGGGGATCTGAATGCTATTCAAAATAAAAATGTAAGGGAACTTTTAAGGGATTATTTAGATATTTTTGCAAAAAATAAATATGATGTAGGGAGAATTAATATTGAACCTCAGCGTATTTATCTTAAATCTGACCTACCAATATCTTTGAGGCCTTATCGTACATCCATTGCTGATGAAAAAGAAATATCTCAGCAAATCCAATCATTATTAGCTGCTGGGTTAATTAAGGAAAGTTATAGCCCATACTCTTCTCCAGTTACGTTAGTAAATAAACGAGATGAAGGTAAAAAAACCCGAATGTGTGTTGACTACCGAAAATTAAATTCTATCATGAAAAATGACGCTGAACCTTTACCCCGAATAGATGAAATTTTAGACAAATTAAGTGGTGCCCAATATTTCTCTACACTAGATTTAGCCTCAGGCTATTGGCACATACCTATTCACCCAGCCGATTCCGAAAAGTTAGCCTTTACTACTAATTGTGGGCTCTGGGACTGGAATGTTCTCCCCTTTGGTGTAAAGGTAGGCCCCCCAATTTTCAACAGGACAATTAGAAGAATTCTTACAAAATATAAAATAGACTTTGCTTGTTATTATTTTGATGATATAATTATTTTTTCTAAATCAATAGATGAACATATACAGCATCTCATCCAAATTTTTGATTTATGCCGAATAGAAAATATTAAATTAAAATTATCTAAATGTACTTTTGCTAAAAAACAAATCAATTTTCTAGGGTATGAAATCCAAAATGGAACTTTAACTCCAGCTAATACTAATATAGAAACGATTAAAAAATTAAAACCTCCTACTAACACTAAAGAATTACAAAGATTTCTTGGTTCTATAAATGTGTATCATAAATTTATTGACAAATATGCTGAAATTAGACACCCCCTAAATAAATTACTTAAGAAAGATACTATTTGGGAATGGAATACTGAATGTCAAAACTCTTTTCAAAAATTAAAAGATGCCCTCATTGCTAAACCAATTTTAAAGATTTATGACCCAAAATTACCCCTACACATGTTTGTTGACGCTTCTCAGGTAGCGGTAGGTGCAGTTCTTAAACAACCCGACCATAATAACTTTTTACATCCAATTGCTTATTTTTCTAGAGGATTGAGAAGTTATGAGAAAAATTATTTCATTACCGAACTAGAGTGTCTTGCTATCATTGATACTTTAGATAAATTTTATCATTACTTTCACGGTGTACAATTTACCATCCATACTGATCATGCATCTCTCGTTTGGTTAAAAAATGTCAAACATTTAAGAGGTCGATTATTTAGGTGGTCATTGAAGTTAAGTATGTTCGATTACAAAATAGAGTACTTAAAGGGATCTACAAATGTCGAAGCCGACATGTTGTCCCGAAACCCTATTTCTCATTTTTGTAAGCCCCTTACTTTTCTTCTTGACGTTAAAGAGATTATTGAGATGCAAGAAAAAGAAAATGTGTGTGGATCAAATTATATTAATGACAATGGACTGATTATAGTTAAAAGAAAAGGTTTTCGTAAAGTGGTAGTTCCCATGTCCCTAAGAAAAAAATTGCTTAATGTTGCTCATGAACAGTTTGGTCACCCTGGTGTTCAAAAAATGTAAAATTTAATTTCTCCTAACTATTATTGGCCAGATATGACCCAAGACATTACTAACTTTGTTAAATACTGTGATATTTGCCAGAAAAATAAAAAACCTAGACAGAAAAAATTTGGCTTATTACAAGCTATGCCCACTACAGATCAACCTTTTGACTGTCTGTCTGTTGATACTGTAGGAGGGTTCAATTATTATAATTCTACAAAAAAATATCTCCATATTATAATAGACCATGCCACAAGATATGTTTGGGCATTTCCTTCCAAAAGTGTCACTACAGAAACTTATACAAATTGTCTGAAACAAATTTTCAATATCAAAATCCCTCAACAATTATTCTGTTTTAGTAAGATTTCAAGTGTACAGTCCCCTCAAAAAATACTTAGTGACAGGAATGCCGCTTTTACTTCTTCAAGATTCAAAAAATTCCTGCGAAATCATAATATTAAACAACGTTTGACCACTGCCCATCATCCACAAACGAATGGGAAATGTGAAAGAGTAAATCAGACAATAGTAACTAGATTAAAATGTAAAGTAAACTCCACTACCTCTAAAATTCCCTGGACTAAGCTTTTAACTGAGGTAATTAATGAATATAATAATACACCCCATTCTATTACCAAATTTCCACCTGCGTACTTACTTTTTGGCCAATTACCCTATGACTCCCCCTTACAACAAAATTATTATCCCCCTGTTCATGAAGCACTTAAAATTGCTAAAACAAGAACTGATGAATTTCATTTAAAAAATAAAAGATATTATGATAAAGATTATATCGAACCAAAATTTAAAATAGGAGATCTAGTTATCTATGAAGAATTTCAGTACCCTAATACTAGAAAGTTATCACAAGTATTTAGTGGCCCTTATAAAATTCTTAACAAATTATCCGAAGTAAATTTTGAAATTGATAGGCAAAACCAGTTCAAAAGTTCAGAAATAGTACATGTATCTAAATTAAGGCCTTATTATTCCCCTGATAAATTTAAATTAAGTCATGAGCAACAACCCCCTAATCAACAACAACAAACTCAGGTAAAAACTGTAGCTTAAACTATATCTCTAGTTTATCATTTTATAATTTTTTCTCTTAAACAGTAAATTTCTTTTCATATTTTAATTCAGATAATATCCTGTAATTCTCACAGAATGCCAATGATATCTCTTGACTGCAGCGAGAGTGTCACTTGTCTGGAAATTTTTATATTTGTTTATTTATGCCGGCGTAGACGAACAAAGTGGAAATTTCTTATTCTGTACTGAATTACTCTACTTAGAATATTTTTTTTTTCTTTCAACTGAACCTATTTGTAATATTAAGTTTAATCTATCAATTATTAAATTAATTATTTGCCAAGTAACAAAATTTTTATCACTTTATTTTAATATATTTTTTTTTCTTTCTCTCTTTCTTTGCTTCTGCATTCCAG
The DNA here is from genome assembly GCA_964019185.1 of Maratus speculifer. Classification (NCBI taxonomy): domain Eukaryota; kingdom Metazoa; phylum Arthropoda; class Arachnida; order Araneae; family Salticidae; genus Maratus; species Maratus speculifer. The sequence goes on along the minus strand of OZ025290.1, from coordinate 273,451,105 downwards.
TCCAATTACATGTCAATTATAATATAATTTTGTTTCTTTTTCTCTTTCCTACTTGCATCTTGCAATGTTTTATCACGCCGAGAGAACATTTATTGCGTAATTATTTGACATGAATAGATCTTGTTTTTTATTTTTTTTTATCATTTATTAATATTTCTTTTTAAGAATCTTAGTAGTTTAAAGGTCACGTGCATTCTCAAACATGAACAAAATTTTTATTTATCTTTATTTTATTTTAATTTATCATATTATATATATTTTTTTTTGTACATATTCCTACTTAATCCTGTACTCGGATTACCAGATTAAGTAAATGATTTCATAGTTGATTGCATTTTTTATTTTATTCCACTTCTCTCTATATTTCATCCCAAAAATATGAGATGAGATAAACGAGATTAAGTATTTAAAGAATGTCTTTTGTGATATTTATTATTACTTATTAAGAGATTTACTTATACCCATTATGAGATTTACTTACACTTATGATATTTATTATTATTGATATTTTTCCTTATTATGTTTCTTAATTATATTGTTTATTATTTACATTGTTAAATTTTATTATTACTATATTATAAAATGTGTTATTAATTAAAAATACAATTATAAAAGTATTTTCACAAAGATTCCAAAATGGAACTGTTATGAATGTTCAAGGACTTACTCACACAAAAACTGAACTAATATTATAATGTTAGCTGATGAATTTGGACAGTTAAATGAATTAGACATCCTTAAAATGAGGTAATGAACTATGCCATTCCAAATATGACTTTAAGAAGATTTTTGAAATAAACTTTTAAAAATTGATTTCTAGATTTGACATTGTTAAAAAAGAATTTAACGTTATTGTTTTTCATTTTTATGTTTCATTTTTATGTTATTACTATGGGTAATTGCTTATATTTTCAAATTACTTTTTGATGTGTACTTTAAACAAGATTATATCTTGTATTTGTATTGAAGCCTATTTTATTGTATTTAAATTTGAAGTTATTCCACGCATCACCTTGGTGTTTTTAAATTTGAATTCTATATTTATATAAAAAAGAGAAATTAATTTAAATTTTTTTTTATTCAGTATCTAATTATTATTACTTATATCAACAACTTCGCGAGCTAAGTCTGCATCATCTCCCTTTCTGTGAAATTGCAGGTTTCAGACCTACTTTTTCACCCGTCTTTCTGGGAGGGGGGATTTGTAATAAAATAAAAAAAATTTTGCGCCATTTTTATTTTTGTTCTCTCTTAGCTTCAATTCTAAATTTGTGGAACATATTCCAATCTTAGTTTCGTAACTTGTAACAGCTAAAATTCTTTTTCTTACTTTAGTTATTAATAAATTATTTCTTGCTTCGCAAAAAGGCGGGAAGTATTTCGTAAGCTTTTTACTTTCTGGCATATTCCTGCGATTTTAATTTTATTTTTTATTTTTTAACATCGCGTGACAAGTGTTACTACGCGTTGCTAAAGGGCTTAGTGTTCCGAGGAAAAAATATAGTTCTTGCCAATAGACCGCCTATTACGGCCAATTAGAATTGATCATTTTGTCCGTTAGAGGCTCGAGTCCATCCTGATTGGATTTTTAAAATGATTGACGCGGAGTAGGAGGGCGCTAGTTTTGTCGTGAAAATGATTTTTTCATTTGGCTTTTCAGGAGAGTAGAATGCACCTTTTCTTTAAACTATCAAGACGCGCGTTTTATTTCTCCGCTGAATTAGGATGCTGTTTCTTCTCTCTCCCCAAAATTCTAACATTGTGGAATGTAGCTTAATCACGGAGTTGGTGAAGTGGAAGTTATTTGATGAGAGTGCCAAGGTGATTGCGTGAAAGAACTTAACTTATTTATGAGTTCTAATAAAATTAATTTAAAGACTGCTTGATTGAACTTTCTTATGGGGAAATAGCCCAATAAACTCATCCACTGCTGGTCAAATTGCCGGAACGACTGCTCATCCCACTATTGAATCTTAGTGAATAGTAGTATTCTACAACCAACATGGTATTCTATTAGTGATTATACACTATTATAGAACATCGTCGTCGTTTTATTACATATATATATGCATATATTTTTATATATTTATTTGGAAACAAATGTTTTGTATTTGTTTTGTTTTCAAATCGAATGCATTTAGACTTTCCATTTTATATGAAATATTTTTTGTACTTTTCAAAGAATATAAATTTTTATTGAAAAGAAAAGAATAATTCAAAGATGCATTTACAAATGAAATGTAATTCAAATATACGGTATAGTAACTGTAAGTACGTTGTTAAAAATTTTGCTCTAGTTTGAACCAAATTTTGCTGCTCAGTTGCTGCCACCTAAGATGGTAAAATCTCGTACAAAATTTGGAACCTCCCATTTCAATCTCGTTTCAACATTTGGAACTATGCTTCAACAGCAGCTCCAAATATTGGTTCAAGATTTCACTCTCTTACAGAGGCAGCTTTTGAGCACCAAATTTGGTTTAAACAAGGACAAGATTTTAACAGTGTTCAATGCATGACTATATAATATGTGAATATATAACACATCTTAATATTATTATTAATAATAAGTATTGATTTTCCACGAGAACAATGTATTCATATTCACTAACAAGTGTCCATGGATTATCACAGATCAGGCTTGTACCAGTTACTAAATCTAAGAAGTTGATTTAAAACATAAATTTTAAAACTAATCGCGTTTCAATTTCCAAGTGTAAAATTGCTTATTTATTGTTTTATTTAATAAAGAATACTGTAACTAGTAATTGATTAATGTAACGAGGTCAGAAAATTAATAAGTTATAAGTATTGCAACACCACACAAAAAATTCTTCTTTTAATCATGTTAAATTTAACAAAATTACCCATGTAATAACTACGTTTACACATGTAAATTAGTTATAAAAACTGTTAAGTGTTTTAAAATAATAAAATTAAATTAGAAGAACATACATTATTAATCGCTTAAAACTTAATTAATCACCTTACCATTTAATTCTGCCTAATATTTAATGTATCATAAATAATTTACGAATAACAATTAAGTCTGTACGCATCATGTCCATGGTCGACATGGTCACAAATATAACATCAATGTAGCGTTTAAAATTCAGTTTTACAGAAAAAATTATTATCACCTGGAAAAAATATTTGCATATTAGGTATGATCATAACAAAACATTTTAAATCTTTTTAAACACAAAACTTACCATTAAAATCATAAATTAATTCATAAAAGGTCATTTTGGTTGTACAGAACTTAGATTTGTCTTTAATTTCAACTTTTATCTCTTGGCCAAAACTAGAAATTACTTATCGAATGTCATTACAGTATTTGTAGTTGAAAGATACGACACACAGTTAATCTGCAATTATTTTTGCATAATCACTCCACCGATTTTATAGAAAACGATTGCTTGACGGTATTATGAAGCATTCTCATTGGTCAGAATATAGATAGTATATAAAAGCGGTGGAGTGACTATGAAACAAATTTTGCATATTTTTAAAAGGTTACTGTGTGTAATTATCTTTTGTGTGATGGATTATGTTTGAAGTTCTGTTAAAAGTTGATTTGTTTGTTTTGCAATTTTACCCATATACTAGCTGTTTTCCAGTTGATTAAATTTTAAATAATGTGTCTAATTCTTTGTTTTCCTGACAGTATTTTAATAATTTTACCGATCAGTTTTACCTAATTCAAAATAGTCACGGCGTGTTTTAAATGAGTGTCACGTTGGGGGTAAAACTGATACTTAGAGGGGATCAAAACCGGTATCCTCTGTGATGTCTTACCTCGTGAAGTGATTTATTTAGGTTAGTTAATAATTGCATGTGGATTTTTAAATTGCAGCATAATGCTATTAAATACTTTTAAAAATTTGATGTGTCATTCATGGGAGCCTTAAACTTATACTATAAACAGGAGGTGAAGAAGTGGTTAATTCCTAACCCTGTATACTCTGTAACAATCTATTAAATTGAGAAACTTAACTTCTCCGTTTTCTAAAGCAGTTAACATAAATAATTCATTCAGGCGGTTTGAAGAAACAGTGATTTTTCCCAAAGACAATAATGTTTTTTTCTGAAGATATATTTACTTCTTCAGAAATGACAGAAGTCAGTGATAACACACCTGAGATTAAGCAGCCACAGTGTTGTCAGATGGGCTGCTTTTTAAAAATTCAAATTATTCATTGGCACTACATTTTTCATTTGATAGAATATGGCTTATTTAATTACACATTAATCAACACAAAAAAAGGGAATTTTACCATTTTAAAAAAGTGGTGCCAAGCAAGAAATCAGAATTTAAAGAAATTAGCTCACTGGCAACCCTGGACAGCCATAGGATAGCCTAGATGCAGAAGTAAACAATTCTGAAAAACCATAGGATAAAGAAGCTTATTCTTCCATATCTAAAAATGTCGACATTACACATCCAGTCGTTGACAATACCAGCATCTTAAATCGAGATCTCAGACTGTGTCGCCAACAATCTACATTTCCAATTTCGCCTAAAATGTCATTACTTCTACCAAGGAAAGATTTTGAGATTGAGAATAGAGCTGGCAAAAGAAGTTGGAAACTGTTACCTTAACTACCTCGCCTGATAAATTAGAGCTGCAAAAATATTAAGAAGAAATAAACTAAACTGACTGCAAAATTAAAGTAGAACATTTTTCAAAAGAAGAAAGAAGTTAAGAATCAGTAGAAAAATAACTCAAAAAAGGTTCAGACATTCTCAGAAGATAAAGAATATAATAGACGTTGAATGTTGTACAATAAACTTTAGTTCAGTTCTAAAAACAAATGAAAAGGGATAGAATATTTAAAATAACACGGATGGGCTCTTGAGGCATATAATATAAATAAGAATAAAATAATCAATTTGTTTGTGATTTTTCAATTAAAATAACTCTAACAGGTTCGGCGTTATAGGCATATGTAATGTAGAAAAAATGCAACAGATTTATTTTTTCACACATTGAAGAATGTGTGTGCGATTTCACTCACTTATTTACTTTTAATTTTATTATTTTTTATTATTTAAGACAAGACTTTTTATGAAAAAATGACTTCCCCGGGAGTTTTATCAAACTAACGGAGGCAAAACCGAATTTTTGCATATGTGTAGAAATAAGCTATTTTTATGTAATCAAATACATTTTTATAGAAAATAATATGTTTTTATTCATAAATGATTCATTAATATTATAAACAATGTTTAAAATTTCTTTTCCCATTTGATTCCATTTGAGTGCAATAAATATTTATATAACCCAATATAGGCCCACCTTCCCTTGTATTGTTTTTTGTGGTTACCTTATATTTTACTAATGAAAAAAAATTTTTTTTACAGTGTGAGTAAATAATCTGTATCTTTTTACATAGTGATGTATAAGATAACATTATAGTTAAAGAACAAATATGTCAATTCTGTTATAGTACCTACCTTTATTATGTTTTGTCGCTAAACGATGATGTTGTAATCTTTAAATAGAAATGAAATGTAAATGCTAAAATATATTTATGTTGATTACATGCTACAATATACTGTGGTAAATTCACTGTATACAGATACATAAAACCACATCTGTGTGTACATGTCAAAAAATCGTCTTCAAAACACAAAATTTCAACTATTCAACATACAAATTTCAATAAAATTTCAAAAACAATATTTTTGCAAAACTATTTTCAATTTTTGAAAAGTTAAATTTTGATAATTGAATTAAATAAAAGACTGAAACAACAAATAACATTTTTTTTCAGAGTCTTGAAAGATGTAAATTACACACGTTTCTTTTTAAAAAAATGGTCGAGAAACAAACAAGCAAACAAAAATTCTATCTACATAATAAAATCAGTAATTGCGATATGTTAATATTAAATTGAAAATTATTTGCGGACGCGCATATTAGAACTTCTATGTTTTTACAGTTTTTCGTAATTTTGACTGCTAGAGTTAAGTGCATATAATTATCAATCAGTCTTTTTTAATGAAAGCACATGTTTTTAATATAAAACAAAACTTCCATAATTTTTCGTAAAATCAATGATAAATGCTTTCTCTGTAAAATCTAAATAAAAAAATAGTTTTTAAGGCAATGATATTTCTCAAACTATATTAATCATTTGCTTTATGAATTGTTACAAATAAATTTTCCATTAGTCATAATAAACGATCTGAATAAAACTTTCAATGTGTATTTTTTGTTGAACATGCTTTTAGCGTAATTGTTTGACCAAAAGCAGCAAAGCATACATAAAAAATATCAATATAAGATGAATTATACCTATGTAAATATCAATAAATATGGACAATATCATAAACTTTATTTTATTTTTTATTTACATTGTTTATTTATTTTTATTTATTTATTTATTTATTTTTACATTGCATAGCGATCCTTTTTAGTTCCAGAGAAATATCAATATCCCTTTTTTATTATTAAATTTAAATTGATTTTTTATTGAGATCTTTGCTTAATTTATCTTTTAGACTGAAAAAAAATGAAACAGACTGTAAAATTTAATGCACACACTACACAAATTATTCCATAGGCACTGATTATATTAAAAAACACTTTATTAAAAGAATAACACTCACTCGCAGCTCACTGCTGCATTATCGTCTGCACATTTCTCAAACACAACTTTGGAATAATAATATAAAAAACACTTCACTTCTTTTCACTTTCTGGACACTGAGAATTTAATTATAGGTAGCACGGTATCGTCTGCCTACATGGAACATACCGGCCCCCATTGACATGTTTCACATTCAATAATAACTCTTTTTTTACCAAGTACACTAATTACACAAATAAATACAAAAGGTCACTATATATGTTTACTCAAATATAAAAATTGAAAGAAAAAACAATATAACACTCACAAATATATATACATTTATCTTTTATCTTTTTCTTAAGTACTATGGTTTTCAGGCATAGGAAAATACATAATTTACTAATCGATTTTTTAAAAATTCCATTCTGAGTTTTTACCTGAACTACGCGAAATTTCTCATCATTACCATAATATACTTCAATAATTCTGCCTAATGGCCACTTATTGTTTGGTGTATTTTCCTCTACTAACAACACTAGATCTCCTATTTTTACATTATCCTTTTCAATTCTTTACTTACCAAATCTTACAATTAATTTCAATTATTGATTAAATTAAATAGAACTTTAACTTTAAATTTAATTTTTTAACAATTGATAAATAAACTTTTTAGCCGTTGCTTTAAATATCATTTAAACTTTAGTGCTAAACAGAAATATTAGAAAGAAGATAAAAGTGATTAAAACTGCTAGTATCCTACTGATGTTAAATCCTATCAAAATCCCCCTCTTAACATTTTTATCTAAAAAGAAGCGGCGACTACAAGAATTTAAAATACATCACTATAGTTTTAATCCTCTTAAGGATAGCCTAACACACTAGTGCATCCTGACGATGTCCATATTTAGAACAAAAAAGGATAACTTCTTAAAAAGACCATTATCTCAACAGCACTTAATCACCTGTACACTAACTCCAAATATATTAATAAATCTTTAAAGAAGACACAATAACCGGGAATAAACAATAAAAATTAGCCAAAATTCCAGCTCAGCCCAACACCCAAAATATTCAAACATATTTATACACAAAATAAAAACTTTTATATAATATTTACACACGTCAAAAAACAACTTTTACCAGGTAGGTAGTCACTTAAAATTACTCTCATACTAACAAGATCCACTCAATCTGGCACCTAAGTTTTAAAACATATTCAAAAATATTGATATATACTGCTTTTATATACCTTATACACACTTGAAAAAACCTTGCATATATTTCAACAAGAACACAGCATGTTAATATCTTACACTTATTAAACTTTTTCAATATTGTAATATTCACTAAACAATCTTCAAAGTCCATAATAGGAAGAAATTTCAATTATCATATACATTGATAATATTTCTTACACAATTAACTGTTTTAAACAATATAAAAATATTATTTTCACATATTGAATAAAAAGATCAAAAATCTTTAATATTCAATTATAAAATTTAAGAATAGTGGAACCCCATGATTAAATTCAAAGGTAACCAAATCTCATTTTTACAACATACAAACTTCCCGGTCTGGCATCAACACATGACTCCATTCTCAAAAATAATCCTATCCTTCACAGCAGCCAATTTCCAATAAAAACAAAATTTCAGCTACAACATCTCCTAAGAATCCAGAGGACACATATAATTAAATTGGTACATAACATTCATACAACTTTCAGCGCCGTGTACACCCGGCTACACTATCACTCTCTCCCAATTTGCCTGGGCCCTAGGTCTTCATACCTCACTCTCTCGAAAAACACAAAATCACATAGCACGGATACAGATTACTTGAATTCAGACAATCACAAATAAACCTCAAATAATAAACTATTGTTTCCATACTTAATATTAGGACAGATCAACCAATGTTGACACCAAGACCATAGAAACTCCTTATTGCCGAGAAATAGTCCACCAGTACAAAAACACTTTCACAAAAATTAGACTCTCCTCACAAGCCCTAAAACTTACACAGCTGAAAGATGTTCCTTCCACATTCAGGAGACAATTCTAACAACTAAAAAAATGCTATCCTACAGTTGAATCTAACACAAAATATTTAAATCTGTTCTATTACATTAATATAACAAAAACTTTATTAATTTATTTCCATATCTATTTCAACATTTCACAATTGCTTAAATTCAATACCAAAAAAAAAATATCCGCAAAAAGATCCATCAACTCAATCAAAAAATGGATCAGATCTTCAAAGACTCCATCATCAAAAGAGTTGAATTTTTATTACACGTGATCAACTTTCAACTTCCAATTAACAAAAGTCAACTTTAAAAATTATATCTCAAATTAGCACTGAGCAAGCATGACACTAAACAACTGCAAAAAATCCTAACACTTAGAATGGTGGATTTCTTCCATGGCTCTAAAACTCTAAATCAACTCTAAAACTCTAACTCAACTCTAAAACTCTAAATCAAATCTAAAACTCTAACTCAACTCTAAAACTCTAAATCAACTCTAAAACTCTAACTCAACTCTAAAACTCTAACTCAACTCTAAAACTCTAAATCAACTCTAAAACTCTAACTCAACTCTAAAACTCTAAATCAACTCTAACACTCTAAATCAACTCTAGAACTCTAACTCAACTCTAGAACTCTAACTCAACTCTAGAACTCTAAATCAACTCTAAAACTCTAAATCAACTCTAAAACTCAAAATCAACTCTAAAACTCTAAATCAGCTCTTAAACTCTAAATCAACTCTAAAACAAACTCTCAATCAACTCTAAAACTCTCAATCAACTCTAAAACTCTCAATCAACTCTCAAACTCTCAATCAACTCTCAAACTCTACATCAACTCTAAAACTCTAAATCAACTCTTAAACTCTAAATCAAGTCAAAAACTCTAAATCAACTCTCAAACTCTAAATCAACTCTAAAACTCTAAATAAACTCTAAAACTCAAAAAAAATCTCTAAAACATATTACAAAAATTATTATTTTTATGAGAACTCAGAAAAAGAAAAGAAATATTTATCTCCGAGTATAGATTATATGCACTAAATCAATGACTGGTGTAAAGTAAATAATAAAATTCATCCAGTAAATAAAAATTCAAATTTATTTAGAATATTCTGTACTTAATATGCCAAAATTTTCGTGAGATCATGTTTCCCTAAATCTAACACTAATAATCAAGAAACCTCCCATACTGAAAAAAAATATACTTGATTTTTTAAAACATAATATGCTAAACTTTAAGATTATATATATAAAAAAAATACCAAACTTTTAAACTGGAAAGAATGGGACATAAACTCCAGGAAATCAGCAAGATCAAGTAAACCTCTGGAGCCATGTCACAAAACAAAATTTAAAATATTAAATTACTCAAAAATATCTATAAACTTACATTAATAATTCATAAATCTCCGCCCGTAGATAGCACCAAAAACTGATTTCCTACCGTTTAAGCACTTTATGAGTTTTTTAAAAACTTTAAATTTATTAAAAATTTTAAATATATAAAAGAGTCTATTAAAATATTACACAATTTATCCAAAGTTTATATATACTCTCAAATCTCATATTTTTCAAAAATCCTCAAATACAGGCCTGTTAATTAAAAAAAAATATATAGATATATAGATGTAACAATTTTAACTTCATTATACTTAAACTTCAAAATTAAATTTAACAGTTTAAATTTAAAAATATAGCAAAACTATTAAAGTTTTAACACTTTATTTTTAATAAATATCTCTATATAATAATTTCCACATAAACTACTTAAAAATTTATCCATTTAATTATTTTCTATTAAACTAAAGAAAATCATTTAATTTTCAATAAAAAGAATTTTAAAAAATTTCACTTTTACTGCAGAAGTCCTCCATCACACAAAGTACCAGAACCGGTAGTTCTGTCGAGAAAATATGCAAAAACGTCATGGCCAAGTAGATTCCCAGTTTATCAGAGCTCTTGAAGATATGCAGGATACAGTCTGTCACAACTAAGTCCATGATTCCTTGGAACAAAAGCTCATTCATAAACTCATTTCAAGCACTGTAGATCATAGTTCATGAACTCAAAACTCATCAGGAAAAAACTCATCAGGATGAAGTCCTCTCAGGCACCATAAGACATCACAGCAAAAAGTCCAACTGGGCAAAGTCGTCACAGGCTATGTAGAGCATAGTTCAAGAAACACAAAGCTGAAAGGTTTTTGTGAGCATTCAGGGCAATCAAACTTTCATACTGCCCACACATTTCACTTGCTGCACCATGACATTCACGACAAAAATGCATAAACTCCAATCTTTAGGATGCAGACCATACTCAGGTCTTATCGTCGTTCTTCACACTAATAAAATAAAACCAGCACTGTCTCTCTAGAGGCGATAAACTTTTTAAAAAATCAGCACAGTTCCTCTTATCACATCCCAGGAAAACAGACTGAAAACTTTATTCTCTCAATATGCAAAAAGTTCACTCAATATACAAAGGCCAACTTATTTGTGCATATCTTAATCACACAATAATTTAAACAGTTCTTCTTCAGATTTAACCAACATATGACTTCTTTATTTTTAATTGGCAAAATCATTTCAAAGAAAATTTTCATGAAATATGAAGAGCAGCATTTAAACTTCTGACTGCTTCCAAAAAGCATAGTTCCGAAAAAAAAATTTCCAGCGATCGGTATCAAAACAAAATTTGTCAAAATATTCATTAACTCTTAAAACAATATCTTCTTAAACACAACACTTCCATTATTTGAGCACAACACTTTACTAATTTAAGCAGAATATTATTCGAAGACTCTCATGTTCAACGTGGACAGATCTTTAATAGAACTCTTAACGTAACATCAGCACATAGTTAATTCGAAGATTATTCACTCAAATAAATAATCATTTTCACCTCCGGCTCGACGGACCATGTAAAATTTAATGCACACACTACACAAATTATTCCATAGGCACTGATTATATTAAAAAACACTTTATTAAAAGAATAACACTCACTCGCAGCTCACTGCTGCATTATCGTCTGCACATTTCTCAAACACAACTTTGGAATAATAATATAAAAAACACTTCACTTCTTTTCACTTTCTGGACACTGAGAATTTAATTATAGGTAGCACGGTATCGTCTGCCTACATGGAACACAGACTATTACATGCATATGATAATAAAAGAAGTATGATCAATTTATGTTCTTAAGAGATACTATTGGAATCGTATTGGATTCTTGAGCTCTGGATTCTAACGAATCTTGTCTATTTGGAATGTCGTGAATGCGGAATAACTGTTTTTGGATTTCTCATAGTCTGTAGATAAGGCAAACTTTGCGAGTGTTGTAAATTAAAAATTCTATGCAATTTTATATTTACTTGGACTTTTATAGAAATCTTTATGGATTAAGGTTGAGAATATATCATGTGACAAATGGAGATGTTATACCGTGTTTTACACAGTATTCTTGATATGTATTAATCGAAGATATCTATGAGTTTCCGCTTCAGTTTTAAATGGACGGAAAAGCTAACGTGATCGGTTTATGGTTATTAATGTATCGCTGGTAAAGGACAGCTGAATTACACACACTTGTCTATTTGGTGCAGAAAAATGATAAAGGCACAAGGTTACAGGTACTTAAGTTTTAGATATTCTTGCCCAGCACGCAGATTTGAAAGTGGCAAACATAAGAACTAAATTTCAGTAAAAAAAAAAAACAAAAAAAAAAAAAAAAAAAAAAAAAAGTATTAAAAAAGTTTTAATTTGAAATATTGAAAATTAAACAATCAAAACAATGTGCCATCTCAACTGCTTTTTGTGATTCTTATTAGTCCAGTATCTGAATTACTATTGAGTGTAAATACGCTTTTTAAAACTTCATATTCTTAATATAAATATTTATATGTTGAATCAAATATTGCATTATGCCCACCAGATATTGATGTACATTTGGATTATAGTTTTTTAATTATAAAATTACAATTATAACATCGTGATGACGTCAAAGACCATTGCTATAACTTATATTCATAAATATTTGTATGTCACTGAGTTCTAATGTTTATGTAAGTAGTATAACATTGAAATAATTTTATATGAAGTATTACATTGTACTAGTTTACGAATTGATGTAGTAATTTTTTATTTTAAATATTTTTGACCTCAATACAAACAAGAAAAATATTTTCAAGGGGAAATAATCTAGCATTGAAAGTTTTCACTGTTAAACATTTGTAGCAAAACTACAATCATTCTGCGGTTTTTACAGAAAACGATTACATTACCGTAGTTTTTCTCTATTCTGTCCTATCAAAATCCGTCCTACTATGGTCAAACAAGCTTTATCTATAAAATGGTCGAATCACTGGATTGTTTGATGCTATTTTTACAATGTGGCTAAAGATTCTTTATGCGCAATTGCGTAAATTAGTTTAAAAAGCGCTATTTTTTACCCAAAAACAAAAGCGTACAGTTTTCAGCATTATGAAAATGAGGAAGCGTTTAATATCTGTCTCAAAAAACTCTAAGTAGCTATGTGTAGTGTATAGGAAAAGCATAATGAAATAAAATGATGAATTAACATTATCTAAATGTTGATTTAAATTTATTTGATACTGGCCTATTTCAAGAGATGATTGCATTGTTGTAACACTGGCCAATGAATATTTAAAAGAAAGTCTTAACGATGGTCTAACCATTAGCTGCTCAGAATTCTGCTCATTTATGATCAAAATTACAGGAAACAATTTACCCAATAATTTTCCATCCTATATTTTCTAAAAGGTTTCCATTAAGTGACAATAAGGATCAAACAATACGTGTTACTTTTCCATGGAATTCAGAATTAAAAATAGAAAACAAATTCAAATGAGAGTATTTCTATACACATATTTACACATAAAATGAGTGCAAAAAATATTTTAGTAAAATACTAATTTTTGCATAGAAATACAATTAATAATCCAAGAGTAAATTTTTTCAGAGGTGTATAAGCTTCCAACAAAAGCAATCAATTCTGATTGCCCGACATTTAAATCAAGACTCACATTAGACTAAGCTTTGAAACATAAATTCCGTTTGAGAATGGTAATTTCTTTATTGTTAGAGTACACCTATAAGTCTTTCAGAAGAGGTGGGATATTTCCTTACAATATCCCAAAGGTTGGTTTATTGTAAAAACACTTTTATATGTTTTTGAGTGTCCCATTTAATATAGATCTATTATCGTCAAATTAGCTTGACTTTCTTTTAAAACCAACTGTAAAGCGTCCAATAGTGTAATAACCAAAATTAAAATAAATTATCCCCTCACTTCCGGAGTATTCTGAAATGAAACGCATCCGAAAAAGCCCACTTTTTGTTCTGAAATTTTTTTCCAAATCTGTTGGCTACCAACATTTTCACCATGTCTTTAGAAGAAAAAAAAAAGGTAAAAGTGTTTTTAATAAAAAAAAGTAATATCGACTATTTATTACAATGGCATTCTTAAATTTAATGCGATATTCTTTTTAATCTTTTATTGATATTTAAGTGTCTAAGAAAAAAAAATCCTGTTTATAAATCAAAGGAAAAAAATTCTAATAAAAAACAAAAGATTTGAAAAGGAAAATGTCTTTTTTAAGAAGCAAAATTCATATTTAAATGTTAATAATAATCCGATTTAAACATCTTTTGTACATACAATATATAAGCTTAATTTTAGGAAAAAGTTAACATCGCAATAAGTATTAGGAAAAGATAGGCACTATAATGCGTTATTAGTTGCAAAATAAATTCAAACGGTCAAAATTACCTTTATGTCGCATTTTTTTAGAGAAACAATAGATATACTTTGTCACAATTATCATGGCTTTTAAAAAACAAAGATCGTTTTAATATGATTAAAAGAAGAACAAATACTGTTTAAAAAAACGAAAAGAAATATTTTTTTAAACTATTCTTTTGCGAAAGTACTTTTGATTTTTTTGTACTAACTACTGGACACGTTTTTCCTCAAAGATAATAAAAAATAAACTTCAAATTTAAATGATTTCATTATTAAAATAGACAATTGTTCAAATATTTAAAAAATATATTGACCAATGAAACATATATTACAGACTTCGTTTAATTGTTTTCAAGCTACTTGTACTGTCGTGGGGAAGAAAAGTAAACACTCTTTATTAACTCTACTAAAAATATGGTAGAAGAAAGTTTTGAAGACCAAATAATAGGAAATAAAATCATCTTTTAAACCACATATGTAAAATTTGCTTAGGATGTCATCTACATACTAAAATAAAAACCTCCTAAATTTGTTTTCTGAATAGCAGTGCTCTATTTTGACTGCATAAATGAACCCTAAGCCCTACAATTAGCCTGAAAATAATTTTTAATGCAATTCGTGTGATATGTTTCCGAGAAATTAGGAGTATAATTTTAAATCGATCATAATTTAGGGGATGTATCCAAATTGAAGTTTTGTACTAGATAATTGATACAGAGAACCTCCATCTTGATCAACGCACATTAATTTCCTCTGAAACAGTCATTGAAGACACATAGATTACAGAGTAGAATTAGAAATTTCAAAATAACTAGTTGCTTGTGGTGTAGAACGCCTCTTAAAGCATCATTTTATTGTTTTTCAAGGTTAATTAAAAAATTACTTGGATGAAAATTTTGAAATTTTAGATTTCCATAAAGCAGGATTTAATAAATTTAAATCTGTTAAAAAATTGTAAGATTCAATTCATATTTTTTTATATTAATTTAATAATTCATAATTCATATCATAAAACTATAAGAATCACAAATTCAACGTATTTATGTTAGAATACTTTAATATTATTCCCACATAAAAAGTAGCACATTAGGAGTGTAAATTAAAGAGATATTAATAAAAGAAGGAAAATGTAACATTAAAAGCACTAAATTTTGAATTTTTATAATTCAAAAACTTATCAATCAAATGACTTAAAATTATTCATGTAAGCATAGTTAGAACCAAAAATTTGAAATGTCTTTTTAAAATTGGGTATTGTCTTTGAAAGAGTGAAGTTTGAGTTCATTTCAATATGTAGGATGCCTTCTAATCAAATTTTATAAACATAATGTAAAATTAGATTTAATTTCCAATCGTTTGATATCAGTAAAATTCTTCTACGATAATTTGTTGAGGTATTAGTGTAGATATTTATTTATTTTTTATTTTTACGACTTTACGTAATGACTATGTTTGCTTCTCCTTAGATTTACACATTTTATCTTTTTAAGTAGGTGAGTTTTAATAAACGGATTGCTGAGTAATGTCGTTCTTTTATAAGGCTTGAAAATGCCAAGATTTGAGATAAAATATTCCCGGGATACCAATGCTGCAACTAAAGAATTTGTCTGATACTTCAACTCAGTAACGTGACCTCTGTCCTACTACAACACTTTTTACATTTGCATGACTCCACCCCTAAAAAATGAAATTTAAGTATAAAAATACAATTTGCAAAACCTTTTATAATTTGAATAATTGCGATCCCTTTGAAGGCTAACACCGTATCTCTACAAAAACTAGAGACATTTTATAGGAGTAGGTATGGTTTTAAGTAAAGCTTTATTATTCATGCATAATTCATATTTAATTTTATTCTGTTAATTAACGCTTTTATCTAGAAGAAGTAAGTTTCATTTGCATTTCATATAAATTGTTTTTAAAGGATTAGTATGCATTCTTTTCTGAAGGCCATTGTAAAAATGCCTAAGCTGAAAGGATTTGAGAGAATGATCTTCATTATGTGCCTACTTAAAAAAAAAAAAAAAAAAAAAAAAACTAACACATGCATAACGAGTTTCATAATGTGTGGGAAAATTGGAAAACAAGCGGAGAACCATTGGAGAAACATCTGTGGAAACGTTACTCCGTAAAATTGGTGGGAGCATTGCTGCCTCCAATTTTATGGAGTATTTTAACCGTTAAAACTGGTGTAACATTGTCATATTACACCACTAATGTATGTTTAAATAACACCATTGCATATGTGAAAACAATTACTCCATGAAACTGGAGGCAGCATTTACCACCATTTTTACACCAATTGTATGGAGTAACGTTTCCACAAATGTTTTACAGTGTTTTAACGGTAAAATTATTAGAATGTTGTAGATATTAGTCCGACATTTATATTAATTTTCAGTAAGAAGTTCGTCATCATGTTTCTGCATACAAATCAAAATAGTAGCAAATTTTTTCACTTTCGTCTCTTAACCAGTTTTGTCTCTTATATTTTAAATAGCTTTATGAAATTCAAATATATTTAAAATAATAATAATAATAATAATAATCAATTACACTAGCCTGCAAAATTTTGGTTGTTTTATGTTTTTAAGCTTTTGATAATTGATGAATGCAACGCTGACTTATACTGATGTCCAAAAGTTAAGCATAATTGATAATTAAGTAATTATTTTTAAGTAATGAAAGAAATATAAATCGAAATGTGGTGAAACTCCAGGTGTGTAAACAAAATAGTACGCGTCATATATTTTCACGAAGAGTTTTCCCCGAAATCAAACAGGGGACCGTCAACAAATTGAAAAAGAGCGAAGATCTTTTGGATAACCCTGTGAAAACTAATATAGCAAAAGTGTTCAAACTACACATTATGATTAATTGGCTTATTGTAATGCACTGTGTTTATTTTTATAAGGAGAGCATGTACACTCGTAGAGAAATTAAGGTTTTTATAAAAACAGTCCTAAGTTTTTTGCTTATAATTTGCAGAGTTCTTATTATAAAATAATGTTATTTTCTGAAAATATGACAAACATAATTGTACACAATACCCTGTCATCAGAATTTAAAAATAATAAAAATTGTATGAAAAATGAGTAGGTTTAATAAATAACTTTTCATTGCGCTTGCGTCAACGATATCAAAATTTCATTTGCATATTGTGTTAGCTAAATGTATAGAGCAACTTCTGTGAAAGTTTAAAAAACATAGCTTGAAAATTATTGTCTATAGAATCAACTCAAAATCCGTTATTCCGAAAGGAAGCAAAAAAATCAGGGGTTTTACCTAAATATAGTTGTACGTGCAATATTATGTAGGCACTAAACAATGGAATATGGATACAGCCCCTCATCTTTTTGCTTCATTTAGGGAATAAAGGATTTTGATCTCATTCTATCAACGATAATTTTCAGAATTTTTAAGCTATGTTTTTGAGACTTTCACAAAAGTTGCTCTATACATTTAAGTAACATAATATGCAAATGAAATTTTAATAGCGTTCACGCATCCGCAGTAAAAAATTATTTAGTAAACCTGCTCATTTGTCATACAATTTTTATTATTTTTTAATTCTGATGACAGGGTATTGTGTACAATGATGTTTGTCATTTTTTCAAAAAAGAACATTATTTTATATTAAGAACTCTGCAAATTATAAGCAAAAAACTTAGGACTGTTTTTATAAAAACCTTAATTTCGCTACGAGTATACATGCTATCCTTGTAAAAATTAACACAGTACATTACAATAAGCCAATTAATGATAATGTGCAGTTTGAACGCTTTTGCTACATTAGTTTTGACAGGGTTATCCAAAAGATCTTCGTTCTTTATCAATTTGTTGACGGTCCCCTGTTCGATTTCGGCGAAAACTCTTCGCGAAAGTATGTGACGCGTACTATTTTGTGTACACACCTGGAGTTTCAACACATTCCGATTCATATTTCTTTCATTACTTAAAAATAATTACTTAATTACCAATTATGCTTAACTTTTGGACACCAGTGTACATTGAACTTGCCATTTAGGTTGCATCAGTCACCAGTAGCCGACAGTGTAGAGTATGATATACAACTAAAAAAATATATATTCTTTATGGTAATTATTAAGAAAGTATAAATCTGTTATAAATAACAGTTAAGTAAATTTTAAATAAATTTTCAGTAAGTATTAAAAAATCATTTTTATACGTATTTAAAACATACACATATTTCGAACAATATACAAATAAATATTTGTACAAAACCCATTTTGTAAAAATTGACAAAGTTTTTTTGTTTGAAAATAACCCATCATAAACAACCATTAATGATGTCATTCATTTTTTAAGCGTTCTCTAATGAATAGTTTTTAATGAAACCAATGAAATTGCAATACAAATATTCAAAAGCATTGTTCTATATATTACTAATAATTTTATGCATTTAACTTCCATTATAATAAAAAATATTTTGTATTGTATTTTTTAATTAAGATTACTTACATATTGCAATAATTTTATGCATTTCAATTTCTATCATAAGGAAAAGGAATACTATGTGTTACATTTTTCTTATTAAAAATACTTACATATTGTAATGGATTTCCGAAAAAGTTTTGGTACATATAAAAGTGATATTTTCTTATTCAAATATTTATTATCTCATTACTTAAACTAAGTTTAATTAATATGTAAATTCACTTATACAAAAATTTGTATAAGTTTTTTGATAAATTTGTATTTACATGAAATCTCCAATCAAACTTTTTTGGACGCTTTGAAGAAAGCTCCTAAATAATTAAAAATCTTTTGTTAAAAAGCATACGAATTTTCAACATTTTATAAAATTTTATTATGTATTGAAATGCGCAGAAATTTACATGCTTCGCTTACCTTGAATAGAAATTCACGTTTTAAAACTGTTAAAATTTAAATAGAGCTGGGTCATAAATATTTTGCGCGTGTCCTTGCATTGTATAGAAATGATAGAATCATGAAGTTCTTAAAAATAGTAAAATATGTTAAACACACAGTATATGTGACCCTTTTTGCTCCACCAGGCTGTAAAAAAGTAGCAAATTCGTCACATGTATAAAAAGTACTTAATTTAATAAATAACGGAAAAAATAAAAAAATAAAGTATGGACTAATAGTGAAAATTAAATTCTCGAAAACAATGGAATTTTAATAAAAATTTGTAAACAAAGAAATATTCTTAAATAATTCTCCGTAAATTACGAATTTCTATGGATAATAATGTTAAAATAAATTATTATCATTATAAATGTACATGTAAATGAAATGTAATATTGCATATATAATAGAGAATTTTTTTTTAATGCTATGATTTTCAATGTATATATTCTTTCGCTTTTTTATTTTCTTTAGCGTTTTTACCAGTATGCATCAAAAACTAAAAATTACCCCAATAAAAGAACAAGAGAATAAGTAGCTAAAATGGCGCTTTGAAAGATTTTAGTTATGAAACTTCAACAATTACATACCTACACTTTAAATCACAAATATGAGTTTGTATTAATAGTAAATAAATAAGCTTAAAAGATACGCAACACGCATGCATATATACGCTTATGCAAATTTTGATTAGATTGCACTGGTTCTTATCATATTTTGCCGATATATTTAAATAATTTACTATGATTTAATGGTTTTTAGTTATAAATATACTATTGCAACATACAATTATTGAGAAAATAAAATGTTGAAAGATTTATAAATGTATAAGTGGGCCGACATGCTTAAAAGTTAACAAATTTCTTAAGAAACGAATTATTAAGGAGATTTTAAATTCTTATTTTAAATGATGCAGAGATTATTGTTAAATGCAATTGTTTAACACAGACAATATTAATTGACAACATATATGGTGTCCTTGGATAATAACGCCACATTAATGGTGTGCTAATTTTCACAATTTAGTTTTAGACATTTTTTTTCAAATAAATATGGTATTTCATGCAGCAATTTATAGACTATGTATACAAAAAATATATTTAAGGAGATATGAATTCATAAAATGTAATAGTATGATTTTTTAAACAATGCCTTTGGCGTTATTACCCGCCTATCTACTTATAGTAAAATGCGACTTGGAAAAGTGTGGGAACTGTTCCGGGACGAACCATTCTGATCTGGGAATCCAATGTAGCTAAGCGCCATATTAGGCTTAACTGAAAACAATGCTTAAATAATGCTTTTAAAATTTCTTCCACTTGAAATAATGTTTGTTCAGCAAATTTTCACATAAAACATGTATATGATACCCAATTATAATACATAAAGATATTAGCGGAAGTTTGATCTGATAAGTTTTTTATCATTTACGATTGTATTTTATGGACTCAAGGCACTGTCTTGCTCTCATCTCACACTTTCTAGAGCTGCCATCTATGAACTAACAAAGGACTCGCAAACCTGTTTTTAAACCTTTGTGCTGCTCAGCGGTTGCGGATTTGAATTTAAATTTAGATTTTTTAATTTTTTAACCATGACTAAAGCCGCTGCCGAATCATACTTTTAATAAAAATAATGTATTTTAAAATTTTAAAAACTTCAATATTTAATTTTAATGCTTTGTGAAATCTTCAGAAATCGAGTTTTATTTTACTAATTATTATTGTTGTTATTTTAATAAATACTACTAGTCCGGGTGCTACGCATCAGAAAACTGCAAATCGTGATAAGAATATACCGCTTGGTGAGTATATACTTTATGACAATACAATGAATATTAGAGGGGGAGGCATCTCGTAAAGTCGACGGAATCCAAGATGGCGGCCGTTATTCAAAATTGCGTCATTTTTTTAATTTTCTTAATATGCGTAATATAAATGTGCATTTCAAGTCGATTTCGATGTTTTTAAAGTCAAATTTTCGTTTTTGACACCTTCCAACATTATTTAAAAGTGTATGAATTCGGTTTATCTGTATGTCTGTCCGCCTGTCCTTCCATGCTCTAGCTCGCTTAAATATACTCAGATTGCCATGAAAATTTTATAGTTATATGAAGTTTATAATAACATGTTCAGAGTAAAAAACAAAGCGTATAGCTTTTATGGTCCATTCACAGGGCACTCAAAGTATTTATGAGTTGTCTAGCCATCAGTCTGGCCCTACTCTTTTTTTGCTTAAATTTACTCGGATTTCCGTGTAATTTATATATGTGCTATCTCTATATGTAATTTAAAGAAGTGGTATACTGCAAAATGTTCTACATCGAAAATAAGAGTGTAGAATTTATAGTTTGTTTACAGGCACACTCAAAACAATTCTCTTACATATTGGTCTATTGGCGAAAATACTTTTTACAGTGTTTTAATGATGTTAAACTGCTTGAAACATATTGAAATTAAAAGATATCTCTGAAGTGCAGTACGAGATATTTGCTGTACAGTATGGTGAGCGTAGAATTTATAGTTCATTTACAAGTTTTCAAAAAAAAAAAAAAAAAAAAACGTTTACAGTGCTGTCTATAACCATAATGTTGTGTATGTGCTTTTCAATTTATAATATGCTTTTTTAAACTTTGCCAAGTAGGAACGAATTGCAAAATGTCATATGATTATTTTTTTGTTTGAAATGCAGCTTATAAATGCACATTGTAATTACGATGATTAATCACCAACCAAAATGAGATGAATCAAAAGTGATCCAAAATTTCAATTTGAATTTATTTTCCTTTATTTTTGTTTCGATTCCTAACTCTTCTCGCAGACTCATTTCTTTCTGATCACCCTAATTATGTACGTTAACTACCAATCCATCTAAAAGATCTGCTTGATGCAGATATTAATTTACCAGACGTACTTAGTGCATTTTTATCGGGACATTTTGTGATAAGAAAATCAAACAAACTCTTCTTAGCTATGGGCTGGGCATATATCAAGCGCATGAACAAAAAATGCTGTTCTCAGAGAAGAAAGAGGTGCAGTATTGCAGGATCCATCGACATTTATACGTTGTATGGTATCTGGATCAGAAATCTGTAATTTCATACAAGAGTTTGAGTCTAACATTCAAGCAAACCCCAAGACAGAAATCGATACCATCATGAACAATATCACTTTTTTCAAATTAAATTTTTCTATAGAGTGCTAAGGTTCAAGCACTCTATAGCGTACTAAAGGAATTAGGGAACCCATTTTTAGAAGATAGTGAAGACTTGCTTGTAATCGAAAGCAGAGTTATTGTTCATAAGGATATTAATGAATCAATTTATTCAGCTGAGTCAACTGGTATTGACCAATTCCACAGATTCATTAAGGAGCACCTAGTAAATCAATTTTCATCAATATTTCAACCTTTTAAAAAAAATTCCAGTGTTTAGTACTCCTGCGAAAAACATAAACAATAAAAATACAGTCTTGAAGGTTTTAAAAACAGACGTCCAATTGTTTTCCAGGCTTTAAAATGTTATACAGAATCGTCAGTTAGACTTGCAATTTTTTTTCAAATATGAAAATCAACCCTTTCTATGTGCATTTTCTAGTAACAGGGAATTTAGACCTAGCCATAAGAGTGATTTACCACATATTTTAGAGGAAACTGTTTGGAAAATGGCAAAGTTTTTCCAGGAACATGTGATGCTTTAATATATGTTGAGCCAGTTCTTACTAACATTTTAAAGCCTCAACAAACTTCAAACACATTTAATGATTACTACATTAACACATTTTATCCTCGCTTACGTAACGACATTGAGAGTTTTATATGTCAAAGAATAGATTTGGGATAGATATATTACACCAAGTTTTAAAAGAGAAACAAGACAGAAGAGGGGTGCAGGGACCAGATGACAAGTGCAACCACACGGTAGATTTCTTAAAAGTTTGCAAATAACAAAGACGAGCTTTTTAATCAACTTGGGACGCCAGCAATAAATACCATAAAAATACACAAGCTTTAATATAACCACTTCAGGAGAAGAAGTTAAATCTGGAAGAGGTTAAATTTACTGCTGTAAATTCCTTAATTGGAATGACTTGCCGTGGTCACGAAGATGCTGATTAAAGAATAATGCTGCATTTTAAAGACATGGTTGAAAAAGGATTGAAAAATATTGTCATACGCTCCATATACACTGATGTATTAGTTTTAGCGATTGCATATTTTTTTATCATTTCAGATAAATTCCTAGAAAATATTTGAGTTGCATTTGTAAAAGGGAAAAATACAAATTTATTCCTGCTCATACCATAGCTGCAGCAATTGGACGAGAAAAGGCTTTAGTAGAATTGCATGCTTTCATGGAATGCGACAGTAATCCGGGTTTCACAGTAAGGACAAAAAAGTCAAATAGGAAAACATGGATTCCATTTAAAGAAACTACTGCAGCATTTTCATACCTATCAAAACCACAAACTTCCATTCCTGAAAATCTTTTAAATCTTTTAGAAAATTTTGTAGTATTGTTGTACTGTTCAACAAGCAATAGCATAAGTGTCGATAATGCAAGATAAGAATAGTTTATGGCAAAAAATTGTTCTTTTGAACATCATCCGCCAACCAAGGGTGCAATTCAATAACATATTTTACGCAGTGCTTTCCAACTTGGACACATTTGGACACAAGCAGATTAGCGAGAAATACGTCTACCCTCTCCAAACAAATGGGAATGGTGGTTGGATAATTTATCATTGAAAAAATAATGGTTGGAGTTGCCAGAGATTTCAGACTCTTATGAAGAATTAATAAAATGTAAATGTAAAATATGTAAAAATGAATGTGTCTGTAGAAAAGTTGGACTTTCTTGCACATTATTTTGCAATTCCAAAAACGAATGTGAAAAATATGATTATACCAAGTGAAGTTTCTATATTCTACAGCTTTATATGTAACATTAATTTTTTAATATATTGTATAAGTAATTTGTTGATAAAATAGTATTTTTATTATTTATATATTCCTTTAATTTTTCTACTGTAAATGACAAAAAAATATTTTAATAATTGTCCAATTTTCATTTTAGGTACATTTCTATTATTATAAAGATAATTTTTTGAGTTATAAAAAGTGGAAATTAAACATCAGAAATAGGCTTGTAAGATGCCGAGGAATAAAACTGCGAAAGATTTTAGATAATAGTCGCCATTTTGAATTTCTATAAATTTATACGATGCCTCAAATTTTTATATGTATTTTTTAATATACGATAGATATTCACTATTCGGGATATCTTTATCACAAAATGAAGTTTTGTCCCTCCTAGCACCTCCACTAATGATACTTGAATTAGATCGTGATCTTTATAAAATTTACATACAAATTACAAACGCATATTTTCTTGTTTTAGTGTGTCACTTTTAATAAACGATAAATTTGCACACCTTATTATTTAGTAAGTATTTGGTAGTTCATTGCAGTATTAACATTGTAATGAAGATCGATTTGAATGAGTTTTAAAGAGTATAACATCATTAAAACACATTGCAAACGATTTCGTCGCATACACAATATTGCAATGTCATTTTTTTAGCACCCTGTAAATGGACTATAAAAGCTATACACTTTATATTTTACTCCGAACATGTTATTACAAACTTTATGCAACATATAAAATTTGCCCGACAATCTGATTACATTTAAGTGAGCTAGAGCATGGAAGGACAGGCGGACAAACGGACAGATAAATCAAATTCTTACACTCTTTTATATAATGTTGGAAAAGAGTTAAAAACGAAAATTATACTTTAAAAATATCGAAATCGACGTGAAATGCACATTTATATTACGCGTATTAACAGAATTCAGAAAAAGACGCCATTTTGAATAACGGCCGCCATCTTGAATTCCGACGACTTTACGAGATGCCTCCCCCTCTAATATCTATTGTATTATCATAAAGTACATACTCACCAAGTGGTATATTCTTATCACGATTTGCAGTTTCCACCTTATTTTTGTCGCGTAGCACTCGGACTATACTCTTTGTTTTGAAATTAAAATTTGTTCAAAAACTAAATATCAAGTTAAAAAAAATCTTTATCATTTGTATTTGTAGAAATTTATTACTATTTTCAAAATGTGCTTTTCTACAATATAATCTCTTCAATAATAAAATCTTCATTCTGTTTGTATTATGAAAATGAAATGCAAGTGAAAATTCCGTCATTTTTGACATGGTTATATACTAGTGTGGACATAAAGTCGTACAAACAAACTTATAAAATAAGGTGGAATGGTGTCATGTAAATTGTCCTATTTTAAAGATAAAAATTCTATAAAACTAAAAATTGACGCATATAAAAAATATTGGTATAGCTTTGGACAAAAAGAATTCCACTTTATCCTCTTTGATATTCAGCAATGACAGTACTGCTTTCTCGTGCATAAAATAAAATATAAACCCTGTTTCGATGTAATTCTAGGTTTGAAGATAATCAGCCGGAGTAATTACGCTAGTGGGTGGCGTTTTTATCCCAGTATATTTATTGCGCAGTATATTTTAAACTGCAAACTATTTCGCGAACATATCCAAAATCGTCTGCAACATTTTGAAAATGCATGAAATTGCACAACAAATTTTGTAGTAAACAAAGTATTTCCTACAAAATACTTATAAAGAGTCTATTCTAAATTTACCTAATAACTTTTCTGTTGTTTAACAGAATCTCGGTTTTTCTAATCTCCACAATTTTATATAAGACTTAAGTTAATGGATTACTCGTAGATTCTCTCTAATTATAACGGTGCAGATAAAACGTCTGCGACAAAAAAGAATGAATAAATAATAAAGTTAAATGCAACCACGAATTAAAAAAAAAAAAAACTAAATTCTTGCAAAGTAAAAAAATTGTTAAAATAATTTATATCCATGGAAGAAATTTATGTAAGTACAGTTTAAGAGTATTGTTTTATGGAAGAACTAATGCTTAACAATTTTATGTATTTTGTTTATTCTGCTCAAAAATTGTAATTAGAAATATTTATTGATGTAACTCATTCATACTGATTGGCAAATATAGCACAC
Organism: Maratus speculifer; assembly: GCA_964019185.1. Classification (NCBI taxonomy): domain Eukaryota; kingdom Metazoa; phylum Arthropoda; class Arachnida; order Araneae; family Salticidae; genus Maratus; species Maratus speculifer. The sequence goes on along the minus strand of OZ025290.1, from coordinate 273,424,755 downwards.
GGACTTAAATTTTACATCTTATTAAAAAAAGACCCAGGCCATCATTCAAACTAAAGATAAAATTTCCAACAGTATGAGCTGCCTAAGCCGGCAAGATGAGGCCAATTTCATTCACATATCCTCATTATCAATGTATTTATTTATCAACGATTATTCATGTACAGTTACTCGCGATATAAGTTAATGAGCTGTCTATATGGCACACTAGGTGTTATCTCCAACAGGGTTGTCAGATTGAAATTTCCTACTTTTATAGGCCCAGTATGTTTGCAATTTATATCAAAATGTCTTTGTTCCATTGTCAGGCTGCGATTTTTTCATTCATTGAAAAAAATAATTTTTTAGTTAAAAGTCTATTTAAATTTAAAAGCAATTTTTGTTGTAATTTTATATTTCATCCTAAACATTTAAATTTAAATGGAGAAATAATCCTTTTTTAAAAACTTTTCACGCATTTTATGAAGAAATAAGATTTTGTTAGTTTTAAAAGTGAAAGATTAAATGTTTGTTTAAATATACTGAATGATTATCAAATAATTAACATTCAAATATCAACGATGATATTCAAATTTATATATATGACAATTTAGTGATACATTTAGGAGTAGAATAGGTTCCTATGATTTAACTTTTTTATTCTTACTAATAAGAACCTTAAACGAAACGTGCTAATAAATGTATGATAACATGTAATATTGTTAGTAAATTTTACATTTGAGATAAAAAAAATCATAATGCAACAATCCATAGAAGTAAATATTGCATCACTTCATACAACCGTTAAAAAGTTAAAACCGTAAATATTCTGAAAATATAAATTAAAACGAGTTACGCCTGTGACAATATATTAGAACTGAATGTCTTTTATTAAAATTTCATGCATGATATCATTTTTACTACCACGAAAAAAAAAACTAAATTGAAATCTACTAACAACTTTCCAACATTAATTCTATTTTTTTAATATTTCAAGACGAATTTTAACGTTATTTAATTAAAGAGGAAAAAATACTGCCAAACACATATGTGAGAAAAATACGAGCGGGAGACTGAAAATAAGTTTTTTTCTGGCGTGTATGGACAGAGGTGTGTATGAAAATCAAACAATATAAGGAGACGTGGAAGATACAACACAACTTTATTTGTCAAAATTAATACCACGTACGTTGAGACATTTGTAATACCGCTTGATAATCTGCCAAAAGTCCACCAGAAAAACTTCAGAGCTTTGTATAAGGACAAGCCGTTAAACGCTTCTCTCGTATGCAAAGCCCTGAGTTTTTCTGAAGGGATTTTTCAAGCTTTTCAAACTGTATGACGAATGTCTCAATATACTTGGTAATTATGTAGAAAAATAAAGACATGTCTTATCTTTAATATCTCATTCTATTTTTTGACTTCTTATTTTTACACAAATCTGACCATAATCGACAGTAAAAACTTATTTTCAAACTCTTCCTCGTATTTTAGAATGTCATACGATCACTAATAGTGCATTTGGATTTAAATTTAAATTCTTATAAATACATTTTCATGAAATATATAAAAGATATCGAAACGAAAATTGTTTCATTTATACTTTAATTGTAGACATAAAATACTTCTTTCAGTATGCGTGTTAAAACGTTTAATAAAATTGTGTAAATAATATATTAAAGTGATCCCTTAACTTCAATTTTCACTTATCTTCTTAATACATTTTTATTTTTGTGTATTGGAACAAAAATGATTTTAATAAAAGTAATTTTAATAACAGGCATATATTTTTACTACAAGTGTACAAGTTATTTGACGTTTCTTATAATTTGACGGCCTTAATACACCAACATTTCAAAACGGATACAGAGATTTGTTAGATTATATATCAATATTGTATCTTCGAAATGTTTAGAACAATAAAAAATGCATATAAGGTACATCAAATTTTGGCAACAAAATGACAAATATTATTTGTTTTAAAGTCCATAAGGTATGTACATATTTATTTACTACAAAAATATCTATTGGAGTACGAAAATATGAAAATATAAATTAAAGCAATTACGCATCTTTTTAAGCAATACAGTACTAAAATAAAAAAAAATAGATCAATGTAACATGCTACACATCTTTCTAAGCATACAGAGCATGTAAAATGAAATTTTGAACGAATCAAATAAAAAGAAAATGTAGGAAAAATAGATTTGAACTTGGATGGATTTCTTTATAAAAATGTGAAGTAATGCCTTTTTACTTATTTGTATAAACGAAATGGCAGACTATTTTTAAAAATTAAATTTAATATATTACTGAAACTTCGCAAAAATATTTATTTTCTGTCAAAAGAATCTTGGTCAAATACATAATAATAAGAAATTCACATTATCAAAAGAGCATAAATTATATACACTGCTCAAAACAATTAAAGGATATTGCAGTTTTACGTGGATTTTGTATCTGGGAAACTTATTAGTTGATTGATAGATGGTCGACAGACATAGTAGGTTATATGAGAATAAATTACACATGTTTGGCAGAAAAAAATGCATTTTATTGCGCATTTGTGTACAAAAGGAAAAAAAAACACAATTTGTGCATATGAGAAAAAAAGAATAAGAAAAAGGGTTTTCTTCAAAGAAAATGATTTTCAGTTGGGGGTATGGTTTCCACGGGCGGCCAGCAACGTTGAACACCTTTGAGGCATGGACTCAATGAGGCTATTAATGACGAGTTGGGGTATTCTGCCTTACTCTTCCAGAAGAGCTCTTTCCAGTTCTTGGAGAGTTTGTGGGGGTTGTTGGCGGCCAGAAACTCGTCTTCCTAGAGCGTCCCAAACGTGCTCGATTGCATTCATGTCTGGAGAACACGCTGGCCATTCCATTCGAACGATTCCTTCCTCGAAAAGGAAATCCTCCACCAGGTTTGCACGATGTGGCCTGCAGTTATCGTCCATTAAAATGAAATTATTTCCGATTGCTGCAGCGTAAGGGACTACAATAGGTCTGAGGATCTCATCCCTATATCGGCGCCCAGTCAGAGCTCCATCTCGAATGATGTAGAGGTCAGTACGCCTGTCAATGGAGATGCCACCATACACCAACACTACTCCACGGCCAAATCTGACACTTTCGTGCATGAACGCAGGATTATTCCTACTGCCACGGTCCCTCCAGATGAAAATACGCCTATTATCCGGATGCACAGAAAAAAGGGACTCATCAGAAAACAGAATATTGCTCCATTCATTTCTCCTCGAGTTGACATGCTCGGTTGCCCACTCCCTGCGGAAGCAGGGAGTGGACAACCGAGTCTTGATGTTAATCTAACGACGATGCCTTGATGTTAATCTAACGACGATGCCTTGATGTTAATCTAACGACGATGCCTTGATGTTAATCTAACACATACCATCGGTCGGCGAGCATACCGACCTACAGCATGGAGCCGGTTTCGGACAGTCCGAGTTGAAATCGTGGTGCCTGTAGCCGAGCGAAGGTGTTGTTGCAGACGAGTAGCGCTCATGTTTCGGGGTCTCCGAGCTGTTAACGCTAAATACCGATCTTCATTGGGCGTTGTTGCCCGTCTACAACCTTGCCCTGGTCTTCGGCCTGCACATCCACTCTCCAAAAAACGGTTCCACATCCTGGAAATGACACTTTGTGACAATCCAATGGCTTGCGCTACTTCGGCTTGAGTTTGGCCCCCTTCTAACCTACCAACAATTCTCTAAGCTTCTGAATCTGTCAAATGACTTCGCTGAGACATCGTACTTATCGAAACAAAGCAATCACTGAATGCCGATCATCCTTGTCTTCATTCTCTTTTATCCATTAGAAAGTCAAATTTCATTCGCTGCCGCTGAAGCGACGTTTTTGACGTCGAACTCAAAATTTGCATACTCCACAGTTTGAAAACCAGAAAAATTTCCATTTGTGATTCTCTTCTTCTATTTTCGGCAAAAAAAATTTCGTTTATATCTTTATTTTATATAAAACTTCAAATATCCTTTAATTGTTTTGAGCAGTGTAAAGGCAATATATCGTCTTTAATAGAAAATGAGCACTGTTTTATTTGTTAAGAAATAAAGTTTTAAATAGTTAGGTTAACAAACACAAATATTTACAAAAATAAATTGTTTTTATGTATCGTATTGTAAAACATAAACAAATAAATAAATATATATATATATATATATATATATATATATGTATGTATATACAGAGAGAGTGGGGGGGGGGATTTCTATCGTTAAATCTTTAAAGTGTTATTACTATTGGATTTTTTGTTATTCTTTTCATATTTAAAATATTGAAAAACGATAATTTAAACAGCATTACTCCAGTAAGTGTAGTCGGCATAAAGATATAACAATTTAGACATGAGAGCACTCCAATGCATTTTAATGACCATACTGAGACGGGAAAAAATAAAAAACAAAACTAGCGATTCGACTAGGAATTTCTTCTTTTTTCAATTATATTTAAAAATAAGTTTAGTGGGTCGATTTGGTACGATATTGTTAAATTTTAAATACCATAAGCAATTTGGATACATATTTCAATTTATTGATAAAGGTTAGAATAGAATACCATACTGGATGATATTTAATTAAGAAATTTGAAATTCAATGTTAAATTTATTAGAAATCGTTACAATGCATATATTATTTGTGATAGTTTTCTAAGCATAATTTAAGACCTACTTCGTGGAATGGGCCATAATTTCAGAGTACCCTGTTTGAAACTTTGAAATATCGTCAGTTCTTTTTTTTATAAAAGAATACAGAGAAATTTATGTATTTCTTATTACCGTATGACCGATGGCTAGATCAATCACTCTTGATATCTTATTTTCTGAGTTTAAAGTGACAAAAAATTACGAATGTATGTACATTAAAGACTATGTTCATTAATAAAATTCTTTAAGAATAACAATTAACAAACTAGCAGGAACATCCAAAATGAATAAATTTAACTCCGGTGTATTCCACGCACCCTACAACTACAAATATCAGACCTCCACCATCACTTACCCCGTTTCCCGCTCCTCTCTTCTCTCCTCTTCATTTCTTACAGGGTAGTCAGACACTTCACTTCGTTTTATTTATCTTTGAAAAAAAGGTTGAAAAGAGGATGGTTGCACGACACAATGATTGGATAATATAAAATATTTGAAGCTTAAAACTGACAAATGACGTATCAAATGATGCACTGTGTTGAGTTCTGTTACGATATCTATTCTAGGAGTGCCGCAGTGAAAAGAAATCATATTTTCGTTTGTTGCAGTTTTTTTTTTCAAGTATGTCAAATGAATACCCTCATTGATTATAAGAAATCATCGTTAGTGATATTATCCAAGTTGAGTATTATGTTGAACCAGTTTTATGTAACGCTGTTTTAGCTAGTTTATTCTATTCTAACTTATTGACAAGTGGAAATGTTATTTCCTTCAAGCCGATGTGTCGGGTAACATGGAATTCATTTAGCCAGCTATTTTAAGACGAATTTAAAGAAGATGTACAATAATTCTACGCTGACGTATCATCTGAGAGGAACTTTTAATAAGTTTATACACAAGATGAGGAAGACGTTCTGTGCCTGTTTTGCATTAGGGGATTTTCAGACTATGGAAAAAATGGAGCAGTACATAAAATGTCTAATGTGTGCTTTCCGAAGAACAGGTGAGGTGTAATAGTGCCGAAACAAAACACTAGATTTATAATATTTCTCAAAATCTAAAAATAAATTTTTTTAAAAAAATTTGATAATTTTTAGATAATGTACAACAGTTTAGACATAATCATTGTTATTCTTATAAATCATATTTTGTCTTGCGTTCTTAAATTTCCTTATAACCTCATTTTAATGTAACCGAAAAGTTTATAATTTCCGAAATGTGTGACTTTTTTTTAAATCTAAGAATTAATATACATTTTTCTACCATTTTAAACGGATTAAAATGTGTCAAGATACAAAAAAAAATGTACTTTAGAAATTTTTACGTACCTAGATTTTTTTATGTATATTGACTCACAAAATTTAATAAATGTTACTCTATAATTTCTGAACTTCTGAATTTCTGTGTTTAAATTATTTTATTGTAAATTTTAAGTTTTAATAGGACTGTATAATTTTTTTTTTTACATAAATGAACATGTGAAAAATGACATTACTTCTAATCGAATGGCTACAAGTGTTTCTTTCTGTTATATTTTAGATATTATAAAGCATAACCTGTTTTCTGTCTCTTCTTCAACATACCATTTCCATGTACCATTGAATTTTCACTCCATGCGTTATAATATCCAAACGTATAAAGGCCAAACGTATCTGTGCGTAACGCATGCGTCATTTTGCGAATGGCGACATTTTCCTCTGCAATTTCGGATTCGCGATTCTCGGTACTGCAAATTTTACATTTCTAAACAACGCACATTTTAAATTTTTACACCGTCGTATAGAGAAAAAAATATATTTCTAAATCCATTTTGTTTTTAAGCTGTATCTCAATTTATTTTTATAATTTTTAGTACCAATTTTGTAATTGTGGCAACAGAATCACACCATTTTCTCTTAAAATTAATAAAATAAAATAAAAACAAAAATAAAATGCGTATATTACTTAAAAAATATTGTTTGTTATAAAATCCGATGAATTTCGATTTTATTTTGTTTAATAATTTGGATAATTTTTATAGTATTTTGTTAAATTTAGCTTAAAATAATATTTGTTTGAGAATTAGACTGAACAATATATGATGTATTTTTTTACTGTAACTAATTATGTAGAATTATTATAAATCAATGAAAAAAGTTCTTATTTAAAGATTTTCTATAGTCGAATATCGATGGGTTCCACCTCGTATTTTTCATGTGCCTTAGAAGCACTTAACCTTATATGGAAAAAATGTTTAAGAAATGTCACGAAGTTTCCATTTAAGAAGTAACGGCAAGATTCAATTTAGTTTTCACCATTTCTCATTTATTTTCTTATATCAAAAATAATGTAAGTTGTATTTTTTCTGTAACATGAATTCTAAGAACTATTTATCCATTTAAATGACAAGAAAGTGGAGAAAATGTCTTAGGAAATAATTGATATGCATATTTCTTTTGAAAACCTTTCAATACCGTTTGGGTTTGTTTTTGCCATTACTGAAAATTTTTGTTACAAATTTTAGATTTTTCGTAAACATTTATTCAATAAATTACACTTATGGAAAAAAGAATATGAAGTTATGAATATATAATATGATTTATGATAAAGAGAAAGTTATATGAATGGGTTCTTTTTCTCATTTTCTTGTTTGTAATAAGAGATAATACGTTTCAGTTTTCCTTTTACATGAGTTTCAAAAATTATTTACCGCGAAAAAAGAAGTGGAAACAATTTATTAAGCAATCAGATAAAGATATCTTCTTATTTTGAATGCATTCTCCTTTTTTTCAGGGAATTTTTTGTTCCAAATTTTGAAGTATTCAAAGAAAATTATTCTTCAAACTACCTTTATATAGATTTTTTTATTCATGTTTATCATATAACTGTATGAGTAAGAAAACGTATGGAAAAAAGAATTTGAAGTGTAATAAATAAAAAATAATTTACGATTAAGTTTTGCTATAAAAAGTAACGCAAAAATATTTCCTTTTGTAACTTATTGTTGTTGAAATATGCAATTGTTCTTTCAACATTTCAGAGTAAGTTAATCCAGAAATTTGAATTAGATATTCTAATCATGAACATTTTCTAATGCAATTCTATTATTAATGCATATGATGTACACTTTAAAACGTTGATTAATGATCGCCATCTGATCATATTTCTATGTGAAATTGATTTCAGTTGATTAAAGTTTTTAGTATATTAACGTTTATTTATAAAATAGGAACATATCTTAAACTTACTGTTTCATATATATTTTAATATATAGTTAAAAATGTCACAATAATTAGGATTTTTAGATACTTTTTTTGTATATACAGTCATCGCAAAAATAATCTTCAAATTTACGATTTCATATGTTTTGTTCAATATTTAGAAATATACTTAAAGAATGACTCTGAAACTCCAGATGTATAAACAATATAGTACAGGTCATATATTTTCGAGAAGATGTTTTTCAAAAATCGAATAGGGGATCATCAACAAATTGAAAAAGAACGAATATCTTTTGAATAACCCTATCACAATTAACGTAGAAAAAGCGTTCAAATTGCAGATTATGATTAAGTAGCTTATGGCAATAAACTGTGTTCATTTTTATGCGGATAGCATGTATACTCGTAGAGTAATTAAGTTTTTATAAAAACGGTCTAAATTTTGCCATGATTTTTTCCTACAATTTGAAGAGTTCCTAATAGAAAACAACATTCTTTTCAGAAAATATGAGAAAAAACATTGTACATAATACCCTGTTATCAAAATTTAAAAATATTAATAACTGTATCAGGGGTCGGAGCATATAGGACAAATTGTGTTGTTTATTACCAGTATCTTTTTATCAATAATCTTCGTGATATATTCCTACTGCACATCCTATTAAAATGTCTCTTGAAGATTATACATAAAAAATTCTGGTGAGAACAATAAATTTTGTCCTATATGCTCCGACCCCTGTTGTATGAAAAATGAGCAAGTTTACTAAATAAATTTTAACTGCGCATGCGTCAACTCTTTTGAAATTTCATTTGCATTGTGTTAGCTAAATATATAACTTTCGTTAAAGTTTCAAAATCATAGCTTGAAAATTCTGAAAGTTATTATCGATAGAAGAAAATCAAAATCAGTTATTCCCGAAATGAAGCAAAAAGATGAAGAGCTGTATCCAAATATACGTACGTGCAAAACTGCGTAGACTCTAATCAATGGAATATGTATACAGTCCCTCATTTTTTTGTTTCATTATGGGAATATCGGTTTTTGATCTTATTGCTTACACGATAATTTTCAGAATTTTCAAGCTATAATTTTGAAACTTTAACAAAAGTTGCTCTAAACATTTAGCTAACACAATATGAAAATGAAATTTTTATAGAATTGACGAATGCGCAGTGAAAATGTATTTAGTAAACTCGCTCTTTTTTCATACAATTATTAATATTTTTTAATTTTGATTACAAGTTGTTATATACAATATCGTTTCTCATATTTTCTGAAAAGAACATTGTTTTTTATTAAGAACTCTGCAAATTATAACTAAAAAACTTGGAAAAATTTGGGACCATTTTTATAAAAACCTTAATTTCTCTACGAGTATGCATGCTATCCACATAAAAATGAACACAGTTTATTACCATAAGCCACTTAATCATAATCTGTAGTTTGAAAGCGTTTGCTACATCAGTTTTGAAAGAATTGTTCAAAAGATATTTGTTCTTTTTGAACTTGTTGACGGTCCTCTAATGGATTTTGGAAAAATAATTTCTCGAAAATATATGACCTGTACTATTTTGTTTATAAATCAGGAGTTTCAGAGTCATTCCTCAAGTATATTTTTAGATATTTTGTGAGGGAGTGACCTTTGCATAAAGGCACTCTAGTATTTCTGAGATCGTGACGTCAATAGTTTAACAAGTGTAAGCGTAAAAGCGACATCTATCCTCTCTTTTACTTTAACTTTCTAGAGTGTGTGTCCTCTTTCGGGTTCTGCAGTTAGCTCGCGGTTATTAGTAATATGTTAATGTGAAGTATCTCAGTTTGCAGCATATAAAAGCTTGGGTTTGAGTGAATGGGGTGTGTCTCTGGCACAAGCCAGCGAGAGAGTGTCTCTGGCATTAGCCAGCGAGAGAGCATCTGTGGCGGTAGCCAGCGAGCGAGGCTCTCTGGCATTAGATATCGAAGTGAATTATTGTTCAGCGAAGTGCTACCAAATTGAGAAGTAGCAGCGAGCTTCCAGTGAAGTGTAAAGAAGTTTTGATAGTTGACTTGAGAGTTGGCCGAGGTAAGAAACTTTATAGTAGTTTCATTTTGATTATTTGTGAATAAAGAAATACCTACAGCCACGGGCTGTCTAATTAAGCTTTATCTAGCAGCTCAGCCAAGAGATAGGGAGAAGTATTAGAAGGTGCCATGATTGAGCTAGGCCGAAGCTTGTGAGTTTATGTGTTTAGCCTTTTCATAGTATTCTCAGTTGTGTAAAATTAAGACTTGCTCCACTTCCCTTCAGCCCTCATCATTTTAATAAACTTTGTTGTTTTATCTTAAGTACTGAGTATGTCTGCATTTAACTCCCACCACGACCAACCAAACGTTACAAATGGCACTCAGCATGCATGTAACGTTACAAATGGCGCCCAACGAAACATCGGACATTGTGAGATTGTGCCACGTGTGTATTTCACCGGTGAGGGTGATATTAGTGAATTTTTAGTTAAATTAGATGATTATATTTTGTTCAATAATATACCTGAGAAAAGTAGATACGTAGTGCTTAAATGCTCATTGAAGGGCGAAGCACTTTTGTGGTTGGAAAATATAGGAAAGTTTTTGATTACTGATGAAGCGAAAAGATTTGAACAAACTGTGATTGAGTTAAAGAAGGCATTTCCTCCCGTTAAAGATAAGAGTATTTTGAGAAAAGAGTTCTATTGCAGCAGGCAGAATATTTATGAGTCGGCGTCAAAATTTTATCTTCGTAAGCTGGAACTAAAAAATAAATTAGATTTAGATATCACATTTGAGGAATTGTTGGACATTGTTTTTCCTCTTTTTAATCCAAATATACAGGATTTTATTGAAGTTAGAGCACCGAAGAATTTTGCAGAAATGCATCAGATATTATCGAAGTATGAGACTCGGCATAGCTCGGATCAACGGGATTTGCTTAGCCCTCGTCAGAGACCTGTCGCGGATAGTAATTTGAGAAATGAGGGGGAACGTAATTTTGTGAGAGGGGGACAGCGATTTCCGAATAATAATTTGCGTAATAGAAATGATGGATTTGGTCGTAATATGTCGAATACGAATAATGGTAATAGGAATTGTGGTGGTGCTAATAGTTTTAGAAGTGGTGAGAGAAATATGTATGGAAATAGACAGAATAGTGGTTATGATCGGAGAGGGGGAGTACGGGACAGGAATGTTTCTTCGCAAGTAAGGAGATTAACTTCGGATGAGAATTTGGAAAATAGGTCAATGCAAAAGAGATGTGTTCAGAGGTCGAGTCAGTTAAACTGGTAGGTGACTGTATTTCGGAAGGTATGCAGTCACAGATTAAATCGGAAAAGCCTTCTGTGAGTTTGAATAAAATTACTATTAATCCGGTTGAGTTACCTGAAGTGTTAATTGTGTTAGATGGTATTGTCGTTAAAAATGTCTTCGATACAGGGGCAGATAAGTCGTTCATTTCTTTTGATTGTTATCGGAAATATTTTTCGTATAAGAAGTTGAAGAGGTCAAGTGTGGTGGTTCAGTCGGCACAGGGAGTAGCTTGCGATAATAAAGGTTCAGTAGAATTGGAAGTTGAAATTCGTTCGGTTAAGACATGTTGGGAGTTTTGTGTGTTAGATGGATTAACAGTGCATTGTATAGTTGGTGTGGATTATATGAAGGATAGAGGAATTAGTTTGGATTTCTTTAAAAAGTCGTTAATCGTGAAGAATGATGAGAATGTGAGTAAGAACGAGCAAGTTTCAGTGTCAGTTAATTTGGAGGAGTCGGGTTTAAGTGAGGTTAAGAAAGTAGAGTTTAATAAGTCTTTAACAAGTGTAACTTGATAATTTAACAAGTGTAAGCGTAAAAGCGACATCTATCCTCTCTTTTACTCTAACTTTCTAGAGTGTGTGTGCTCTTTCGGGTTCTGCAGTTAGCTCGCGGTTATTAGTAATATGTTAATGTGAAGTATCTCAGTTTGCAGCATATAAAAGCTTGGGTTTGAGTGAATGGGGTGTGTCTCTGGCACAAGCCAGCGAGCGAGGCTCTCTGGCATTAGATATCGAAGTGAATTATTGTTCAGCGAAGTGCTACCAAATTGAGAAGTAGCAGCGAGCTTCCAGTGAAGTGTAAAGAAGTTTTGATAGTTGACTTGAGAGTTGGATGGGGTAAGAAACTTTATAGTAGTTTCATTTTGATTATTTGTGAATAAAGAAATACCTACAGCCACGGGCTGTCTAATTAAGCTTTATCTAGCAGCTCAGCCAAGAGATAGGGAGAAGTATTAGAAGGTGCCATGATTGAGCTAGGCCGAAGCTTGTGAGTATGTGTTTAGCCTTTTCATAGTATTCTCAGTTGTGTAAAATTAAGACTTGCTCCACTTCCCTTCAGCCCTCATCATTTTAATAAACTTTGTTGTTTTATCTTAAGTACTGAGTATGTCTGCATTTAACTCCCACCACGACCAACCAAACGTTACAAATGGCACTCAGCATGCATGTAACGTTACAATTTAACAAACCATCTGAAATCGCAGATATCAAGATTTTTTTGCAGTGACTGTAACACATAGTGTTTTAAGCATTTCTTACAGAAATAAAAGTCTGTAAGCTTTTTCGAAATATTATTATAAATTTGTTTATCAAAAATATTTAGGGAAAAGATATGAAAATACATTTCTAATATGTGAGATAATAAAAAAATGTATTTTCTTATTTCTTATTGAGATGCTTATTTTTTTATTATGAGTTAAAAATTAAAATTAAAATAAAATTTATAAAACAAAAATATGAAGTATATGTTTGATTTTACAAGGAAAAATAGGGAATTTATAAATTACAGAAGTTAAATCTCTTTACACAAATTTATGCATTTTCTTTTACTAATGAAACTTACCTTTGAATATCTCTTTTAAAATCTGTTAAAAATTGGAGAAATAACTCTTTTACCGTGAAATATACAACATGTTCATAATTTATCCGAATTTGTTTACTATTGTACTTTGTATCCAAAAATTCCTTTCAAAGTTTGTTAACTATGCCTGAAGTAATTCTTCGTTCCAGATATATATAACAGTCCTTTTTGTAATTTGCAACAGCTTAATCACAATTTATGTGACTTTCTTTACTAGTATAATTTATTTACAACTTTTGTTTTTAATTATTTAGCTATTTCGGAAATAATGATTCTTTACAGAAATTCAGCATTTCAAAGTTATTTCAATAATGATCAAAGTTCAAATTTGCATGCATTTTCAAGTTATGATTGAAAGCTAATTATTTACTATTCACATTAAGAATATATTAAAAATGTAAAAAAAAAAAAAATTAACACAATATCGGCATTTGCAAATAACGTGAAAATATAGTTTTGAAAAAAAAAAATGTTGCAAATAAATTTCTCTGATGTGAATTTAATTTGATGTTCAGCATATAAATGAAAAAATATATAATTTTTAAAACAATGTCCAATAACTAGCAAGTAATGGTTTGTATACAGTAAAAAAATGTAAAGTTACGGAACTTTTTTAGGGAAATTGGGATTACCAGAATTTATCATCTAAAGGTAACAGCAAATGTTATTGTAACATAATCAGATACATGTAATTTTGCAGTAAACTTTACATAAAGTTCTAGAAATCTCAGTTTCCTAGAAAAAATTTAGTAACTTTATAATTTTTTTACAGTGTACAAGACTCCGCACTGCACGCGCATAAATATGTAAAAACTATAAATAAATTTTTAATCATTAATATTTAATTTTTAATCATAACTTTTAATTTTTAATACTAATATTAGTTCATTATCGGCATAGTTATACCGATGTGGAATTAGGAGCAAAAATATAAATAATATGGCTTAAATATGTCGTTGTTATGATCGTTTGAAATGTATGACAAAAGTACTAGATACATAAAAACATTTTTCCTTTGTCTTTTGAAAATGGAAAAGAATATTGCATTTAGAAAAGTAAAGAAAAGAGGTATTTCTGTGGTAAAAACGAAAAAAAATTTCATAATGGTAACGGAACTATGCATCAAATTTCAAATATTTTACAATAATTTTAAGATTATATTTTATATACTGTAATACTTCAAAAACTACTTTAAGAATAAATATTTTTTTCTTTCATGAATACTTACATTTCAAAGGTTTCTTAGAAGTAAAATGTGCATCTGATTTTTATTTTCAAATTCCTTTACCTTTGAATATTTACCATCAAAATATTGAAAATGTTATCAAAAACATGATTATATAAGACATATATTCTCTTGCACATCTATGCAAGAGTGTGTTTCTCTTTATATTTATATCTTTCAAAACGCAAATATCAATTTTTGAATTTTACTTCTTGAAAATGTTCAAATGTAAAACAGTTATAAACTACAGAAAATTTTACAACATTTTATAATTTAGTTTTAGAAATGTTTTCTTTCTTTCTGTAAAATAAAGCCGGAGTATTGTAATTAATTGTCTTTCTATCAAGAACAGTTCTAATATTATGTAAATTACTAATTTACTACAATTATATCTTGAAATCGAAAATATTGATAGAAAAATGATGAATTTAGTACAGCCAGAATTTTTTCAAATACCATTAATTATTTAAAGGATTTACGTAGGCTATTCAATATGTAATAAAACCAATTTTACTGTCACGGAACCACTTTTCGGAATATTAATTTCTGTAGCATAAAAAAAGTTTGTTGTCTTGTTAACAAAAGCTACCAATAGATTGCGTGTGCAAGCTCCTGTTCTTGAGTATCACATGATTGAATTGAAGCATGCTTGTGGGCGCCTAGGAGAGTAGCCAGTTTTAGAAATGCAAGCGTCGACTGAACTGTTCTGCAATTAATTTTTGTATATTCGTCTGCAAAAATCAGCATCGGAGACCTTTGATCTGATACGTGAAGCTTTCAACGATGAAGCAATGTCGAGAGCAAAATATGTGTCGCTGGCATAAAGCTTTTAAGAAAAAAAAAGCAAAATGCGGAACATTTGATAATATGACATAAATATTAACACAGAAGCGGTTATCATTAAGGAGAACCGCAGAATTACAATACGTCAACTACATGCTTTCTTGAATATTTCTGTAGGAAGTATTTACTCAGTCGTGGCAGAACATTTGTAATTGAAACGTGTTTGTTCGCGATGCATTCCGACATTGTTGATACATATTGCTCGTTGCGTACCGTTGTTTTGAAGCATAATAATGCATAGATTTTCCACACCCTTCATGTAGTTCTGATCTCTCTCAATGCGATTTCTGGCTGTTTCCTCAACTTAAGAAACCATTACGATGCAAACATTTTGCAAGTAGCAAAGACGGAGGAGGCGGTTTTGAAAACGCTCTCAAAAAACTGACTTTTACAGGTTTTTAAGGAGTAGACAGAACGTTGGGATAAATGCATTACGTGTTGCGGTTATTATTTTGAAAAAGACCATGCAGATTATGAAGATTAAAGATATTCTGAATTTTTTATAATGTTCGTCTTATTACTTATTGAACAGTCTTCGTGTATAAATGAACACTCTTGATCTATGAAATTTGGAATCGTGATGTGTCGTTCTCCAAAACTAGACTTTTACAAAAAGTCTCAACCAAGGGCAAATCCCTAAACACTATGAGTTTCATACCTGCTAATAATTAAACCTATAAATCTCATTTAAAGAATTAAAAATTCAGCAAGAACTATAACAAATAATACAGGCAGATTAAATCTAAAAATAATATAAGCAGATATCATCATACAGCTTTTGTGAAATACACAAATTAATTAATTAATAGTACTTATTTCAAATGACATTATAACTAACAATTGTGATTGAAATGTTACTGTATTGAAAGAAAATCTCTTTATACTTTTTGAGTAACAAAATCATAACAAATCTACAACTGTGAACAGCCCCATAAAATAGTGCTTAAATTTTAAATACATTTGTTTTCTTTTCGACTACTCTTTTTGTAGATGCCTTTTTTCGATTTGTTTTTTTATAGAATGAAAGACGGTAGTACAGATAGTCTCCTCATTGATTTACTAGTTGAAATTCCAAATTAGTTAGGACTCGTCAAGCATATTAAATCGAAATCGATCTGCCAACTTATATCTTTGTAGAATACACATGAAAATCCGATTCTAGTGATTGACCAGTAAGTTGTGGTTTTTTCCAACTAAACAAGTGTGAAAACATGGAGGACTAGGAGTAAGAAAATATAACGTCAAATCTACGATTCAACTGAAAAAAACATGTTTTCAGGTGTTTTCTACCAAAATCACGTGACAGACCGATGTGTTTATATATATGATCTACATATAGTTATATAAATATATATAAATATGTATATCATATATGTACAGGATGGATCATAAGTATCGAAACAATAGTCTATCTTCATACATATTGCCCCTAGGCATATACTTTAAATTGCAAAGTTTCATAAAAAACGGCGCAAAATGTGAAGAAATAAATTGCAAACTCATGGGGGGGGGTCTATTTAAAAAATATGAAAATTAAATTTTTATACGCCCCCCGTAGTGCGAAATTCCCAATTAGGAAATTATTCCTTACCTATTCTTGAATTGAACAACAACAACAAAAAAATCATCTCCATATCTATAGATATCACAGAGATATTAAAATGCAAAATTCGTGACTTTCACAACCTCACTATACCTACAAACGAAGAGCTTTTGATTTATTTTGAAAGCAAGAAAAGCATCATTCACATATTGTCCGTTTTTAAATGACGATTTAAGACAGTGCGTCTCATTTGGACATAAAAAAGCTGCATACAAATTTAATGTTAAACCTACTTTCAAAATATCCTGATAGTGTGTACTAGATGTATGCAAGGGTCGAAATATCCAGGTCCGATCCCAAACTGATACCTAGGAAAAGTTCGGCCTGACATAAAAAATTTAAATCATAGCCCTGTCCGGCCTCACTGAATTTCTACATAGTTTTTTACATCGAAATGAGTAAAAATTGTAAAGTATGGGTGAGTTCTGATTAAAAATAATTATTTTAGCTTTTCATTTTTTCATGTTTATAATTTGTACTTTTAAAGAAGCTCAAAAAGCTGCGATATATTTGTTTTATTAATGAATCTCGATTTATACATAAATGTTTTACTTTTCCTTTAATATCATTTGCTATACACTAAAATCATTTAAGATGGAATCTCATGGGAAATATAAAATCATAACAAATCTACAACTGTGAACAGCCCCATAAAATAGTGCTTAAATTTTAAATACATTTGTTTTCTTTTCGACTACTCTTTTTGTAGATGCCTTTTTTCGATTTGTTTTTTTATAGAATGAAAGACGGTAGTACAGATAGTCTCCTCATTGATTTACTAGTTGAAATTCCAAATTAGTTAGGACTCGTCAAGCATATTAAATCGAAATAGATCTGCCAACTTATATCTTTGTGGAATACACATGAAAATCCGATTATAGTGATTGACCAGTAAGTTGTGGTTTCTTCCAACTAAACAAGTGTGAAAACATGGAGGACTAGGAGTAACAAAATATAACGTCAAACCTACGATTCAATTGAAAAAAACGTGTTTTCAGGTGTTTTCCACCAAAATCACGTGACAGACCGATGCGTTTATATATATGATCTACATATAGTTATATAAATATATATAAATATGTATATCATATATGTACAGGATGGATCATAAGTATCGAAACAATAGTCTATCTTCATACATATTGCCCCTAGGCATATACTTTAAATTGCAAAGTTTCATAAAAAACGGCGCAAAATGTGAAGAAATAAATTGCAAACTCATGGGTGGGTCTATTTAAAAAATACGAAAATTAAATTTTTATACACCCCCCGTAGTGCGAAATTCCCAATTAGGAAATTATTCCTTACCTATTCTTGAATTGAACAACAACAACAAAAAAATCATCTCCATATCTATAGATATCACAGAGATATTAAAATGCAAAATTCGTGACTTTCACAACCTCACTATACCTACAAACGAAGAGCTTTTGATTTATTTTGAAAGCAAGAAAAGCATCATTCACATATTGTCCGTTTCTAAATGACGATTTAAGACAGTGCGTCTCATTTGGACATATAAAAGCTGCATACAAATTTAATGTTAAACCTACTTTCAAAATATCCTGATAGTGTGTACTAGATGTATGCAAGGGTCGAAATATCCAGGTCCGATCCCAAACTGATACCTAGGAAAAGTTCGGCCTGACATAAAAAATTTAAATCATAGCCCTGTCCGGCCTCACTGAATTTCTACATAGTTTTTTACATCGAAATGAGTAAAAATTGTATAGTATGGGTGAGTTCTGATTAAAAATAATTATTTTAGCTTTTCATTTTTTCATGATTATAATTTGTACTTTTAAAGAAGCTCAAAAAGCTGCGATATATTTGTTTTATTAATGAATCTCGATTTATACATAAATGTTTTACTTTTCCTTTAATATCATTTGCTATACACTAAAATCATTTAAGATGGAATCTCATGGGAAATATAAAAGTGCGCTGAAGATAAGTTTCTTTCTTAGGAGGTATAAATATAATCTATTTTTTTCTCAGGTATTATCATATTCACTTTGCATACCTCTCCATCGTGACAGGATTGCGCCATAGGCAGATTCGTTTTCACTGATTTTATAGTATTTTGTTTTTATTTTTTCTTTAAATCTACTTTCTTTTATAGAAAATGAATTTAAAGTATTTATTGTAAAAAAAAATTACAATTTAAAAATGTATGCACATTTTGTAAAAAAATTTCGGCTGAGCAAATTTTACTGTTTTTTTCACGTATTAGACCAGTCAGAAACAATGATTTTAATACAGGTTGCGTCGAGTCCGGAAATGAAAATGCAGCCTCGTAGAGACTTAGGAAGAAGGAAGACAGTCCCGGTTCGAAATGAAATAACATATAAAGCCTGGCCGAGTCTTCAGAAAAAAGTAAGTTTCCAGGCTTGGTCTGTCCCGGTCCCAGAATACAAACTTTTTTGTTTGCAGATTATATGCTTAACCATCACAAAAAAGGAATGAAAATCAAAATTCTAACTCAATAAATATGAAATCAGTTAATGTTTTTTGCATGTTTCCTAGAACTCTTAAAGTAACGTTTTTCTCGAAATGCACGCATTTCAATTTGTGTCTAATCCCTTAAGACCTGACGAAATATTTAAGTGGCCATATCTCTGTTAGTTTTGCAGATATGGAGATGCATTTTTTTGTGTTTAATTCAGGAATGAATAAGGAATGTTTTTCTAAGTAGAATTTATCTCTACGAGGACCGTAAAAAATTAATTTTTGTATTTTTTCATATAAACCCCACCTTGGAAATGCAACTTATGTCATCATATATTGCCCCTTTTTTAGTGAATTTTTGCAATTGGAAGTATGGGTCTAGGCGTAATATTTAAGGTATAGCCTATTGTTTCGATGCTTATGATTCACCATGTATATATATATGTATATATATATATATATATATATATATATATATATATATATATATATATATAATATGTAATAAATAAAAAAAATTCGCCATTCTGCCCGCCCTGAGTTTTATTCTAACGTTTAATGGAACATACTTTTATTCTCAGTTTCCGTAATGTATTAATATTTTTAACGGCTAAAGTTCTTTTATTTAACTTAGCATAATCTATTGATTATTTTCTTAAAAAGATCTAGAATGTTTCTTGAATGCCAATATCTTACCGCGAAATCTTACATTCAGTACACAAATCCTTTTTCTTTTTTAGAATTAAAAAACATTTATCGAAACTTTAATTTGGTTTTATTACTTAATAAATCGTCTTCTAGGGATTCATACGCTTCTCGCGTGGGCAAATTACGCTATTACGCGATTCGGTGAAGATTCCGTGCATCTAGTCACGCCTACCGGCCAATGGGAGAGAGCGGGTTGGATTATCTTTACGTTGAAAACGATCCTAATGGATCTTTTAAAGCCTTATGTAAAAAAGGGAGGGGCTAGATTGGCTTGGAATTTTGAGAGAGTTATTTTGTTTTGGAAGAGCGTTAGAATGTTTTTGACTTTTCAAGTGCCTGGATTCCCGTGTCATTTCGGAATAATTTAGAATGTTTCTTTTTGGAATGAAAGGCTCTTCTTATTCTTTTGTGTGGTGATGCAGGTTTATATGAAATTCTTTATTATGAATTTGTGCAGACTGGAGAGATGTGGAATAACTGCTAGAAGTGTTCAAAAATAATAAAGGATTAAAAACTTATTTCTTGAATTTTTTCTGGAGAAACTCTCATCGATCACAACTCCATTGCTTCTAACTACGGCCACTATAACCACATTGATGAAAAAGATAGGTGTTATTCCATTTTAATCGATAGATTATTTCAAGCAAACCTGTTTATTATTTCAAGTAAATAAATAAGTATATATATATATATATATATATATATAAAGAATGGTTTTCCTTTATATTCTGTAATCCTTGAAGTCAACGTTGGATCGCATAGTATATACAAAATGTAAATGGGAATTTTGTTCCAGCGGCTAACAACTTGAATTCTGTTTTAAAAATCATGATGACACTTGCACTGAAAATTTTTCAAGAAAGTTCTTAGTACACCACCTATTGCTCTTTGTACTTAGTTTTAGAAAAACAGGAAGGTTAATAAGTAAAAAAAAAACAATTATGAAAGATTATGTTTTTTTAATTCTACTGGACGAGATTTTGATGAGTATTATATCGTAAAATAAATCTTCAGGGATTTTTTTAACCTATTGCCTGTACCACGTGCCTTATACGGAACATACCAATGAATATTATAATTTTTATTATGTGATAATCATTTGGCCAATATGATCGCTGTCATTGATGAAGAAATATTTAAAGATTATAATGACACTTATTATGTCCATGTCAGATGACTGCAATAGACAAAAAAAAAATTGAATTTTTTCTTCTAAAGTAAAAGTAGTTTCGATTTAGGGTAACACCCCCTAGTAATTGGCATGCACCAGTGATTGGCACATTTTACAAACATGTCCTAAAAAAAGATTTATATCCAGTCTTTTAAAAATTCAAGACCATATATCAGTTATATGCTCATTTACGTTAAAGATTATAACTCTGATTTATTTTACAAGATGACAATAGAGCCTAGGAAAGAGAAAGAAATATGGCTTGTATCAAATTAGCCATTTTGTTGCACATTCTTCTGCTTTTGCTTAAGGAAGGCATGCTTTTCAATTCATTATTAACTGATTTATAATATATTTTAAATTTTAATTGACAACAGTTTTGTTTAGTTAAAAAGGGTTACTTTAATTGTGTAAAAGTATTTTCGACACAAATATTTGAATTTCTGAATTAATGGTAGTTGCCAATTAATGGTGCTTCAATTTTGTTAGTTCCAAGTAATTGGCACCTATTCCAATTACAAGGAATTCGCAAGGAATTTGAGATTAAACCATTTATTTTGGAAGTACTTTTAAAATTATAGACTAATTTTGTTTATCATTTGTTTTTATTTGAAAATATAAATTTTATCAGTAATTGGAATCCATCAAAGCTTCATATGACAATTACTGGGGACAGCATGACAATTACTGGGTATTAATGTAAGTATACTGTATTGTTTTAAAATGTTCACATTTCAGACTAATATGCTGATTTCTTACTCTCAAAAACCTGCAATATAGCATCTTCATCTACAGTAAATTACTTTAAAGCGATTAAACCCAATGCAAAATGTAAAGTTTTTTTTTTAATATAAACATATGCCAATTACTGGATCACAAGGTGTCATACATTGGTGCTCTAGGTGCCAATTACTGGTGATTTCAGCAAATTTTTATAAATATATTTTTATAAAAATACTTTTTCAATTTTTTTTGCTTTTAGTGGGGAAAATAGATGCACAGATATGCATTCTTTGATTTAAAAATATTTCCAAGTAAATAGCTTATTTCTTTGTAATGAAAATTTAAGTAAGTTTAACGACAAATTCTTAATGTGCCAATTACTGGGGATGTTACCCTATCTATTAAGATCCTTTATTTAGATAAACAGAAATAGATGAAATTATGTTAAAATAACATGGAAAAGAAAATGATGTGGGGTCTCATGATATTTTTAGGAGAAATATGACAAAAGAGCATTGTCACTTCTCGCCTATCAGAAAATGAAACATTCCATTTCCTTTCCATTTTTCTTGAGAAATTGGATGTTTCATTTTCTGTTAGGGGAGAAGCGACACTGATCTTTTCGAAACTTTGTCTTTTTATTTTTCGAAATATCATGAATCTCCTCTTCATTTTCTTTTCCATGTTTCTATACATATATTAACCTACTATATGCTATATTTTCTTTTATTCAATTGTTTCGCTCTTTTGAGATAGGAGTGATCAAAATGCTGCGGATTTTGAAACTTTTAAATATTTAATGAATTATATCTGGTAACAGCAGCAATATCTCCGTAAAGTTCTATATTATTTAATTTGTCCTAGTAGTACACTTACATAGTCTATAAGTAAAAAAATGGGGCACTATTTTTTCAATAAAATAATAAATGCGGAAAACGGACATAAACGTAATTTTGATAGCATTTTCTGGTAGCATAGCAATGTAAATTAACAATGTACCATCGAAAAAAGTAATTTTTACTAAACACGCAGTGTTATACTAGCCGTTTATAACAAAAAATTGGGATGTTATTGCTTTCGAGAGATAGAGCACTCCAAACATACTGGCCTTTCACTTTTCATGAAAAATGGCATTCACAGCCTTGAACTTTGACATTTTCTACTCTGAATGAACATTTTTTTAGGGCTTCAAAATTGTACATAATTAATTAAATACAATTTATTTCAACATAAAAAAATAAAAATAAATGGAACTATCACACTTTGTCTGATTTTCAAAATAATGGCTCTTAAGGTGAGAGTTACTTTCTTTGTTTTTAGTGAACACTTAAAATATTGACATAAAATACTTGCAGAGTGTGAAGCAGATAAAAATAATTATTTTAAGCTCTTTTAGTTGAACAATTTGGCAATACAATATTTTAAAACCAAAATTGTGTACATATCACTCACACCATGGCATATCAAATAAAAGTTGAAAATTAGTTTATTTTATTTATTTATTTATTTATTTTTGTAAACTATTTTCCCATTATTAGACCGATATATAGATTTCAGATAATTTTCTTCATAAAAATATCAAAAGTTGTGCAGTAAAGAGTTTAGATATATTGCATATCGTTCTACGTTGCTTAGTTGGGTATATCAAGAATTTTGTGTATTTAAAGATAAATTTGAACATAAATGTATTCTATCGTCTGTAAAGCTTGTAACAAATACCTCTGTAATATTAGAAATTTAAATTTACTTTTAGTTTAAATGTTTTGTTTTATTCCACGACATTTCTTTATCAAAAATTGCCTTTCTATCATAGAAAATGGAAATTGTATTTTAGACTTGTAAACTTAAGTAAAAGATTTGAGATAGATTTGCAACAAAAATTGGGAAAGTGCATGAGATAGAATAAAGTATTACTTAGTTATCAGGAAATTTATTTAAATAGTTATCAGGACGTATGTTTGAAGGAGTTATTTATTGGAAAATTTCGACGATTTCCAAAAGAAAATATTTTAGCTTGTATTGAAAAAAAAGTATCTGTTACTATAGTAAAAAGAAATATTACTTTTAATAGTTAGAAAAAACTATTAGATATTATTTCGTGAGCTTTTAATTTTACGTACTTTTAACTGTGTCACTGTTTAATGCCGAAAAGGAAAAATAAATAATCAAAGATAAACATACAACTCTAAAAAATATCTACATGCAAATAATTCAATGAATAGGTAACAGGTTGTACATTTAAATGAGAAGTATCAGGTGTTGTTTATTGGAAAATTTCGAAGATTTCCGAAAGGAAATATTTCATCTTGTATTGATTCGCAAGGAAAAATGCGCTTCGTGTGTTAGAATTCTATGTAATCTATACTACGTTTCACTGGATATCTTAGTTTGATATTGTTTAGGGCTGGAAGCTAGCTAAAAATAGCAATGTGAGAAGTCTAATTTTATTGGATAATTTAAATAAATGGATTTCTTTACTATGCGTCATGCTCACAGTTATGTTTGGATAGTTGTAAATATTTAATACATAAAATGTTTTTACAAATACGTTTGGCCGATAATACCACAACTCTCATTTTTATTTAAAATTATAATAATAATGTTTCAATACTTATGTAAAAATTTAATTAATAGTCAGGTAATTAAATAATTTAATAAATCAGTAATTGAAATACGTTAGCAAAATACGTCTATAAACTTTAGTTACTAGAAACATAAATGAATTTAATTGGTAATCGAAGAAAAGGGATATTCCTTTTTTATTGTTAAAGTAAGCAACTGAAAGCAATAAAAAATATTTACAAATTTTCTACAATACTTACTGTAACATCCTGATGAGTAACAAAAGTTTTAAAATAAATAAATAAAGTTCAGAGCAAAAAATACTAATGATTTTAATTCAAGAGGAAATTTTCAATCCCAGTCTGGCCGCAACCCGTATTAAAATCACTATCTCTGGCTGACCTAATGCGAACATAAAATAAACATTATTTGTCTCAATCAAAATTTGTATGAAAAACACATAAATTTTGAAATCGCCCCCTTTTTTACGACTAAATTTTAAAATTCATTTTAAAAAAATAGTCTATTCAAAGTCAAAAAAAAAATAATAATAATAAAAATAAAACCAGTAAAAAATATTTGCCTATGACGTAAAAATGTCTTAAACGGAAAATGCGTTGATCCATGCAAAATAAATATAATAATACCTTAGAAAAAAATAAACTCCATTTGCACCTCCTAAATAGGGAATTTGTCAATAACGTATTTTTTTCTTGCCTATGGGATTCGATCTTAAAAGGTTTTACTGTATAACATGTTTCAAAATCTCCGACATATGGAATATGTATTAACGATATTACAGTAAAAGTGAACCGTTTACATATAAATAGAGATTCATTGATAAAAATAAATATATCACAGCCTTTGGTGTTTTTTTAATAATAAAAAGTATAAATATGAAAAACGAAAAGCTATAATAAGCATTCTTTGCCAGAACGTCTCCATAAAGAACAACTTTCAGTCATACTGAAGTAATAAAAAACTATGTGAATATTTTCAGCTGATTTAAACGGACTGTGATTTAATTTTTTTTTTCAGGTCAGGCCGGGTTATGATTTTAACATCTTTCCAGGTCAAACCGAACTTTTTCCCTATTGATCGGTTTGGGACAGGACCTAGATATTTCGACCTCTGATCTCTAGTTCAAATTATCAGCATATTTTAATAGCAAGTTTAGTGTTAAATCTGTACGCTGTTTTTTTATTGAAATGAGAAGCACTGTCTTAAACGACATTTAATAACAGACAACATGTGGATGATCCCTAAATTGGTTTCTAAATTAATTAAAAAAACTCCTCGTTGAGAGGCATGGTGTGGTGTAAGTCACAAGTTTTGAAAAATTTCGGATTTTCATATCTCTGTAAAATTTTTAGGTATGGCGATGAAATTTTTTTTCTTGAATTTAGGAGTGGATAAGGAATAATTTCCTAAATGGGAATATTGTTCTATGGAAGTCGCATGAAAGTTTAATTTCCATATTTTTTCAAATAGACTCCCCCCCTCCCCATAGAGTTTCAACATTTTCCATCAAATTTTGTAACTTTTTTATAATATTTTGCGACTGAAAATATGTCTCTAAGGGCAATATTTAAAGAGAATGTCTTATTGTTTCGCTAATTAGGACTCAGCCTGTGTGTGTCGTAATATCAAGTCAGTATATATGTGACAAGATTATAGCATAGCTATAAATTTGTACGCTAGATGCACACAACCAAATAAGATTAGGAGTAGTACATTTTAAGTACGTCAAAGTTTACAAACAAAAAATTTTTTTTTATCATTTAACAATAACAGCTAATATTTACTGTGATTGCAAGGGAATGGCACCATGAAAGTAACAGGATAAAATAAGGGATTTGCGTTTTACATCGCTATTATATAGATTAAAAATTTTACGAGGTTGAATATTTTAAATCCAGCCATGGACTGAAAAATTCTCTTATATTTCTCACCAATGTGAACTGATCAATGCTTTCATTAATTAAGCTGCATGTTTCAGCGCAATATTAGCACCATTTTATTAATATATTTCTAGAGATATGCTCTTTTAAAACATTGAGTAAAGATAAGCTCTACTCTGGAGGATTTGAAACATACACGTAATTTAGCTCTTTATATGATATTGAAAAATATCATCTCTTTTTTACAATTTTTAAAAACATTATGGAGAAAGCAACATTACATTTTCATTGCATTATATGGCTAAGATTAATTACAAATACATTCACTAAAGTTTTTAAAAAAATACAATAAACTGTACTTTAAACTATGCAGATCCGTTTTCATAAATGAACGTTATTCCACACACTACAGTTCTAAATCATACTTCTTACGTTTATAGCTAAACTGGCTTAAATTATCAATTGGCCCATTTTGCAAAAACAAAATCATGCAAGTCCAAATTTTTCATATCATGGTCTCAAAACAACCAATTGCTAAATTGCATTTCCATACTGCGTAAAATTATCTATAATTGCGGTATTCTGCCTGTTTATTCATAATGCCAGAGGCTTAAAAGGTAGAAAGGATAGAATTTGACATTAATATAAGCACTGTCCGATCCTAAATTAGACTGACGTATTTAAGAGAAATCTGCGCAGTTTGTAATTGTAAGACAAAGTAACATGCGTTCTCGTTCAAAGTCAGAAAATGGTACAGGTATATATGAAAATAATTTACAAATATGAAATAGTAATCATTGTAACTATTATAAACATTGTATAAAATAATCTGTTAACGAAAGAGGTGAAAAATAATATTTGGAAATAAAGCAGTTTTTTTTTAACTTTTCTTTTTTTATAATCTAATTTTACATAAAAAAGCATTCTCTCTTACAATATACTATAAAAATGCTTTTAGTAATAGATATTTGCATACTGTCTTAATGCAAAAATAGCTATGAATTTTTTAATTATTATGTAAATGTTTGAATAGGAGAAATTAATTTTCTTTTCTTTCAAATAACATTTTGAAAGAATAATAATAAAACATGTTAGAAAAATAGGCCTTTAAGGTATAAAATATTGTATGTAGTAAATGGAAATGTAATAATGCATTTTTCACATAAATTGGTACTTTTCTTGAACAATGTATTTAAGAAATCTATATTATAGATAAATGAATGTAATGTTTCTAGGATTTACATGAGTTATTAATCTATTCGATGGAAGAACATAAAAAATTGCTTCAGTTGTTGAATAGCTAAAAGAAAATGACATTTCATATTATCCCTAAGAATGTCTTATATAACGTGATGTCAACAAATTCTATGAAATAAATAATCTTCTATTTTTTAAAAGTATTATTACAATATTTAAAAAATATCCTGGTAGACCTTCTGTGCAAGTTTCAAACTTTTAGGAGCACTTTTTGAAAACAGCCTTAAAGGCCACCAGTTTAGTATAGTAATTAAACGCCAGGCATTTTAGAAATGTTATTAATTTATAGACTTCAAATGTGGAATGAACATGCATAAGACGTGAGATAGTGAATGCGTTATGATTCTCACTCTTTATTTTTTATTGCATTCGTAATCTTGTAAATACGTAATACCAACATCCGTCCTTCTATTCGTCTGTCTGTATTCCATCTTTCCGTCCGCCTGTCTCTCCGCATATATCATCGGAAAAACTACCCAATAAAAATGCTTGAAGTTTGAAATGTATTACATAATTTTGTCGTCTCATTTGAAATTTTATGAAACGTGGATGCATTATTCCATTACAGGGGCAATCAAAATTATTCTGCTACATTATGATGAATGAGAAAATGTAGTTTCAAATGCATTTTAAATTGCCATGTATGAATAAAAATGATATGCATCTATGAATTATATACTAAAATATACGGTCTATACAATATGGGGGGCAAAGAATATATGTTATTAATTTATAGGGCCACACAAAAGTATTCCATTACATAATAGTGTATGGGGAAACATTATTTGGGGTCAGTTTTAACTATATTAAACTATTTCACATTTTTTGTTAATATATATGTTGCTAAGGTTTAAAACAAATTACTTTTTGAATAATAGAGAGCATATAGTATTTACAAGGATGCATAAAATATTCCGGATATTATACTGTATTCAAAGTAGTGTATATTATTACACCAAATTTAAATATTTTAAAACTTCGTTATAGTAAGAAAGCACCCTATTTTCGGGGGCCCTATTTTAAACATCATTTTCTTAGTATAATTATTTATATGTTGAATAAATTTTGCTTTTTATGCCCACCAGGTATTGATGTGCATTTGCAGTGTGGTTTGTTAATTATAAAATTATTATTATAACTCCATGAGGACATTTAAATAAATTACTATAATTTTTATTCACAAATGTTGGTGTGTCACTGTCTTCTAATATTTAAGTAAATACAGTAACATTGAAATAATTTTATGATATATTACATTGTACCTGTTAATGAATTGATGTAGTGATAGTTTATTTTAAATATTTTTCCCTAATACAACCCAGAAAAATATCTTCAAGGAGAAAGAATATAGCAATGAAAACTTTCATTGTTAAATATATAAATAGCAAATTCTACAGTCATTCAGCCATTATAATAGATGTAACATATAACAACAAAAAAGGGCACTTTAACCTAATTTTTCACTATTCTATCCTATCAGAATTCTTAATAATATGGTCAAATAATCTTTACCTATAAAACAATTGAATCACATGATATTTGGTGCTTTTATTACAATGCGGCTAAGACTTCTGTATGCGCAGTTTTAAAGATATACGTAAACTATTAAAAATAAGCTTTTTTTACACAAAAGCAAAAGTGTACATTTTTAAACTTTAAGAAGATGGGGAACGACATGATTGTTGCATCTTTTTCGTTCTTAATCTCGATCACTTGTTTATTATGTCTCAAAAAATGGCAAGTAACTTTTTTACAGTGTATCCAAATAGCAATATAGTCCCCACAGTGGTCCAACTGTTAGCCGCTCAGAATCCTGCCACACTGAAAAAAATGAGTTCTCATAATTAAGTAAAAAGTACTAAATTTTAAGTATTTCACATACTCAAAATAGCTCCGATCCAAAAGATCTCAAAACTGAGAAATACATGTACTCATTTTTGATTCCATATGTTTTTTTAAAATATAAATCACTATTATCTTCCCCCTAAATATGCTGGTATTTATTTCTTGCTCAAAATTATGAACAATAAACATTTAATTGATTATTTATTAAGAGAAATAGCAAAATTATAAGTAAAGTATCCAAATCGAACATTTTTATGACAAGAGCATTACTTAAAAACATATTTTAAAATTATTTTAAAATACAGTGCATAATTTAATACATTAATAAGCATATTTTATGCCACCATGAATGAGATAAACCAGTACTGTGTACAAAATTACCGTTTGTTTGGATTTGATAACGCATGCTGTTTCAAAATTGAGAAAGCAATATGTTCATTTTTGATGCAAACATACTCAATTCGAAATGAGTACATCGACTTATTCATTTTTGAGTACTTTATTTTTTTTCAGTGTAGTAAACGCCTAAAATTAGAACAAACGCGTACTGCTTCTGCATGCAATTCAGAATTCATATAGAAAACAAATGCAAATGACAACCTTTCTATAGACATATTTACACGTGAAATGACTACACAAAAAGTTACGTTAAAATACCTGTTTTTGTGGCATAGGAATAAATTAATATTCCTAAAGTCAATTTACAACAGATGTGCAAATTTTGAACAAAAGAACAAAAGCAATCGAACACCTTCGCCCGACATTTAAATCTAGATTCACATTGGACTAAGCTTAAAAATATAAAATCCGTAAGATAATATCAATTTCTTTATCATAAGAGTACACGTATAGTTCTGTTAGAGAACCTTACAATATTCAAACGGATGAATTATAATAAAAAGAATTTCACTTTTTATTTAAGATTCATTTAATATTGACCCATTTTCGTCATAAAGAATGAATTTATTTTAAAACCAATTCTACTTGCACGTCTAACAGTATAATAACCAAAATTAAAATAAATTACCCCGCACTTATTAAATAACTTGAAATGAAATGAATACGAAAAAGCCCTCTTATTGTTCAGAAAAAAATCCAAAATCTGTGATCTCCCATAATTTTCACCATGCCTTTATAAAAATAAAAAAGCTAGAATTGTTTTCAATAATTAATATACTATCTATTTCAATCGCGTTCTTAAATTTAATGCGATACTATTTTAAATCTTTATTGATATTTAAAAGTCTAAGATAAAAATCCCGCTTATAAATCAAAGGGAAAAACATCCTAATAAAAACAAAAGAAAAGAAAAGGAAAATGTCTATTTTAAGTAGCGAATTTTACATTTAAATGTTAATAATAATTTGCTTTCGATGTCTTTTGTAAGTACAATACATAAGCTTACTTTTAAGAAAGGGTTAACATCGCAGTAATTTTGAACAAATGATACACACTTTAATGCAGTATTAATTGTAAATTAAATTCAGACAGTCAAAATTATCTTTGTGTCACTCTTTTCAAAGAAGCACTAGAGATACTTTGTCATAATTTTCACGGCTTTTTAAAAAACAAAGAGTATTTTAATGTGACTGAAAGACGAACATACATTGGTTAAAAAATAAAAAAAGTATTTGTTTTATAAAATATACTTTTGCGAAAGTGTTTTTGATTATTTTTTGTTTTACAATTGGATACGTTTTTCCACAAAGATAATAAAAAATTAACTACAAATCTAAATGATCACATTATTAGAATAGGCAATTGTTCAAATATTAAAAACATATCTACCAATGAAACACATATTACAGGCTTCGGTTATTTTTTTTCAACCTACTTGTACAGCTGTAAAAAGAAAAAAAAAGAAACACCTCTTATTAACTCTGCAAAAAAATATTGAGTGTTTTGAATTTCAAATAACACGAAATAAAGTCTACTTTCAAATGATAAATGTAAAATTTGCTTAGAGGGTGATCTTCATATTTAAAAAAATATCTTAACTTAAAAAAAAAAATAGCAGTATTCTATTCTGACAGCATAAATGCTAAACTCTACAACTAGCCTGAAAATAAATTTTTATGCAATTCGTGTAATACATTTTCGAGAAATTATTTATTTTAAATCGATTATATTTTAAGGGATGTAACCAAATTGATGTTTGGTACTAGATTGTTGACCGAGGTATCCTCCCTCTTGATCAAGGCAAGATAGTTTCCTCTGAAATAGTCACTGAAGACACATGCATTACAGGAAAGAAATGTCAAAATATCTAGTTACTTCTGTCGTAAAACGCCTCTTAAAATGTAATTTTGCCGTTTTTCTTTCTTAATTTGAAAATTATTTGCAGAAAAAATTTGAAGTTTTAGATTTTCACAAATCAGGACTTAATAAACCTAAATCCATAAAAAAAAATTGTAGGTTACAATTCATATTTTTTAAATATTAATTTAATAATTCATATCATAAGATTACAAGAATAGCAAATTTAACGTATTTATGTTACGATATTTTATATTATTTGTACATAAAAAATTAGCATATTAGGAGTGTAATTTCAGGATATATTGATAAAAATATGAAAATGTATTTTAACATTAAAAGCACTAAATTTTGAATTTTATAATTCAAAAACTTATGAATTCAATGACTTGTAATTAGGTGTAGAGGCAAAGTTTGTACCGAAGCGCAGTGGGGCGTTTTGATAAATTAGGAGGAAAAAATCCAAATTTCTGATTATCCCGGAATTTAACGAAACTGCGTATGTTAATAACTGAATGTCTAATTTATTGTGATCTGAAAGAATTTTGTCGAAAAAATTTGAAGTGTCAATTTATTACGACCGTAAAGTTAGCTTTCCACTAGTTGGTTTGAAGAAGTTTCTGCGGATGTTCCAGTCTGCCTTAAGTTCAAAACCACGTTGTTGATATCCTGTTTAATTGTAAGCCACGAATTTACTAGACATATGACACATGATTGTCAAGGTAAGTTTAAAACTATTTTTGTTTTAAAATAAGCGCTGTTAATTACCCGTCAATTATTTTTTAGAGGTTGTAATTTTACATAAATAATTTTGTTTTTTGCAATCTTTCTCTTGACTTTTAACAAAATGTTCAACAGTGTTCACCAATAAACATTTTTTTAATGAAAGTACAATTCCTATAGTATTGGAAACTAAGAATATCTGCTGCAAATAAATAAGTTATTATTAGTAAACAAACTTAATATGTACTTTTAGTTTAAGTATGCATGTTTAGTAAAAAACTTGCAGATAAATATTAAAAAACTTCTAATTATCTGATTGACCTGAATCTTTAAATATATGTGTAAATTTAAAGATTATTAAATATTGTTATAATTTAAGGAGCGTAGAAGTTACGCTTTTTATACAGAGCTACACAAACGTTTATTTTAAATTTTGCAAGTTAATTTTAAACACTTTCCAGTTATTTGATAGAGCTGAAACTTTATTTGTATATGTAGCTATGTTGCCAATGCAATATTATTATAGTTTATGGAATGTAGAAGTTGGGATTTTTTTACAGGGCCACACAAAAATTTAGTTCATAACTTGCAAAACAGTTTTAAACCCTTTTCAATCATCTGATTGTTTTCAAACTTTGCTTACATGTATTTTTCCGATGGCGATTCGATTAAACTATAATTTGACAAGCGTAGAAATTACGAATTCTTTACAGGGCTACATAAAAGATCACGTAAAGATTGTTGCCAGTAAGCAGAAATTTTAATGAAATATCAAGAAAATTGCAATAAGTTATTGATGTACATAATAGTATTTTTTAATTGTAAATAAAACACGTAGCAGTTATATTTCTTTAGCGGGGCAACATAAAAAATTCGGATACATTACCGTCTGTAAACAAAAAAATTATTTCAAATTGAATAAAATTTATATAGGTTATTAATTCACACAGTATTTTTTCAACTGAAAATAATTTAGGTAGCAGATTTTTTAAAAATCACACAAAACACAAGGTTTTATTTTATGTACTGTTATTTTTTAATTATTATTTTTCAGGATGAGTACACAAATTTCTACAGCAATTCTGTTAGACAAAAATAAAAAAAGGAACGAATGTTAATTTATGTGTGTACATTAAATTGTTTTTTATCTAATATTAAAACTAGTCGTTGGGGGCCATCGTAATACTTACCCATCATGGATATGAATATAATATAAATAAATCAAACTTGTGTAAACTATTTATAAAATACGTTGCAATTCCAAAACAAAATCTAAACATTTTAAATATATATAGTAATGTTCTATTAATGATTTGTTTATGAACTAATTTCGACAAATTTTATAAAAATGCCAAACTACTCAAATAGTACGTAAATGCGTAAAAGAAACATCCCTATAACTCCAAAAATAATAATTACATTAACTAACAGTTTGCTGCATTGGATTAAGCGTCTCATTTCCAATTAAAATATATCTTTTAATTGAAATTTGAATGGAATACAGGCTCATGAAAAATCGAAGAATGTGGAAAACAGGCTTACAAATATCTCGTTAACTAATAATCCTATTGATTCCGTTCGTTGTGCACAATTTTTGTTATTTTTTTGCCTTTTACGTCTACTCCTTAAAAAAAGTTTCAATTTTTATATACCTTCCATCAGTACGAATTTTTTAAGAGTAAAAAAATAGGTCCGGATAATCGAGGGTACTGATATTAAATAGGCTTCGTTCATTCTCACATACTAATTACATAGTCACATACTATTTACAAGTCTCTATCTCAGTTTGTTCGGGAGATAGAGCGTTTACAGATACACAGACAGACAGACACATAGACGGACGGACAGTAATTTTTTTTTCTTAAAAATAAGTTTTTCAGAATCATCAGTGTCTGAAACATGTAAATCCCTCAATTTTTTTTTTCGTTTTTCAAGACGATTGAACGACTTTCCCTATACTACGTATGATAGGTAAGACCTAAGTATGTTTAACGCATTTTTTATAATTCATTAAAAATTTATTTTGAGAGATTGTTAAATACACCAAATATTTATCACTATTTGAGTATTTTATTAGATACATTCCGAAAACTCAGCAAAAACTAATTAAACTTCAACGAAATAATTTTGTCCACCTGTTCGCACCACTTTGTTCGCACAGTGAGGCGTCAAAACGCCTCATTGTGCGAAGATTTGAAATGACTTGTTAAAATTAGGTAATGCCATTAAAAAAGTGAAGTGTGGTTTCATTTAAATATGTAGATGGTACCTAAGCAAATTTTATATACGTCATTTAAAAGTAGACGTTATTCCCAGTCGTTCGATACCAGTAACTTTTTTCTATGATAATTTGTTGAGGAATTAGTATAGTATGTGTTTACTTTTTCTCTCACGACTTTACGTGATAACTATGTTTGCTTCTCCTTAAATTTACGTACGTTTTTCCCTTTAAGCAGGGAAATTTTGAAAAATAGATTGCTGTGTAATATCGTTCTTTTATAAAGCCTGAAAATGACAAGTTTTGGTATAAACCGCTCCTCTCTTGTTGAAGCCTCAACTAAAGAATTTATAACACTGATATTAACGTTACTCCTAA
Source organism: Maratus speculifer (assembly GCA_964019185.1). Taxonomy (NCBI): domain Eukaryota; kingdom Metazoa; phylum Arthropoda; class Arachnida; order Araneae; family Salticidae; genus Maratus; species Maratus speculifer. Next base: position 273,390,132 of record OZ025290.1, on the reverse strand, counting down.
TATCTATCACTGTAAATACTATATTTGTATGATTCAATATCTAAAAAGGGAAATTTAAGTATAAAAATACAATTTGTGAATTATTTGTAAAACATTTTTAATCTAGGAAAAATGACGATCTATCTGAAGGCAAACTTCGTTTCTCTGCTACACCAAGAAACATGATAATGATGGTTTAAGTAAAGCTTTATTTCTCATGCCAAATTCATATTTAATTTTATTCTATTGATTGAAAATTTTGTCTAGAAGAAGTGAGTTTCATGTGAGTTTCCTACATAACGAATTTTATAATACATAGAACAAATGAAAAAGAGGCCGTTTAATGAGAAAATGAATAGAATGAACGAATATATTATTTCGACATTTATATTAATTTTCAATATGAAATTCATCATCATGTTCCTGCATAAATATCAATATAGTCGCAAATTTTCTACTCTTAATCAATTTTCGTCAATTGTGTCTTTCTTCTCTTAATCTGTTATATTTTAAATAGATTCGTGAAATTAAAATTTTTTGTGATTTCAAAAAAAAAGAAAAATATATGTTTTATGACACTAGCCTGCAAAATTTGGGTTGTTTCATTTTATAAGCTTTTGATTATTAATGCGTCGAATCCCTCGGTGTCTGACACTGAAGTTGCCGTTTAGGTCCTATCAGTCACCGATGACAGACAGTGTACACTATGATATAAAACTAAAAAAAAAACATATCATTTAAAATAATTATTTATCAAATATAATCCAGTAATAAATAAATTTAAGTTAATTTTAAATAATTTTTCAGTAATTATTTAAATAATAAGCATATATTGTTTTAGTGTTATATCATATTTGTAAATATATCATACTGTCGATTTCCGGTTCACTGATGTGGTACGCAACGTGTTAATTCATTTGTAACTTGCTGCTCCGAAAACCACCTGTTTGCTTTCTTCACGTAAGATTAAAAGATTATATTTAATATCAATTTTTAATAACAAAATGTAAAAAAATGTGAAAACTTGTACTTTAAGATAGATTTGGATTGCTAAAGCGGATTGCTGTTATTATTATTATTATTATTATTATTATTATTATTATTATTATTATTATTATTATTTTACTTAAGATATATATTTTTTAGGGCTGAATCCGAAAATGACTTTTCTTTTTAATCATTAGACAGGATGTTTTATAATAATAAATTTAACAGTGAAAAAATTCAAAGTGGTAATGAATACCTGCCCCCTCATCTGACAACTGTATGACTTGCAGTGTACGAAAAAAGATTACCGAATTATTGAATGAAATAAAATGCGTTTTACATACATTTCATAATGCCAGATTTTCGCCTTATATGTATATATATATTACTTTTTAACTGTTAAATATACCATTTGAGAAAATTTATGATGTGATTTTTTAAAAATAAAAGTCATTTTGAGCTTCAGCGCTGTACAAAACATAAAAATCAATAATCAAAGATTAAAATCACTCGCATCGGAGGTTTGTATTGCCTATATAAATTTAACAGCAAATTATCCATGTAATTTTTTTTCAAACGTTAGCACAAATCCCATTTTGTGAAAAATGACTTAATTTTTTTCTGTTTGAAAACTTTCCATAAAAAACGACTATTAAGGATATCATTCAGCTTTAAAATGCTCACAAATAAATAGTTTTTAGTATACTTTTTGTAATAATTGTTTTTCTTTTCATTTTTGAAAAGCCTAGATCATTTTAGGCCAATGAAATTGCAATAAAAATATGCAATAGCATTGTTCTTCATATTACCAATAATGTTATGCATTTAAACTTCTATCACAAGGGAAAAAATATTATGCTTTATATTTTTCACTTAAAATTACCTACATATTGTAACAGTTATTCAAAGAAGTTTTTGTTACATATTAAAGTGATATTTTCTTCTTCAAATATTTAAGTTTCGCGTTATTTAAACAAATTTTAATTAATATGTAAATTTACCTATACAAAGATCTATTCTCTTAGATTAATTTAAATTATATGAAAACTTCAATCAAAATGCTTTTAAGAATGCTCTTAAATCATTAAAAATCTTTTGTGAAAAAGCATTCGAAATTACAACATTGTATAAATTTTTATCATATATTTAAATGCACAAACTATATATTTACATGCTTTGCTTGACTCTAATAGAAATTCACATCTTAAAAGTGATAAAATTTAAGTAGAGTTAGGCCATAAATATTTTACGCGTGTCTGTGCATTGTATAGAAACGATAGAACCATAAAATTCTTTGAAATAATAAAATCTATTAAATACATAATATTTGTGATCCTTTTTTTCTCTATCTGGTTGTAAAAAAGTAACTTATATTTGCATGTAAAAAAAGTACTTCACTATTTAAATAATAGAAAAAATAAAAATAAGGTATTCACTAACAGTGAAAATTAAGTTCTCAAAAGCAATGAAAGTCAGTTACATTTAAAAGTATTAGCAAAACAAAAAGGTTATCCAACCATCGTGATTCCGCATCAGTTATGAATTTCTATAGATAATCATGTTAAAATAACTTGTTCATTAAAAAAATATCACCATGAATGTACATTTAAATATGAATACATTATTGTATATCTAAAAATAATGAAAAAAATAAGATTTTTAAATGAACATATTCTTTGTTAGGCTTATGCCTCAAAAAAATATCCTAATAAAAGAACAACATATAATAAAAATTTTAAATTACAAATGTGACACAAGCGCATATTGAGTTTAAAGATAAAGATTTCATAGATTCAAATATAATTGAGAAACCAAGCAGCAAAAATGAACCTTTCTAAAATTTTAGGTATGAATCTTCAATTATTATAAAGTGGCGGTTAAAAGTTTCCGGACAGTTAGTTTCTTTAATTTATTTACCAGAAGATTTCGTCGAAGAAGAAGCACAATTTCTTCAAAAATTAGAAATATGTGAATGTCCTCTGACCACGTGATCATTTTGATTGGATACTGAAGACACTTCATGGAAAGAGGCAGAATTCGAAATTCTAATGCTCAAAAGTTTCCGGCCACTCATCATTCCTTAGTATTTTTCTACCAGTAAAGTGTTTTTTGGTCGTATTTTTAAATGAATCGAACTGAATAGCATAGATGAAATACAAAAATGAAAAATTCAACAATTATTGTTCGTAAATGAGTGATTAGCTCGTCGCTTAAAAGTCAGTCTTCCCGAGATACTGCATCAAAGTCATCGATCAGCAATCCAACATTAAACGATATTTAAAAAATATATAAACATGGGTATGGGTTTCAGGACTTTCGGAATGTCCTGGAGGCCACAGAAAATTACTATTTTGGTGGATGAAATTATCAGGGGAAAAACAGTTGATGATCCGTATAAAAATGCCATTACAATAACCCGCGATTTATGGAATGAAAATATTGCTGGAATAAGTCAACTGTCTCAAGATGGTGACGTTATGCAGAACTTTATGGCAGAGATGGTGTTAAAAATTTTTCAGGGGTTAAAAAAATATCAGAATACCCGACTGTCGTTTTCCAAGGAACACAAAGTCCGGTCAAGTGAAAACTTGACAAAACTTCTATTTTTCCATAAATTGAATTTCAAACTTTTTTAAGAGTGATTTCAAACACTACGTCTGATGACCTAAGAGCAAAAGTTATGATTCGACATACGTTTACCTACAACGAAGCATGGCGGCGGACACGTTTTAATGTAGGGCGTATTTTCTTCAAAAAATGTTGGTCCATTATTTGAAATCCTCGGCAAGATGAATGATGCAATGTATAAGGATATCTTGCAAGAATTTTTAAATACTTAATAGAAGAAAAATTATGGTCGCAACTATTTGTTTTAACATGATAACAATTTAATCAATGTATGCAAGGACGACAATCAATAGCATTTACACAAAGAAAATCTGCTTTTGATATGAGTAGCCAAAATACTCGAGATTAATCCAATAGAAAATCTTTGAAAATAAGTTGACAAACGGGTTCGGAATTATAAATATTCCAACTTAGTGAAAATTTCCAAAAAATTGCAAGAAGTGTGATAAAAACGGACCATAGACGATCTTCAAAAATGATAGTAACAATGCCACATTGCTGCGCCTCAGTACTTATTACTGAAGGTAAGGTGATAAAATGCTAATTATAAATGTAGTTGATCATTGTTATTTTCTATTACAATACCATATTTTTCTAAATTTGCGAAGATGGCTGAAGACTTTTGAGTACATGCGTTTTCTTTTGCACTTAATTTTGTCAATTAAATTTATTGATATTTATATGTAATTCCATAAATAAGTCCCTAATTATTCTGTCAATAAAATGTATAAGTATCACTTTGAGATTTCTCTTCATATACAGGGTGATTCAGCTCGTCGGTGACAAACTTTAAGGATCGATAGACCACACCTAGACGAACATTTTTGAATAGGGAATGTAGGGTCCCTGACGCGATGGTAAGGCGCTAGGCGCTTTCGAAAATTTGGGTGCCGAAATTCGAAACGTCATAAAAACTAGGGAAATGGTTAGATTTTCTTGCTTCTTGCGTCGAAATGATTCTGTTTGTTTAGACTTTCTTCAGTACCAATTTGATAAGCGTATCTCTTAAAACATGGATAGGGGGCGCTGCAGACTTTGGAGAGCTAGACAACAACTTTAAGCCCGTTATTTTGATAATTTAACACATGCTCGCCAAAGTTTATACTCTAACTTAAAGTTTGAACCCAAAAGTAGAGCCCTGCAAAAAGCGTAAGAGCCGGAATAAAATGTCAAAGTACAGGGTGGTCGAAACTCGAAGGCTCCTAAGAGATAAACAAACAGATTTCTTGACTTATGGCATGCATTTTCATGATTCTGTTTGCTGGGGCTCTCTGAAACTCAGTTGAACGGTACAAAAAGAAACATCGATAGGGGGCGCTTTGGGCAAAAAACATAATTCGTTGACATTTCGGACGCTAACTGGAAACGGGGCGCTACGATCAGTTAGAAACAAAACAAGAGAGTAATTTACTTATCATAAGAAGCTATTAAAACTGCAGTTTGTTTGTTTTTTTTAACAAACGTAGCTGGTTTCAATCATGCACAATGCGCGCAATAAAATTTACATAAGGTGCTTTTCGCTGATTTATGCAAAAGATATCGTACCATATCGATATGCAAAAGATACGTAATGCGTAGACGACAACGCGAGATGACGTAGTTGTATGCGCAGACACGTCTTTTGAACGTGCGGTACCTACTTAAGCTTCGGGCTACTTGTCTGCAGATCGGTAGTAGGATGGAACGGTACACAAACACTGAATTGGCTGACATGCATTTGGCGTATGGCGCTGCTGGTTGTAATGGACGAGCCGCTCAGCGGTTGTACGCCGAGCGTTACCCCAACAGGCAAATCCCCTGCCATGCCTTCTTCGCTCGAGTACACCAGAGGTTGTCCACAACGGGATCTTTCGACGGAGGCAGGCCTGAACGGGAGCGATCAGTGAGCACCCCCGACAACGAAGAGGCTGTGCTTAACCTGGTTGAGGACAACCCAGGTCTTAGCACGAGAGATATCGCCAGACATGTTGGCATTTCGCAAGCAACTGCGTGGCGCATCTTACGTTCCCGGAATCTGCACCCCTTCCACATCCAGCGGGTGCAGTTGCTCAGAGAGCAGGATTTTGGCCCTCGAGTGGAATTCTCAAGATGGTACTTGGCGATGAGATCCAGGGATCCCCGTTTTGTAAACAGCATTTTGTTTACGGACGAGTCCACCTTCAGCCGGGAGGGAATGTGGAACGCCCACAACAGTCATGTGTGGTGTGATGAAAATCCTCATGAAACCAGAAGCCGAGCAGCCCAGGAGCGTTTCTCAGTAAATGTGTGGGCCGGCATTCTGGGGGATTGCCTCATTGGCCCTTATTTGTTACCTGAACGGCTGACAGGTGGAAATTACCTGATTTTCCTGGATCAAGTGCTGCCGCAGCTTCTGGAGGAGGCGCACGTACCCGAAGGTTCGCGTCGCCAGATGTGGTTCCAGCACGATGGAGCTCCGGCCCATTACACGAACGACGTGCGTCTCCATCTAAACGCAAGGTATGGCCAGCGGTGGATCGGGCGTGGGGGTCCAGTTCACTGGCGTGCCCGATCACCAGACCTCACCTGCTTGGATTTCTTCCTTTGGGGTTACCTGGAGGTCGAGGTATACCATACACCTGTCAGCAGTGCTGAAGAACTTGTGGCGCGCATTGTGGCAGCTGCAGGGCAGATCAGAGATACTCCTGGCATTGTTGGAAACACACACTCCTCAATGCGACGGAGGTGCGAAGCCTGCATCATGGCCCAAGGTCGAAATTTCGAGCATCTTCTGTAGTGTTATTTTTTGTAAATAAATTTCCAGTATCATTGATGTTTTTGGTCTAAATTTATTCAGAAGTGTTGAGCAGAGGTAGAAAATGTGTTTTCATTATTACTAACTGATCGTAGCGCCCCGTTTCCAGTTAGCGTCCGAAATGTCAACGAATTATGTTTTTTGCCCAAAGCGCCCCCTATCGATGTTTCTTTTTGTACCGTTCAACTGAGTTTCAGAGAGCCCCAGCAAACAGAATCATGAAAATGCATGCCATAAGTCAAGAAATCTGTTTGTTTATCTCTTAGGAGCCTTCGAGTTTCGACCACCCTGTACTTTGACATTTTATTCCGGCTCTTACGCTTTTTGCAGGGCTCTACTTTTGGGTTCAAACTTTAAGTTAGAGTATAAACTTTGGCGAGCATGTGTTAAATTATCAAAATAACGGGCTTAAAGTTGTTGTCTAGCTCTCCAAAGTCTGCAGCGCCCCCTATCCATGTTTTAAGAGATACGCTTATCAAATTGGTACTGAAGAAAGTCTAAACAAACAGAATCATTTCGACGCAACAAGCAAGAAAATCTAACCATTTCCCTAGTTTTTATGACGTTTCGGATTTCGGCACCCAAATTTTCGAAAGCGCCTAGCGCCTTACCATCGCGTCAGGGACCCTACATTCCCTATTCAAAAATGTTCGTCTAGGTGTGCTCTATCGATCCTTAAAGTTTGTCACCGACGAGCTGAATCACCCTGTAGATATACTAATAAATCAACTACAAAAAATTGCTGGCCGGAAACTTTTGACCGCCACTGTATATTTAGACTTTAAATCCCAAATATAAATTTGTTTTAATAGTAAACAGGAAAGAAAAATCCATTAACTATACACATACCAAAATTTAGTTCATTTTAAAGATATTTTAGTTGTTTAATTTAGTCATTTTAAAGATATTTTATATATTTTAGTTGAAATTTCCTCTTCAAGAATTTTCTTTGATAAGAAAAATGGTATGCGAAAAGTTTTGTGCGGTCTTGTATATGAGATATAGAATATATATATAAAGATTAATATGCAAGAAACTAATTAAATTTAAAAACACATGTCGAATTTTAAAACGTGTTCTGCAGAAATTACTATGCAAAGACAGTACTGCAATCGATTTCTTTTCAGTGTGCCTGTCCATGCGGTGAACCAGATTCTATTGCTAATAAGGTTATCACAGGGAAATAGCTTATTTATAATCCAGTGTGTTTGCAATTTATGTCGTGTGTTTGCAAAAAGTCTTGTGTTCGGCATTTTTTCACCCAGTTTGAAACAAATCAGTTCTTAAAGTTATAAGACTTTTTAAATCTCAAAGTAATTTCTCTTTTAATTTTGCATTTGACTTTAAACATTTAAATTTACATAAAAAAATTCGGAAGTAATAGATATTTTTGTTTGTTTTAAAAATGATAGATTATATATTTGTTTAAATATACTGTAACAGTGCCTAATAATTAATTTTCAAATTACTATGATGATATTCAAATTGACAAATTTCTTCTTTTTTTTTTTCATTTCAGGTAATTATCATTTCTAGAAGAAAGGTGAGGTAGAATGTGAGCCTATATAAGTAAATAATTTTAAATATGAATTCATATATATTAATTCATTATGCTATAATACAGTTTATAATGAATGTAGTAGACATATTATAAAAGATAGATATTATTAAAATCTTTAGGTAAATATGAAATTTTCTACAGTTCATAATTTAAATTTGCAATGTATGCTCACTTTCCAATAAAGTTTACCCGACAGAAAAGTCTATGTTAAACATCATTATGAAACTGTAAATTTCAAAACCCTATAAAAGTAAATGAAATAGTCGATTGTACAAATAGTTAAATAATCAAACGAGAATTTGAATCTTAGTAATTAATTTTTAGAAAACTGTGCGCTGCATTAAAAGTAAAAAATAAGTTAAAATTTGCAAAAAAAAAAGACATGGTTAAAAGGTTAAAAGAGTTGCATAAATATATTCAAGAAAAAATAATTTCTAAAAATATAAATATTTTCAGTAAAGGCTGTGACTAAAACTATTGAATACACTCGTTTAAATTATGTCAATTTATTCAAGGGGCTGCAAATCCAATGCTACTAGGTGATACATGAGGGTTTTTTTAATCTTGCAGAAATTTACAGGTATTTTCGATATTCACACTTTATTGTTGTTATTATTGCTAATCCTTATATAGACTGGGGTGTAAAATAAGTTTCTTGAAGTTCCTGCGATCATGGAGATGATGTTTTGCAAAATGCGAAAAAAAGGCATCTGCAAAAGACGCGTCTTGAGGTAATAACGCCAAGGTGAGTAATAACGGCAAGTGTTAGTATTACTTGTAAGTATGAGGGAATTAAGACAAAAAATGTAACTACGGGTTCTGCGCTGAAAGTCTCTGAGCCATCTGAATCACAAACAAACGCTAAAAGTTAGTTACATTTATATATTTTATCGCTATTATAAGCACTAAGGTGTTAACACCCAATTTAAAATTTGCTTGGTAAGTTCTATTGAGTAAATACTATACATTTATTAGGAAAAACTTTGCTTATTACACACATTTGTAGTGTATTTTAGATAATTTCAAAATATTTTTGAAAATTTTGAATGCGTTCGAGAGGTAGTTTATAGTTTTAAATATATTGCACAAAATGTATACCCGGATAAATAGCGTCATCTGCTGGTGTTACTATCCTGGTTAATTCTACACAGTAACAGAACTACATATTTTATTTTATGATTTTCTTATATTATGCACTAGAGAAAATTAATGCCTTTTTTGAAAATTACAAAGGACAAAGAGAAATATATATGCCTTAAATGCTGATAACTTTTCCATATCAATATAACAAAATATCAAATATTTATTACTGATATGTCCCGCATAAAGCTAAGTAAACGCAATTTTTCTACTTCTAGGTCTGTAGAGTTTATCTCTTTATAAATGAAGAATTTACCTGCCATTATTCCAGCTTATTTTACAGTTTTGTTTGCATGGAGTTATTACTCACATAATAGATAATAACGCCAAATATTATTGGTTAAGTAATTACGTCACTACATTTTCTGGATACATATCTTCTAACATATTCTTTATACACATGGTCTTTAAGCTGCTGAATCAAATTCTTTATTCGTATGAGGGAAAAAATCTGAAACTAACAATGGAAATTCGTACAAACTTAAAGTGGAGTTAATACTCCAGAACACCTTATATAAAAAATGGCTCATTATCCAAGTCGTATTTACACAGCTTATATGTTAAAAAAAACAATAAAGAGTTTTTAAAAAATTATAATTACTATTTTAAGAAATATTTATATATAATGAAAACACATTACAGCTATATTTTTACTTAATGCAATTGTTCTTCTCGACTGTTATTTTAAATGTTCGTAATTAAAAGAAGTGCAATTTAGAAGCTTTTATTAATAAACTCACATTAATTTATATATATCGTTTTTGTTTATATCTGCAAAAGAAATAGTAAGTTAAGTTCTTTTCGTAAAGCTATTAAAAACTCTAAAAGTTTTTTAATGCAAATTCGCATTTTCGGTAGTAAATGACGATTTGCCATTAGTTAAAAAGTATTTTAAAAGAAAGGTAATTTTTCTTAAAATTAAAATAGTGGGAAAAAATCTAATGGTTTTTAGAATAAGTTTTTTATTCAGCAACAGCAATTAAAAGCTATAATTCTCGAATATAGCTATTGATTATACTGTCTAAGTTAAATATTGTTTTTTAATGTATGCGTCATAAAAATATAGTTTTATTGATTGTTATAGTTCTATTACTGATTATCGGCCTTCTTTATTTCGGTATATTGCTAACTCTATTTCAGAGAAGTCAGTAAAAAAAATGTTTTTAATCCATATGCTAAATAAAATTATGTTTTTTTTTTCGCCCATTTGTTTTTATGTTTTTGTAACAATTTATAAATTTAAAGCTTATTTTTAACAATTTTTCACTTATTATCTAAACTGCACTCCTACATTATGTATTTTCATTTTCATTTATATTTTTTTCAAAATTTTTTATAGATTTCTAGAATGTTCAAACAGCGCCAAAAACTGGAGATAAATTAAAACTAAAATATCTAGGATTCTCTAAAGGTTTATTAAAATTATAAAACTTTACATAAAACACGATAAAAACAAAGCAATTCACAGGACTTGTTTTGCGCTGGAAAATACAATAATCAACTATTGTAAGGACAAAGTCAAAAATAAATATATGTATCGTATCTTGATCGTATATACGATATTAAGAAATTTTAAATATTCGATTCCCTCTTACTGTTGGGCTTCTAGTTATTGTTTCAATTTCCAGTGGCTAGAATTATTTCTTTTCGTTTCTCTCGAACTCACTTAGATTTTCAAAAATCTTATTTTATTTCTGTAAAATCTGATAATCTTGTCAAGGATCTTTCATCATCTTTTTTTCTCTCTCCAGGTTGGAAATGTCTTTTCATTTTTTAAAAAATTCTTTCATTTCTTTGCCTTTCTTTAATATTATTATTATTGTGGCAACAATTTCCAATTCTACCTGTGCTCCTGTGTGTTTGGTGTTAACCTTACTGCTAACACAACCTATCGCAGTCTTTGTAATTTCTTGTCTTTCCCTCTTCTGTACATTTGTGAACTTATCCCGTTACGGACACGTGTTTGGAGGACTGATGTCAGACAGACTGTTGTATTTCCCAACTCGAAGTTCGTCCTGTGAATTGATGTATGATGATATGCATAAAATTTTATTATTTTAATTTATTAGAATGTGTTAGAAATTAGAGCGACTACACTAGTAATTGTCCCAGCACAATCATTGACATCTCAGAAACATAACTGTCGAAAACGAAAATCAATACGTGGATAGGTCTATTTTGTCTGGTAAAATATATATTTAACATTTAATGAAATGCATTATTACAAGCTAAATTTAAGACTACAGTTGTGATTGGATAATGACAGGGATTATCTGAAAAGCGTTCTCCAAATTTTCAAAAAAGAAAGTCTTTCTATTAGGATACAATTCATGATCTGTCTAGTGTAGTCAAGATTAATTGATTCCATTTGACTTATTAACAGAGGTGCATAGCCCATTTATGTTTCTCGACAGTTTCTTTCTTTAAAAAACATAATGAATAATAATTACTAGGAACTATTTAATTACTGGATTACTAAGATGTCTACGACAGTACTAATTTAAAGAATGGGAGAATATTGAATGTTTTTCTTTTTCTTTTTTTTTTCAAGCTTCGTTTCAAAAGCATGCTGACTATAAAAATTCTTACTGATATGAAGACGAAATTTCAATAACTGAGTAATGTTTGTTTTTGTTCATTGTTTTTGTTTTGTTTATTTTAATCTTGTAAAAAATTTGTGTACCTTTACTTCATAAAATTGGTGGTAGCCCTACTGCCTCCAATTTCATGAAGTATAACCGATATAATCGGTGTAACATTGTAATATGACCATAACCAGTAATATATGTTTAAATTACATCATTATATAAGTGAAAAAAATTCTCCATAAAATTGTAAGCAGCAGCTGCCACCATTTTTTTTTCGATCGTCATGTATAAGTTAGACTGTAGTTAAACACATTTTATTAAATTTATGTGACAAATGTTTAGTTGTTAAGTAGTCCATGCTCAAGGCTATTCCATAAGAATATATGCTTAAGAGAATTACATTCGGAATAATATATTAAAAAATAATATTTCAAACTCAAAATGGAAAATATGTCCGTGTTCAATCATAATGTGTAATTTAAACTGCAATTAAACACATTTCGTTATATTTATGTGACAAATGTAAGTAGTTAAGTAGTCCATTCTCAAGCCTGTTTCATAAGAACACATAGTTTAAAAGATTACTTTCAGAGTAATATTTAAAAATATGTTATTTCAAACTGAGTTATTTATAATGAGCTCTATTTAAAGAATATGACGCAAACAATTTTTCAAATGAGCATTATTTTAGAATTAAGAATTTTCTATTTCTATTTGCATACGTAAAGACCTTGAATAAATAGTGAAAAATAAATTGCGCTCAACCAAAAATGCAAATTAAGGATTAATGTTACAGAAATTTTTTACAGTGAATTTCGAAATAACTTGGCTTTTACGCATAAGCTTTAGTATTTATAGATCCAGATGTATACCACTTTAAATGCATAAGCATGGATAATATTAGACCATTTTCTACATTAATAGGAAGTCTGATTTCCGTTGAATTCACTTTTTTTAAACAAAATGGTATAAGTCAAATTAAAGAGCAAGTTATTATAAATTTATTAAAATGTTTTATTCGTTTAAAAAGTCTAACACTTGAATATAATTATAGAATATTAAGTGAAAGAATACACATAAAATACGCAATACCTAATACACAGCACACCTACTAAATATGTGTCATTCAAATGTACAGTTTGAGAAATAAGAAAAAAATACTTAAAATTCAGAGAAATGCCAGAGGAAGCAATATTTCACTTTCTAATTTATTAAATAAAATGAGAAATTAATTAGTTACAACAATTTACCTTCCATTATATTTTACATTTGCAAAAAGAACACACTCCATGTGACTAGTCAAATACAAATCCTAGAATTTCTTATACTCTTAAGAAATATAATTTAAAATTGCCTAAGAAAATAATGTAAAGTTACTAATTTTTTCTGGAAAACTGGTATTCCAAAAACTTTTTATGTAACGGAAAAAAATGCATTTAACAGATACATTTATACACTGTAAATCACAAAATCTGTAAGGTTACTAAATTTTTTCGGGGAAATTGAGATATTTTGAACTTTTTGTTCAACGGCAACCAAAGTTGCAGATAAAATGTTTATAAGATTATTGTAATTTTAGTAAGTTCTTTTTTTAATTACAGAATTCTGCAGATTTGCTTACACGTTTTGTAAATTTACATATTTTTTTGTACATGTATAGATAAATTTTAGTAAGCATACAGATTTCTATAGCTTTATATTTGTAGAATTACAGGTATTTATGCGGTGTATACGAGAGGGATGCTTTTGAATTTTATCGGTGAAAATTGCAAAGTTTATAAAATACAGCCTGAAGAGCAAAATATTTTCCTAAAAGATGCAGTAAAGCATTGCTTTGATAAAATTTATTATGCTAAATTTCCCATTCTCTAGAAAAGTCTTATTTTTTTTCTAAGTTGTTAAAAGTGCTTAAAGTATGAATTTTAAAATAGGCATCATTTAATTATATAAATTCAATATCATGCATCACAAAATAATTTTTAACATTTCAGACAATACTGAATTACATTATTAATATAGTAAATAGTCAAATAAAGAGAAATTTCCATGATAAAAAGTTAATTAAATCCAATTGATTTTTTAAATCATCAGATTTTAAAATATTCACCTTTTATATGAACATTTTAATAACAATTTTAATTTTTCTTAAGAAAGGTGTTATATTTGAAAGGTGTTAAAGGTGTTAAGAAAGGTGTTTATTTTTACTATAACACCTTTCTTAAGAAAAATTAAAATTGTTATTAAGAGGAATTTCCAGTTTTAAGCATTTACTTTTTTTCGCAAGTTGCCAGTATTTCAATGAATGCGTTCCCATAGTTACAGGTGGGTAATACCCATATAGGTGGGTAATAAAGCCAAATAGCATTGGTCAAGAAATCACGCCATTACATTTTATGAATACATATTTGTTAAATTATTTTTTTTAGATAGTCAATGAGTTGCTGTATCAAATCATATATTTGTTTGAAAAATACAATCTAAAATTATGTTAGTATATAAATATATGGCAGCTATAGGGTGTAATACTCAGTACGTTTAAAAGTATAAGTCGCAAAGTTTACATTACAGTTTATAATCGTATAAATTACCTTTTTTTTGTTAATTGTCAGTAGAATGGATGTCAGCTTATTGGATTTGAGATGTTTGTTTATCACTTCGAATCCCGCTCGGTTTTATTTTTCAAAATTAAAATTTCCATCAATTATTTTTTAACCGCAATTAAAAATATCTGTATAATAATTGACATTTACGAAAAATATTAATTAAATGTTTATTTTGTAGTACATAAATGTATTTAACAATGGAATTTTTCGTGTTTAAATATTTAATGAAAAAAATAAAGTTTATTTACACCTCTATAGACTAGGAATATTTTGTTGCTATTTAAAATTATTTATAGTTATTTCAATGAATAATCCTCTAATCTACCGTTTTTCACAGAATAATAAATAAAAATACTTGATACTAATACGTAAATAAATATATTATTATTATTATTATTATTATCTTGTTTCATTGTGCAAATTGTTCGAACATTTCATGATTTTGTAAAAAAAAAAAAAAAAAAAAAATATTTTTTGAATTTTAAAATGGATTTTTTTTGGGGGGGGGAGGGGGGTTGATTTCACTGGTATTTCGTATTTAATAACTTCTTTTAGCAATTGAGTAAATTTTTAAACTTATTTTTAAGCACATAGACAGTTATTTTAACTATAAGCATAAGAATCCAAGATTTTAAAAAATTTAAAGTCAAAAAGCTGGTTACTAAAAAACTGTACACTTATGCATTATTACAATAATATAAAAATGACAATTTAAAAATAAACCAGAATGTTATAGTTTTATGTAACGTATTTAATTTATTTTATCATATTTAAAAAAAATTTTGAAAAATAACAGCTTATTTATGTAAATAAAGGCAAATAATGTTTTTAATTAACGTGATTTTAAGATCTATAAAAGTACAAATTGACTTTTTTACTTTATTATTTATTTATTTATTTATTCATATTTTACTTTTCATTGAATATATAGACATGCAAATATTCGCAGTGAAACTGCATTTATACAAAAATACCTGCAATATATAAGTATATTGGTATGTTAAGAAAATGCTATGCTAAAATAATTACTATCGAGACATTTATTCTACATACATACTGTAGAAAAAAAAGGTTATTATGTAGAAAAAAAATCGAGAATCCCAGGCTATGAAAAATTATATGAAAAATAAAAAAACATATTTTGAATAGACCATGAAGTATTTAAAATATTTTCATAAGTAAACTACATGAAAAAAATATTTTTGTTCTCGTACTTTATTTCTCTGTGAAAAATATTAGATAATCATTCAAATAACTGTAAACACTTTTAAATAATAATAAAAAAATTTCTGTCTAATAAAAGATACGCCTATTTTTTATTTTCATTATATATTTAAACATGCAAAATTTCAAAGTTAAATATGCATTTACACGCTGCAAAATATACATTTAACTTATATTTTTGATAAATTTGAAATCAAATTGTGTGTATTTTATTCGATTTCATTGTGAATGAAATCGAATAAAATACATCAAAGTATCTTATTCAAATTCTTTGAAGCAGACAGTATGTGCGTGTTTGATCTTCATGTATAACTTACACTGCATCTAAACACATTTTATTAAATTTGTGCGATAAATGTTTAGTTGTTAAATACTCTATGCTCAAGGCTATTCCATAAGAATACATTCTTTAGAGAATCAGATTAAGAATAATATTTTAAAAAATAATATTTCGAACTAAAATAAGAAAATATGTACGTATTCGATCGTAATGTGTAACTTAGACTGCAATTAAACACATTTTATAAAATTACGTGACAAATGTTTAGTTGTTAGCCATGCTCAATCCTATTTCATAAGAATACATAGTTTAATGGATTACATTCAGAGTAATATTTAAAAAAAATATTTCAAACTGACGTATTTATAATGAGCTCTATTTAAAGAATATGACAGATTTTTTTTTTTAATGAGCACTATTTTAGGATTTAAAATTTTCTATTTCTATTTGTATAAGTAAAGACCTTGCATAATTAGCGATAATAAAGTAAATTGTACTCAACCAACAAAGTAAATTTTTTTCAAAATTAAAATTTGGCTGAAAGATCAGAATCTACAAATAAATCTTTAAAATGATTTTGTCTAGTGCTGAGAAACACATCTGTATGCGTTTAGACAAAATTGGAAATTATAGTGAATTTTATTTATACTGAAGTATTTATAAAAAGATGTGCTATATACTATGTATAACACTATATTTGAGTATTATCATTTTGATTTCAGGTTTCTTTTGCAAGGATAGTAAAAAAATATTTCTGGATTTTTTTTTCCGCAAAATTTGTGAACCCGAACTTCAGTTTTATAAGATTGCACTACAGTAAATTTTAAGATTTTGGGTGCGACTGGTGTTGTCCTGAAAACTAATATTTGTGAGTGAACAAGAATTATTTGTCATTGTTTAAGTTTTCAATAAGTAATCATCTGCGGGAACTTGTTTGTCTTGGTTTGTTTTGCATTAATTTGTTTATTATAGGTAACTGTGGTTGTATAAAGTCTATATATAATGCAAAAGTAGATATTAAAAAATATTTCACACAAAGGCTTTGATTTATCCCATGAAATTTGAGGCACTTGTTCATTTCAAGGGAAGTTTCCGATAGGAAATTTTAGGCTCTGAGTTTTTTCTTGTTTGGTAAGGATTTCAGATATCTATTTTGAAAAGAGACATCGGAATACACGCGATTCTATTTTATAGAGATATTACCAAATAAAGTTTTTAGGTCCCTCCAGAACGAACACTGAGGTCATTTTGCACCTAATTTGTCTAAATTAAATTAAAAAAGTTTAAAAAAAAATCCCCTCTAAGTCGGTATTATAGTGAAATTTTTGTTTTTTAGCTTTAGACGCATCCGATTGTGTGCGATTTTTAAATTATGAATGAATTGTTGAGTTAAATGTTTATGTTGTTCTTTCCAGTTGGCTGTGATTAAGAGTATATCATAAAATGAATTATGGAGTGTCCACCAGTAAATCAAGTATCAGCTTTCTCAAGATCAAATATTTTAGATTTCTTTATTTGTTAACTTTATTCGAATCCATCGCCAGCAGGTAATTTATGACGCAGAGTTACTTCCCGTTCATTTCATACACCAAAATATGTAAACAGAGACAGAGCGTAAAGTAAAAATGTAGATAAGAAAAAGAAAATCAAAAATCAAAAAAAGAAATTATTAGGTATTTAGAATGTACATATACGTATATATATATATATATATGTATATATATATATATTATTTACTTTCTTCTATATTTACAAGAAGAAAGTATTGGATTCGTGAAAATTTTCTAAATCCAGTTTTCGACGGATTTAAACGTTTTAGGGGGTCAGAGAATGAAAAGTTCGATTTACAAAATGTCTGTCTGCGAGACTGTGAGTCTGACAGTCTGCCTGCCTGTTTGTGACAAAAACTTTGTGGGCTCTCTGTGACAAGAACTAATGCACGAAATTTCAGAAACTTTAGATTATGTTAAACCTTTATATAAGTTATATGTGATTAGAGTTTGGTGTATATTGCTCAATAGGTGGTGCTGCTATGCTGAATTAGTCACAATTTCTACAATAGTCATATCTCAAAAACTAGTGCATGGATTTTGATAAAACTAGATTTTAGTTAGTACTTCATATAGCATAGGATTGATTACGTTTTGGTGCAAATTACTCAATTCTTTGAAAGTTTGAAAGAACATAAAACAGACTAAAATATAATAAATTTTAGACTGCACCGTAGAGAAGTTTCCTTAAAAGATGTATTATGTCTATTGACTATGATAATACCAGAATTGTTTCGAAACATGTAGATGGATTAAAAGCAGTTATCCTGGAATTTTTATAGATCTCTTTAAGAAGTCAGAAAATATGTAAGACGATGTTTCATTTTCTATTCCGGTTGTTTCGGTCAATATTTTGACAGAATTTTAGTTTCTGCATAATATTTTTAGTTATTTTGTTTTGATTTGTTTTTAAATAATAGATGGCACCACTGAGGTTATTTTAAACGTTTTAATGAAATTTCTTTTACGATTTTCAGTTTGAATATGACTTTGATAATAAGATGATATTAAAGATAAACTAAAACGTTTAGTATAATTTTCATTTTGTGATTTTATATTTTACATGTTTAAAATCTCGAAATAAAATTTGCGTTAGATAGCAACTTATTATTTTATTTTCACAAAATCAGAATTTGCTTTTGTAAAATGTCAAAAATTTTAGAGCTCTTCGAACGCTTTTAGCTATTTGATGCAAGGGAATTCAAATACGTTTGTCTAACAGCACACTTTCTGATTAAAAGATGTATAAATATTGGTAATTTTAAAATTTACTGTGAATTATAAAACGAAGCCTAATAACATGCATTTAGAATGCTAAAATTAAAAAAAATAGTTTTAACTTAATAATTTGTATGTCCTTATTGTTTAAATTACCTTTAAAACCTTTAAAATGTTTTGATTGGTAGATTAGTAATCGAAGATATTCAAGGCAATTTTTGTAAACCAATTTTCACGTAATATTCAAATAAATTATACTCCAAAGTAACATATATTATAGAAGAAACTGGAGTTTCCTCTAAAGAATTGGGAAGAATTAAACGTGCATTCAAAGAATTTCGAGTTGATTAATAAAGAATTTTCCTGTATTCAATTGGGAATCTAGCAACAGTTATTTATATAAGAAGCTAGCAGATGGAAACGTTGATCATTTTTACAGTGGAGATAATTAAATTTTTCACTTTATAGCTTACTTCCTGTCAGGCAGAATATTTTGGAGTCGTGTTCAAAAATACTAAAAAATAGAACGAGTATTTTAGTTTAAAAATAGATTATAACATGAGAAACAGGCAGAAAATTGATGAAAACTGAGTGAAATTATAATTTGTGCATTAATATTCACTCAGTAGTTCTTATTCAAATTATGTTTAAATACGATCTCTGCCTAAATAACTCTGTCAAGTATAATAAGAATGGAAAACGATGAGTTACCGATAGACTGGGAAATTCTTTCCTATATCACAAGAACATTATTGCAAAATAATGAATCTTGAAAACAGTAAATGTAATTGTTATTCAATGCATGGATTCCCATTTCAATGACACAATTAATTTACAGAATTGTCATGAATCACAATGTATTATAGAATCGCAATAAATTATTGTAAAATTTGGCGTTTTCCTCTAAAAATTGTGAAGAATTAAACATGCATTCAAACAATTTCGAGTTGATTAATAAAGAATTTCTCTCTATTCACTTGGGAATTTAGCAACAAATATCTATACAAGAATCTAGCAAATGTAAACGTTGATCTATTTTCCACTGGAGATAATTAAATCTTTCACTTTACAGCTTATTTATTGATAGGCAGAACATTTTGGAATCGTATTATAAATCGATAAAGTGCCACGAGTATTTTAGTTTAAAAATAGATTACAACGCATACAAATGTCAAAACATTGATGAAAACTGAGTGAACTTTTAATTTGTGTATTGATATTCACTCAGTGGTCTGATTGAAATAATGTATAAATACACTCTCTGCCCTAATAATTTAATCCTCTAAAGAATTGTGAAAAATTAAACTTGCATTCAACGAATTTCAAGTTGATTAATGAAGAATTATCCTGTATTCAGTTGGAAATCTAGCAGTAATTATTTATATAAGATGCTAGAAAATAGAAACAACGATCAATTTTCCACCGGAGATAATTAAATCTTTCACTTTATAGCTTATTTCCTGACAGGCAGAACATTTTCAAATCGTGTTCTAAATCGATAAAATAACACGAGTATTTTAGTTTAAAATAGATTACAACACATACAAATCTCAGAAAAATGATGAAAATTGGGTAAAATTTCAATTTGTGTATTAATATTCACTTAGTAGTTCTGATTCAAATAATGTATAAATACAATCTCTTCCTAAACAACTTTGTCCAGTGCAATAAGAAGGAAAAACGATGAATTACAGAGAGACTGTGAAATACTTTCCTACATCACAAGAAATTTGTTACAGAATATTGAACCTTGAAAATAGAAAAGTAATTGTTATTTAATACATGAATGAATTCCAATTTAAATGGCACAATTCATTTATAGAATAGTCATGAATCGCAACGAACTATAGAAAAATTTGGAGTTTTCCTCTGAAGAATTGTGAAGATTTAAGCATGCATTCAAAGAATTTCTAGTTGATTAATAAAGATTTTCTCTGTTTTCAATTGACAAATTAGCAGTAATTATTTATATAAGAAGTTAACAAATAAAAACTATCAACTGGAAATAAATAAATCTTTCACTTTACGTATTAATTCCTGACAGGCATAACATTTTGAAATCGTTTTCTAGATCTGTTAAATACCACGAGTATTTTATTTTAAAAATAGATTACAACACATACAAATGTCAGAAAAATGGTGAAAACGAGTTGAGATTTTAATTTGTGTATCAAATCCTTCAAATGTCTAATTCAAATGTCGCCAAATATGTTTTAAATGAAATTTTTGTTACTTCTTTCAGTTTACATTTGACTTCGAAAATTTAACATGTAAATAATTTTTTGCCGATTTGTATTTTAGAAACTCAACGTCTGAGGAAGGTTTTAAAGATTAACTGAAACGTAGAGAAAATTTTTTATTTTTACATTTTCTATAAAATCTCGAAATAAAATTTGCATTAGCTGGCAACTTATTAATTTGTTTTCACAAAATGCGGATTTTTTTCTGAAAAATGTCTGAAATTTTAAAACTTTTCAAAACTACTTCGCTGATTGATGCAAAGGAATTCAAAAAGTTTGTCCAATAGTACGGTTTCTGTTTAAAGTATGCATAAATTTGGGTAGGGTAATTTATAAAACGAAGTGTAATAATATGCATTTCGAATACAATATTTAAAAAAATAGTTTTAACTTAATACTTTGCATGCCATCATTATTTAAATTATATTTAATGGCCTTTAAAATGTTTTGATTGGTAGATCAGTAAATAAAGATGTTCAAAGAAATTTTTGTAAACTAATTTTCACACATTATTCAAAATTAATATACTCTAAAGTAACATATATTATAGAAGAAACTGGGGTTTTCCTCTAAAGAATTGTGAAGAATTAAATTTGCATTCAAAGAATTTTGTGTTGATGAATAAAGGATTTTCTTGTATTCAGTTCGGAATCTAGCAGTTATTATTCATACAAGAAACTAGAAAATGGAAACATTGATAAATTTATCTCTGGAGATAATTAAATCTTTCACTTTATAGCTTATTTCCTGACAGGCATATCATTTTGGAATCGTGTTCTAAATCGATAAAATACAACAAATAGTTTAGTTTAAAAATTGATTACAACACATACAAATGTCAAAAAAAATATGAAAACTGGGTAAACTTTTAATTTGTGTGTTAGTATTTACTCAATGGTCTGATTCAAATCATGTAAAAATCCACTCTATGCCCTTATAGTTTAGTCCTCTAAAGAACTGTGAAGAATCAAACTTACATTCAAGAATTTCAGGTTGATTAATGAAGAATTCCCTGTATTCAGTTTGGAATTTAGCAACAAATTTTTACATAAGAAACTGGAAAATAAATACGTCGAATAATTCTTAATTGGAGATAGTTAAATCTTTCACTTCATAGCTTATTTCCTGACAGGAAGAACATTTTCGAATCGTGTTCTTAATCGATAAAATACCACGAGTATTTTAGTTTAAAATAGATTACAGCACATACAAATGTCAGAAAACTGATGAAAACTAGGTGAAATTTTAATTTGTGCATTAATTTACCATGTAGTCTGATTCAAATAGTGTATAAATCCGCTTTCTTCTCTAACAACTTTGTCAAGTATAATGAGAAAAGAAAACGATGAGTCAGAGTAGATTGTGAAATATTTTCCTACATCATAACAACATTGTTACAAAATATTGAATCTTGAGTACAGTAAAAAGAAATGTTATTCAATACATGGCTTCCCATTAAAATACCGCAATTAATTTACGGAATAATCATGATTCGCAACAGATATACTAAAAATCTAGTTTATTACCAATTTTATTCAAAAACCATAAACACACACATTGGGATAAAATCTACACCAATCACAATTTTTCTTTAAAGAAAAAAAAAATCCAACCTGCTTTGTACTTTTCAATTTCAAGTTAGTAGCGATGGGTGATCAATAATTTTTCATTGTTCATTGGGACATGAGAAATATTCCTCTTGGGATTTAAAAAAATCAAAAGTTAAATTTTGTAAGCTTTACTCAGTGGAGTAGCTAGGATGGGTGATACCCGGAGCGGATGTTACCTTCAAACCACTATGATGTCACCCTCCCCCCAAGCCGATTCGTCATATTTTTTTAATCAAAATTCTACGTTATTGTAACAAAAGACTAAACCATTCCTTATTTACCTATTGTCCTCCAGCATTAAAAAAAAAGAAAAAAAAAGAAAGAACGGGAGCGACTTATTACTCAACCCATAGTTAGCATAAGTCAGTGTGGTGTATATTTTCAGAAGTGTGCTTTTGCAACCAACTTATTGGATTGGTTTGATTAGTATTTCCTGGTGCATATCTTATTTAGGAACACCATTCTGTATAAAATTTCACATTCTCAAAAGAAAAAAAATAACTCTATTGCGTCGTGCGCTGCAAATTTTATTTTATTTCAGAATTCTTTTCCAAAATTTTATAGAATTATATATATTAATATTTCAAATAAAGATTGGGTGTCACCCCTTTGAGGGTGACACTAGGCGGACAGGCCTCTCCGTTCCCCGCTAGCTATGCCACTATCTTTACTTCTTATGGAATATCATGCATTAAAAAGTGTTCAATGAAAAATAAAATTAAAATGATTTATGTGATAATGTTAAATAATAATTTTAATGAAACATAAATGGTACTTGATTGTATTGAAAAAAGGGCACTAAGTGTTATTAATATAAATTTTGTAAAATAATTTATCTTTTAAGTGTATAAAACAAATTTTTTGCATAAATAAAAAAAAGTGATCTGGGCAGAAAGTGCAACAAAATCTGAAAATAAGTTTGAAAACAATGTTTTTTTTCCCCTTAAAATAGTTAGAACTAGTGCGTTTTAGAGTATAAAGCAGGTATTTTAATATAGTATAACATGAGTGAGGTGTATTAAAATATCGACTTGTACTGTGATTGCCTGTTAAAACAGCTTTAAAGTGATACTCACTGTAAATAAAATAAGTAACCGTAGGTACATCTTATTATTTTAATACGCAACATGGAAAATGATAGTAAAGATCTTTTTTTTTCAAGAAAACCAAACACGTTATTATTAATTTTGTATATACCTCTAAAATGTCGTAACACTAGCGTCTTTCTACAAAACTTTATTTCATATTACCACTGTTCTTATTTAAATACATTTGATTCATAAAGAATATATTTTTCAGATATGCCAAGCAGAACAAAATAACAAGTTTGTGTAAGCTCTATATTTTTAGCTGAAAAATTCCAAATATATATATATATATATACATATATATGTGTATGTATAACGGGTGTCCCAAAAATGACTGATGGATTTTAAAATTCAATAACTTGCAAACGGTGACAGCTACACTGCTCAAAACAATTAAAGGATATTTGAAGTTTTATATAAAATAAAGATATAAACGAAATTTTTTTGCCGAAAATAGAACAAGAGAATTACAAATGCAAATTTTTCTGGTTTTCAAACTGTGGAGTATGCAAATTTTGAGTTCGACGTCAAAAACGCCGCTTCAGCGGCAGCGAATGAAATTTGACTTTTAACTGAATAAAAGAGAATGAAGACAAGGATGATCGGCATTGAGTGATTGCTTTGTTTCGATGAGTACGATGTCTCAGCGAAGTCATTTGACAGATTCAGAAGCTTGGAGAATTGTTGGTAGGTTAAAAGGGGACCAAAATCAAGCCGAAGTAGAGCAAGCCATTGGAGTGTCACAAAGTGTCATTTCCAGGATCTGGAACCGTTTTTTGGAGAGTGGATGTGCAGGCCGAAGACCAGGGCAAGGTTGTAGATGGGTAACAACGCCCAATGAAGATCGGTATTTAGCGTTAACAGCTCGGAGACACCGAAACATGAACGCTACTCTTATCCAACAACACCTTCGCTGGGCTACAGGCATCACGATTTCAACTCAGACTGTCCGAAACCGGCTCCATGCTGTAGGTCTGTATGCTCGCCCACCGATGGTATGTGTTAGATTAACATCAAGGCATCGTCGCGACCGCAGGGAGTGGGCAACCGAGCATGTCAACTGGGGGAGAAATGAATGGAGCAATATTCTGTTTTCTGACGAGTCCCGTTTTTCTGTGCATCCGGATAATAGGCGTATTTTCATCTGGAGGGACCATGGACATAGGAATAATCCAGTGTTCGTGCACGAAAGTGTCAGATTTGGCGGTGGAGGAGTGTTGGTGTATGGTGGCATCTCCATCGACGGGCGCACTGACCTCTACATCATTCGAGATGGAGCTCTGACTGGTTGCCGATATAGGGATGAGATCCTCAGACCTATTGTGGTCCCTTATGCTGCAGCAATCGGAGATAACTTCATTTTAATGGACGATAACTGCAGGCCACATCGTGCAAACCTGGTGGAGGATTTCCTTTTCGAGGAAGGAATCGTTCGAATGGAATGGCCAGCGTGTTCTCCAGACATGAATCCAATCGAGCACGTTTGGGACGCTCTAGGAAGACGAGTTTCTGGCCGCCAACAACCCCCACAAACTCTCCAAGAACTGGAAAGAGCTCTTCTGGAAGAGTGGGGCAGAATACCCCAACTCGTCATTAATAGCCTCATTGAGTCCATGCCTCAAAGGTGTTCAACGTTGCTGGCCGCTCGTGGAAACCATACCCCCTACTGAAAATGATTTTCTTTGAAGAAAACAGCTTTTCTTATTCTTTTTTTCTGATATACACAAATTGTGTTTTTTTTCCTTTTGTACACAAATGCGCAATAAAATGCATTTTTTTCTGCGAAACATGTGTAATTTATTCTCATATAACCTACTATGTCTGTCGACCATGTATCAATAAGCTAAAAAGTTTCCCAAATACAAAATCCACCTAAAACTGCAATATCCTTTAATTGTTTTGAGCGGTGTATTTAAAAAATTTTTGCAGGAGAGTTATGTATAATGTCAGGAGTTTTTTAACCGTAATTTTTTATTTTAGTTCGAATTTCAAACAATAGGTGGCGCTGACGGCAATTGAAGGCCAGGTCGACGACCCACTCAGCGCTGATCACCTCGCCTTCAATCGACGCCAGAGCCACCTATTGTATGATATTCGAACTAAAATAAAAAATTACGGTAAAAAAAACTCCTAACATTTTACATGATCCTCCTGCAAAAATTTTTTAAATAGCTGTCCTGCAAGTTATTGAATTTTAAAATCCATCATTCATTTTTGGGACACCCGGTATATATATATATATATATATATATGGGTGATTCTCAAAATAGGGGACAATTTCAAAAGTGAAATCTTAAAAAAATTACTGTTAGCAAAATTTCTGAAAAAAATAGGTGTTGTTAATATAGTATTAGGTATACTTTACATGTAGTCAGCAGAGCTAAATATTTAAAAATTAACTTAAAAAAATAATTAGTATTTTTTGAGCCATGCTAATGACAAAACAAATTGCATGGAATAAATATATTAAGAAATTTTTATTTTCTTCCTGTTTAAATATTTTTTTTCTATATTTATTAGCCTTCCTTTCAGCAAATGGTTTCCATTTTTACATATATACATATAAGGAGAGTAAAAACATTACCAAAGAGCAAACTTTGTTTACATGAGCAACATTCTGACACTAACAATGTAAGAAGCTGTCTTAGTGATTTTCTGATAGATTTAATGCATATTTTAGGGATAATAAATGTAATACCTAAATTTATATGTAAAATTAAACTTTATTAATGATACAATATAAGCAATGGTTACATTTATGCACATAGGAGTCTTTAGCATGGACAGAAAAACCATGCTAATGACACTGATATTTGTCCATGCTAATGACAAATTTTAATTTAAATAAGATTATGAGCCATATTATAATCACAATGCAATAGTCCTTTCTGGGGCTTTTTAAAACATAAAAGTCCTATGCAAATAAGTAAAATAAAAATTTTAAATATAAAATAAACATGAAAATTATTATCCATTCTAATGACATACAATTGATGTACGCCCCTAAATACAATACATGCTTCTATTTTCAGGCTGGGATAAAAAGGCTACTTGTTGCCATGGAGAAACTTTATATTCTCAAACTATTGTCATATGTGAAAATGAAATTTTGATTAATAACCAGCTGTTATAGTATGACCTTGTTTTGAAAATAGAATATGGAGTACAAACTTTAATTCTTTTTTTATATACTATAATTTTATTTTTAAAAAGAAATTTATTGGATAAATCCTCTCCTTGATTTATTTAAAGAAAGAATAACATTTGTTTTATTTTATAAACATGATATTAACTCTTGAAAAAGCTAGTATATACAAGGCACAGCTGCTGTGGACATCCATGCTAATGACATTTTGGACATTCATTCTGTTATTTTAAGGTGTTTTTAACTAAAAAGTGAGTAATTCTTGAGTGCAAATAATGGATAATATTAAGACAAACATATCTAAATATAAAAACATGACAGAAAACCTCTCAATTTGTTTTGTATGCCGAAAGACATAAATTGTCCCCTATTTTGAGAATCACCCTTTATATATATTACTATAAACACAGGACCAAGTACATAAATACAGAACAACTTTTAGTTGAATTAATATAATCAGGAAAAGTACTTTCCCCCAAGAGAGAGAAAAATTGGGTTTTTAATTTCTGACATTGCCACGTCTTCAGCTCTAAAGAAGAGAGAAGAAACTTTCGTATTTAACTATTACAGAAATGATAAGAAATGCTTGCTTAATATTTTTTTTCTGGTATATATTAGTATGAAAATTTTGAAAACATTATCAAAAGCATTATCGGACAGTGTAAGCATTTTTAATTTTGTCTATATTAAAATAAACTAAAGATAAAGTAAACTAAAAATAGTTTTTTTCATACATTCAGATTAGATTTGTACAGGTTAATTCTTTAATATGATATTTTCAAAAAAAAAAAAAAAAAAAATCAAATATTGTTTTTTTTTATATTTATACACACCCTCTGACAGTTATAAATTCTTAAAATTTGACATTTTGACATTAAAATCATTTTGTCGATTCAGTGCAACTATCTGTTGAGTGCATAAGCATGTAAAATAATCACGAATATGACAAGTTCAAAGTAGTTACTATAATATATCAGTTATTAGAAGTTATGTCCGTGAATGGGAGAAGCGCGACGAAATTTATTCACAAATGATACTTAGGGAACTTATCGCGCACGACGATTAAATGTTTAGTGCAATACATAAAAAATTGTATATTCTTTGCAAAAGTTTAAAGTTTTCAACTATATATATACATATATATATATATAATTATGATGTAATTCTGATATATATATATTTAACCGGGATTTTGGTCCAAGGTTACACTGGCATTATACTTGAAATATCCATGAAGTATGACGTATATAATTACATTAAAAGTTAAAGTTATGATCTTTAACAGGATATTTTTGCTTCTTTTAATGTGTATAAATGAATGCTTTGTGCGTATTACCGTATACCCAATGATTATCGGCCACTTGTGAATTTAGACCATTTAAACATTAAATATCCAAAAAAATACACGAGGGATAATTCTAAAATTTCGTATGTGTGAACAGTATAGTAGGCGTCATATATTTACGCGAATATATTTTCCCATTGCTCCATAAAAACCATAAACAAATTGAAAGAAAACAAATATTTTTTAAATTATCCTGTAAAAACTAATGTTGCAAAAGCATTGAAACTGCAGCGCAAGATTAGGAAGCATTCATTTTTAGGAGGATAACACATATACTCGTGGGGTTTTCTTAATAAACAATTACAAATGTTCCAATGAATTTCGCTTATAATTTCCAGAGTTCTTACTATAAAAGAATGTTCGTTTTAGGAAACATAACAAAATCATTATATACAATACCCTGCAATCAGAATTTTAATATTATAAATATGGAATGAAAAATAAGCAGGTTCAAAAATTATACTCACTGCGCATGCGTGAAAGCAATCGAACAATAATGTATATAATTTATAACCTAAATGTAAGAGAAACTTTTATCAATGTCTCAAAAACATAGCTTAAAAATTATTAAAGGGATCATCGATAGAACAAGTTCAAAATCCGTTGGTCCGAAAATGAAGCAAAATGATGGGTGCTGTATCCAAATATAGTAAATGTTGCTGTCTTTCAGAACTTTCAAGCTATGTTTGGAGAGTTTCTTAAAAGTTTCTATGTACATTTAACTAATAAATTATACACACCATATTTTGATTGCATTCGAGCATGAGCAGTGAAACATTATTTAACGAACCTGCCCATTCATCACTCAATATTTATCATTTTTAAATCTTGATTGTAGAGTACCGTGAATAATATCGTGTGTCATGTTTCCTAAAAAGAACAATATTTTACATAAAGAACTCTGGAACACATAAAGAAAAATAACTTTTGGGATTGTAAATTTTGGGAATGTTTTTATCAAAATCATAACTACACTACGAGTATCAGTTCTATCTTCATAAAAATTAGCACAGTCTATTAAAACAAGCCTTCTAATCATGTGCTACTTTTCAACGCTTTTGCAACATTAATTTTTACAGGATAATCCAAAAGATATTAGTTTTTCTTCAATTTCTTGATTTTAGCATATGGAATTTCCTGAAAAAAAAACTTGCTGGAGAAATATGATGTCTACTATACGTTTTTTATACCTGACGTTTCTGTAACTTGTGTGTAGTGTTTTTTTTTCTCAAGTATTTTTCTAAATATTTAATTAAACATATAAAACTACAAGTAATCGGTTATCATTGGCCATAATATTCATCACATTTGGATTTTATGTCATGATTATGTTCTCATTACTATGGCAGTAAAGATTAATACTGTTTTAAAACACACTAAATCAAAACTGAAATATTAAATATTTAGATGTCTTCTTAAAATTCTATTATTATTTATACGTAAGATAAATTTAAACATTTTTTCAAAGTTTATTTAGTCCTTTAACTCTTACGTTTCAATGTAAAAAAGTAATCGATAGAACGAGTTAAATCTACTGAATATTTTATGAAAAACTATAGTTATGTAATATTTGAGACAAATAGTTTGCAAAAAGAAAAATAGTAATAAAAATCAATTTTCATATTTTCACCTAAAATTTAATATTTTATGGCGTATATCCTACATACAGCAATTACGGTTTTTAAATATTGTTTTACTATATTTTGCAATTAAATAAGCTTAAATTAATTAATTTTATCTGCTTAACACTTTGCAACTTTATTGATGTTAATATTTTTTAGTATTCAGAAAAAAAAAAAAAAAAAAAAAGTAAATTTGGCTTTAATAGCTTTATCGAAAATGTTTTTGATTCCGAAGAACAAATTCTAATTTTTTGACAAATGCAGCAATCTGACAGATACAAAATGACTAAAATTCTCTTCTATGGATTGTTCGTGATGAGTTACAGTGATGATATTGGACAAATTCATGGCGCATAACCAGAATTATATGTTTTAGCTTAACATAAATTGAAAGAAAATATATTTTCCAGGAAGATGGTTATTTCCTTAATCTCGAGTAAAATCTAGTAATTAAAATATAGAGGTTGTTCCTTTTTTTCTAATCAACTATTTGTAGCTTTTTGAAAAAAAAAAAAAAGCTTATGCCAATAATTCTCAACATAATTATCGTACCAATTACCTGTTAAACTACGAACCATAAATTTGTTTAAAATAAGGTCTTAATAGATTTTTACCAAATTTATTCTTAGATTTTAGTAAAATCAAATCCAAAATATAGAGAATGTAGCTCATTGGTTATAAGAATTAAGAAAAGTCTAAAAAAATAATTAGAATTAATAAAATCTAAACACCATGGTATTAAAATCCATGTAAATCTTTTTTTATAGCATGAGCATGTCAGTGGTACAAGTCAAAAAATATAATCATCATGCAAATGACAATAGAGTTTAGTTCCCAAGAACGCTTGATATCAAATCCAAAAGGATAAAAGATAAATGAATCCTGGAGGTAGATTCGAAGGTGAGCTTCGGACTTGAGGTGTAGCAGGTCAATGCGCTAAGCGTGAGCTGACGGGCATCGCATATAGTTAATGCACTTTAAAAATATCTATTCTTTTATAATTCCACAGGGCGAGTATCCACGAGCATTTGTAGTGTAAATCACATGCTACAATTTGGTTACCAATATTTTAGACTGGAAAACCTGGACTTTTTTTTATTGGAGAGGTCTCATTAATTGAATAAGAACAAGCAAACTTTCCCAAAATAACGGTGCTTAACAACCATAAAAATTGTCATCTATGTGAATTACACTACAAAAACCCTTAGCACCTGCCACTGATAAAGCTAAAAGACTGCATCTCTATTTAAATATTCAAAAAAAGCATTATTGTACTATTATATTGCATAATTAACTTAAAGTTTTATAATATATTGAGTTATATGATCCGCAAAATTTAGTAAATTTAAATGCAAATTTTTCATACTATTAAGTGCTTGAATAATAAATATTCTTTTATAGCATTTTGTATAAGGTGCTTCTCAAATATAAAAAAATTAGTTTCGTTTATTACATGCTAGTTTATGTTGTTAAATTAGTATGGATTTATTCATCAATACATGTAAATTTTTGTTACTGTTATATTTTCCAAATAAAGATATATATATTAAATAGGATTCTTAGGGTTTTAAATATTATCTATAAAATTATACAGGGTGAATCATAAATATCGAAACAATAGGCCTTAAATATTGCCCTTAGACTCATACTTCCAATTGCAAAAATTCATAAAAAAAGGTGAAATTTTTGATAAGATAAATTGCGACTCCATGGGGGGTCTTGTTGAAAAAATACGAAAAATAAATTTTTATACGGCCCCCGTAGGATTAAAATTCTAATTAGGAAAAGTTTTCTTATTCAGTCCTGAATAAGACACAAAAAGTTGCATCTTCATATCTTCAAAACTCGCAAAGTTATAGCCGTTTAAAAATTCATCAGATTTTAAGGGATTAGACACAAATTGAAACATGCGCATCTCAAAAAAACAATGTTACTTTAACAGTTCTAGGAAACGCGTAAGAAGTCTATTTTTTGAATTAGAATTTTGATTTTTTTTCTTTTTTGTGATGGTTAGCCTTATAACATGCTAAGAAAATCACATCCTAAAATTTCTCATACATTTTTAAAAAGTTTCATGTAGTTAATACTGCTTTAAATGGGATAATTATACATCATTATAACTCGTAACATTACTTATCGGATTTCAATTTCTTTCCATTTACTTAAAGATAAAAATCTGATTTTAGTTTTGTTCCAAGTTTTATGTTTTTTAATAATTTTAAAACTGTTAAAAATATTTATCGATAAAATAATAAAACTTAAAAAAAATCATAATTTCAAAAGTAATTTTTTTTCAAATTTGCCGAAACAAAACTAATGTAAAAAAAAAAAAAAAAAAAAAAAAAAAAAAAAAAAAAAAATGGCATGTTTCAAGTTCTTTTTTCTTTAAAAAATTCTTAACATTTAATAATTTAAAGACAAGAAATAGTGGTAAAAAAATTCAGTATGGCAAAAAAAAAAAAAAAAAAAAAAAAAAAAAAAAAAAAAAAACGAAGTGAATTGTTTAAATGTCCGTCAGTTATTTAAAAGAATGCTTTTTCTAAGATGCAGATTAAGTCTCTTCTTTTAAATTTAGATCTGACAACTTCATGCTTTTTATGGTCCTGGAGATTAAGTTAAAAATTTTGTATTGTGGACCCAGGCCGGGCCAGGACAGAGTCGTTGCTTTTTTCTGAAGTCTCGCCAGGCCGGGCCTAACTTACTTTTCATAAAGGAAGGGACTGTTTCCCTCTTCCTATGTGTAAACTGGACGAAATTTTCAATCCCATTCTCGACAAAACCCGTATTAAAATCAATGTCTCTGGCTGATTTAATAAGTGCATAAAATAAATAAAATTCGGCTCAATCAAAATTTTTACGAAAAACACATAGATTTTGAAATCTTTATTTTACAAAAAATAAGAAAAAAAAATTAATACTTCATTTTTTTTAAAAAGAATAGTACATTCAAAGGCTAAAAAAATAAATACAGTAAAACCAGTGAAAAAAAATCTGCCTATGACGGAATTCTGTCTTAAACGGAAAATATGTTGTTCCATGCAAAATAAATACAGTATTATCTAAAAAAAATAAATTCCAATTACACCTCGTAGGAAGGGCATCTGTCTATAACGTATGTTTTCTTTCCTATGTGATTCCGCCTTAAAAGGTTTTACTGTATAAGATTTTTCAAAATCTCCAACGCATAGGATATAGATTAACGATATATAAGTGAAACATTTATTTTTAGAGATTCATTGATAAAATAAATATATTACAGCCTTTGGCACTTCTTTAATAATTAAAATTATAAATATAAAAAACGAAAAGCTATAAAATGAATTTTTGGTCAGAACTCCTCCATACGAAACAATTTCTCCCACACCGAAGTAAAAAACTATGTAGAAATTTGCGGCTGAACCGTGCTATGATTTAATCTATTTTCCAGAGCGGTCAGGGTTAGGATTTTAACATTTTTTTCAGACTGGGCCGGACTTTTTCCCTATGTGTCGGTTTGAGACCGGATTTAGATATTTCGATTCATGAATACCTCCAGTGCGGACTACCAACATATTTTGAAAACAAGCTTAGATTTTATTCAATACGCTGCTTTGTTATGTCCAAAAGAGAGGCACTGTCTTAAATCGACATTTAATAATAGATAATTTATGGACGATCCCTCACTTGCTTTGAAAATTAGCCAAAAACTCCTCATTTACAGGCATGGTAAAGTGGTGTACGTCACGATTTTTTTAGAATTTCGGATTTTAATATCTCTGTCAGGTTTTTAGATATTTAGATGAATTTTTTTTTTTTGTTCAATTTAGGAATGAATAAGGAATAATTTCTTAATTGGAAATTTTGCCCTACGGGGGCCGTATAAAAATTTAATTTCCGTATTTTTTCAAATAGAACCCGCATGGAGTTACAACTTATCAAAAATTTCACATTTTTTTTATGAATTTTTGCAGTTAGAAGTATGGGTTTGGGGGCAATATTTAAGAAGATAAGCTATTGTTTCGATATTTATGACTCACCCTGTATAACACTATATCTATATGTATTATATATAATTATTACTTTCTTTTAAAGATTAAAGATTTTTCAAAAACCTCCAGAAGATAATTAAATCTGAAATGTTTTCTGATAATTAATACAAATGATTATCGGTAGATTTTTCTACACAATAGATGTAATATTAAGAATAACAACTGAAAAATATTATATTTTGATAAATTTAATGAAGGCTTCTTTTAAAAATACTTTAAATAAAATACAATAACTTTGTTAGAAGATGTAAAATTATAAAATTTAACGTTATTTAAGTTTTAGGACATTTCATTGATAAATTTGTAATTAATACAATGAAAAGTTATATTTATTTCTTTATAGAACTATAATAATCAGAAAATATATATTGATATCATTATTTTTCCGATAACTTTAAGTAATTGGAAAAGTTATAATAAATGATTAAAACAACACATGATATAGTTTAAAAAATATTCTTCTTCATTTTTAATAGATTTCAAAAAAAGAGAAGTGGTTATCAATTCGACGCGTATGTATTTTTTTATGTATGTTCACCGATTACTCCAAAATTATGCAACCGATTTCTGTAATTTTTGTTTTAAATGAAAGAAAATGCTCTCGAACTGGTACCAATTCCATTTCATCGAAATTGGTTCAGTACTTTTTTTAGTAATTAAAACAAAATTAATAAAACTAGTGATTTCTTCCTAATTAAAAGTAACATGGACGTTGAATAAGTTCGCCGAGTGGATTGCAAGCAGGATGGCCAAGTGGTCTAAGATTTAAGCTTTGGTTCTCGAAAGCGTGGGTTCGAGCCCCAGTGCTGACATACGCGTGTAATTTACAATAGTCTTTTGCCGTATGATAATTTTTACATACATATTTTACAACTTAAATACTTATAATTATGCTATCAGGAATATTTTGTATTTAATCGTTAGCATAGATTATAAGAGATCAATTCAATTCTTAATCAGTGAAAGAATACAATTTCATTGATAAATTTGTAATTAATACAATGAAACGTTATATTTATTTCTTTATAGAACTATAATAATCAGAAAATATATATTGATATCATTATTTTTCCGATAACTTTAAGTAATTGGAAAAGTTATAATAAATGATTAAAACAACACATGATATAGTTTAAAAAATATTTTTCTTCATTTTTAATAGATTTCAAAAAAGAGAAGTGGTTATCAATTCGACGCGTATGTATTTTTTTATGTATGTTCACCGATTACTCCAAAATTATGCAACCGATTTCTGTAATTTTTGTTTAAAATGAAAGAAAATGCTCTCGAACTGGTACCAATTCCATTTCATCGAAATTGGTTCAGTACTTTTTTTAGTAATTAAAACAAAATTAATAAAACTAGTGATTTCTTCCTAATTAAAAGTAACATGGACGTTGAATAAGTTCGCCGAGTGGATTGCAAGCAGGATGGCCAAGTGGTCTAAGATTTAAGCTTTGGTTCTCGAAAGCGTGGGTTCGAACCCCAGTGCTGACATACGCGTGTAATTTACAATAGTCTTTTGCCGTATGATAATTTTTACATACATATTTTACAACTTAAATACTTATAATTATGCTATCAGGAATATTTTGTATTTAATCGTTAGCATAGATTATAAGAGATCAATTCAATTCTTAATCAGTGAAAGAATACAAAAAGAATAGACTTGCGAAAAAGTAATATGGACGTTGAATAAGTTTGCGGAAAGAAGTGTAGTAAGGATGGCTGAACGGTCTAAGGCGCCAGATTTAATCTTTTGTTCTCGAAAAGACTCTGGGTTCGACCCCATTCTTGACTTGTGTGTATAATTTACAATTTTTTTATTATTATTATAATTTTTAACCAACATCAAAAAAGATGCAGGAATTTATCAATTCGCCGGGTATGT
This sequence comes from Maratus speculifer, assembly GCA_964019185.1. Taxonomy (NCBI): domain Eukaryota; kingdom Metazoa; phylum Arthropoda; class Arachnida; order Araneae; family Salticidae; genus Maratus; species Maratus speculifer. The sequence continues at coordinate 273,354,632 of OZ025290.1, read as the reverse complement.
ATTTTTTTATGTATGTTTTCCGATTACTCCGAAACTATCCAACCGATTAAATTGGTTTTTATGTTAAATGAAAGAGGCTACTCTCGAATTGGTACACACTCCTTTCATCGAAATTCGTTTAGTACTTACTTTAGTAATTAGGTATAAACTAATAAAATTAGTGATTTATTGCAAATTAAAAGTAACATGGACGATGAATAAGTTCACCGAAAAGAATGCAGTCAGGATGACCGAAATGTGCAGCCGGATGAGCGAAAAATACCCACCGGTTTCGCCCAGTTATCTTAAACGGTAAGGTATTTGCCTTAAAACTCAAGGATTTGAGTTCGATTCCCGGCCTGGGGCCTTTACCGAAAATTTTTCGCTCAATTGGAAATAATCATTTCGTATGATAAATTTACCAATCAGTTTGATTGTGCAAAGCAATAATATATATTTACTATTTATAATATAAACATATATAGACATATAAACATATATAAACATATATATAATATATATTACTATTTATAATATATATAATAATAAATATATTTACTATTTCAGATTTAGAACATAGAAATAAAAGTATTACAGCAATTAGTATTACCGACATTGTGGGTGCTATGTATTTACTTGGCAAGGATTTTAAATGGCAGTAGACATTAAGCGTAACTGTCAATCTCGGGATATCGCAATTATAAAGCTTTCTGCAATGTTTCCAGAAATACGAGCAAAGAGAAGAAAGGTCAGTATTTAGACGAAAATCTAGAATTTTAATCAGATTACACGACAAAAAGGAAAAGTAGGCGATATTAACGTTTTAAGAAAAGCGTTTTAAAGCTAATATGGTTTAAAGGAAATGAGAATATCATAATTTGCTTCCAAAACGTCTATGTTTTGATGTACTATGCTTTGTAAAATACTCAATTAGCAATACGTAGATTGATTATGACGCATTAACCAACAATATTAGATGTTAATGAAGATGGATTTCCTAATCTTCCGTAATCGATTCCACGGATAATTTTAGCATGAAACAAAAAGGTATTAGTAGCAACATATTCTGACGTAAAATGCTAGTATCATAAAAGGCTTGTTTCATAAAAACATTTCTATGTGCAAACTATCGCATTAACTAACATGTGCCGATTGGCAGTGGAACCAGAAACGGAAAATACTTTATAGTTTTCAAATCTCCACCTTACCTAACATATTGAAAATGATAATGCAATAAGAAACATAATATCTGCAAATGAGAGTATATTAATGCCACTATGAAATAAAATGTCGTTTTTGAATAATTGGAGCCACAAATACAAATACAATTGTACTTAAAGTTATATTTTGGCACTGTAGAAGTTTCTTTAATGACATGATATTTAGTGAAATGCTTTTCATGTCTTTTACACTCTAATTTTTTCACGTTCAACTTTTGATACGTTTTTGACCCTCCTTTTTCTATTTCGTAGAACCATTTACGTAAGACGAAGCTGTTTTTATTATCAATTTCCATCAAAAAAGTAATGTAAAAAATGTTAACTGTTAACTAAAAAGAGAAAAATAAATTTTTCTACCAAAAATTAAACCGACTTCAAAAACTACTGCAAATTAAAAAAAATACTTTTTTTACATAATAGTAATAAGAAATTAAATTAAGTGCATAGTATTAACCATGCGTATTATTATATTTATGTACATTAATTGAATTTTTTGAAGTCGGTGCTAGCAAAGCGAAGTTCAAAATTAAAATTAATTATCCAATGCAAATCGCAAAATAATAAAGTTAAAATTTTAAGTAAATAATAAATCGTAAAAACTCATAGGTAAGTGGATGCGTGTCAATTTGAAAATTACATGTAACTTAGCTTGGCTGGCACAGACTCCAAAAAATCACATTAATGTACATAAATATAATAATATGCATGGAAATACTATGCTCTTAATTTAATTTCATATTACTATTATGTAAAAAAAATATTTTTTACTTTGCACTAGTTTTTGAAGTCGTTTTAATTTTTAGTAGAAAAGTTTATTTAGGAGAAAATGTTTTCACATTATATTAATTGCTTTCCTGAATTTGTTATTTTAGTAAAGATTTATTCTGGTATTTTTGATGGTAAAGAAACACCTTAAATTATTTTCTAAGAATTCTAATTTGTACCTATTAATGTTCTGCAATATTCCAACATAGTTGAAAAGTATTCTAACTCTCGTACATGTAGTCAAATTACCGTGAAATTGATATATATTATTGGTGTTTACCTTGGCGTGTTCATTAATTAAAAACTTTTTTGATATTTTCTTGTGATAGAATAAGACAGAATTGTTTTAAATACATCAATGAAAAAATTCTAAAAACAATCCATAAAAGAATTTACGTTAAAAATGTAACGTTTTCTGTTACCTATAATGAACAAAAAGTATTATTTATCATGTTACTCAATAAATATAATCTTAAACAGCTGACTTTTAAAAAATGCATTTTTAAACTAAAGATCATTTTTTGTACACCGATGTTTTACTTCAATACAAAAGAATCTAATCCTATAAAAAATTCTTTATTCTGTCAATTACATTTTATTTAAAAGTAAGCAATTACGTTTTATTACTTTTAAAAAATGAGAATGAAAAGGGTTTTTATTCAATTTTTGGTAATATTATGCTTTTATTTTACAGTGAACATTTTCGGAAAGCTAACAAATTGAAAATGCCTCTTCTTTAAATGCATGAAACTCTTTCAACTCAAATTATTTCCATCTTTATTTCTCATCTTATGCACTTTTTCGCATGAGAAAACGCGCTTTCAAAACATTATGTGAAGCGATAGGGCGTAAAGGGACATTTTCATACAGATTAAATTATGCACCATTATCTTGATTAGACTAATGTATGCGATTATTTTACTTTTTTTCATAAACTATACCTGCATTCCTACTTTAAGAGGGGAAAAGTAATTAAAAATAACAAAATATCTATTTAAAGAGAAGAAAAGAAATGAAATATTACTACATTTTATATTTCTAAAAAAATAGATTTTTAAAAGTTTTCATACCAATCAAATCTCACACAAAAACACAACTAAATATACTACGATTACTTTCAGGTCATACATAAAATGTAAAATTATGTAAAATTAATTAAAAATATCTTAAATATATTAAAATCATTAAAAAAATCTTAAAATACATTAAAATTATTTTAAATAATCCACATCAGATGAGATGCCAGATAAAGGTATTTAAATTTCCAACAAAACGAATTTTCGTGTTTTATATAGCAGATTTTTTCAGACTCCATAGCTATCTTATAATAATGTATCGTTGAAAGCTATACCTTTATTAGCAATTACTTTAAATGATTTGCTTCTAATAGCTTCCTGGTAATTATTTTTACGAATGATAAATATATTTTAAAATACTTTCTACGCATGTTATAGAACTTTATATTACATGTACGCGCCTGAAAGTACACTCTAAAAAAAGGAGTGACTATTCACTCCTATGAATTGAATATTCAATATAAACAGATTAAATATTCAGTAGCAGCACTAGAATGATATACCTGTAGTGGTTGACCACTGTACAGCTGCCAACTATATAAATAAAAATATGCAGTCCATCAGCTCCAAGCGGACTATGTGTTTATCATCGTTCATTGACATCATCTTTCGGGATCCGAGGTATTCGAGGTGTCCGATCCTTTTCAGTTTACTGCTTCCAAACTCGCATCACTCTGTTGCTATTATTCTGTACAAGAGCTACTATTGCACGATGAAAAATTTCTTCTTAATCAAGACCGATAATTCTCACACATTTAAATTCCGGCAGTTATTGCAATACCGTCCTCTTTCGTTGAAGATCCCTAGTTATATCTCACCTAACGTTTACCATTAGCAAAGAGTCATGGACAATTCTCAATATCTCATTATAGTCCTAAATTTATGCGGTTTCAACAAAAGTTATAGAGGCACTGCTCAACCCATGTATGCGTAATGATTCTGAAATTGAAATCATTTGCATAACGCTGAATACTTTGCATTCTTTTTATGAGTATTATTTTTCGTTATTCTGAAATCTTTATTCGTTTATCGTTAAATTAAATAGTTATTTTCAATCGTTTCATTGTTTCAAGCTGTCGCAATTTTTACAAATATGAAAATAAAATTAATACCACTGTACCAGCTATATGTTGAGCACTTGTAATCTTAATAAATATATATTATCTGTAATCTTCCGAAAATCAAAAGTGTTTTAAAGTATCTCAAATAGCCATAGTAATATTTTTTTATGAAGTAACCTATGCCTGATGTTTTAATACACAATTTATTGAATTTTAAAAAGAATTTTATGTAAAATAGAGATTTTTTTCAGCATGGATATATTTGCCCTTTAACGTCATGGGATTCTTCATTGTGACTGATAAAGAAATTGAGAAATACCATAAATTTTCTAAACAAAAAGACAAATAATCTAGAACAATCTCTCGCTTTTCATTAACAAGATTCTTGTTATGTAACACTGGAAAATTCTGTTTATGCTCACCAGAATTTCTTTGTACATATATATATAAGAGTGAGAATTTTCACTTCTTATGAATAAATTTATTTCAGTATTACAGAAATATTCTGCATGTAACATGAATCATTCTGTTTGAAATACAGAAAATATGTACCAATGTAACAATATATCTCTGTACAAATTACTGAAACTGGAGAAAACTGATAATATTACTGACAGAATTTTTATGTAAAATCCATAGGAAACTTATAGGATAATAAAGCAGGCTAAAACAGAAATAGTGGTAAAAAAAGAACATCTTAATAATGTCATAAAACAAAATACAGTATTCCACCTTAATCCATTGGCAATATTTTTTGTAAAGTTTTCCGTTTACTTAAAAGGTAAAAAATAATAATAAATTGAAATTTAATATATACAATTTTTTTTTACATTTATTAGTATTTTCGGTATATTGTACCATAGCCAGTCCTCTGGGAATATTACATTAATAGCCATTCTATTCATTTCAAATATATAACTTCGTTTTAAACGGAAAAGTATCATTCTAAGGATAGCTGGATGTAAAAGTGAAATAATATAAAAGAATACTTGAATGGAGTATATTAAATATTTGAAATTACAGAGACAATGTATGACAATTAATGAGAACATTTCCTGACGATGCCTGCGGGATTGTACTATGGAAATACTATGGAACTTAAATAAAATGTATATTTTAAATTTGTAAATTCAGGTGTTTTTTTTATTATCTGTCACCTTTTTAAATTAAGAGAAAACCGCTTGATGTTCATATTGTGTAGTTTGAGAACACCCTTATTTATTTATTTATTTTCTTATTGGTAATGGAAAATATCATGAATGAATTTTGTAGAAATTTTTTTCTACTTTCAATGCTTTTTAAAAAAAAAAAAAAATACATATTTCGAAGAGAAATAGTATTTTACTTAACTGATAGATAACAAAAAAACAGAATTTGCAAGTTTAAAATATATTTTTTATTTAAATTTTATACTATTTTCATAATGCGACCCCGCAGACATCGTCAGAGAATATTTATATTCGTTCGATTCATTTCACTTCTACATCCAATTATCATAAGAATGATACAAGGATATTTGAATGTTTTATTTATTTGTTTAGATAAAAAAATCATTTTTAAGATTTTACTATACATTACAAATACATTTTCCAATTTACAGGCATTGAAACTCACAAAAATGATTAATTCGGCTTGAGCCATCATTTCCTTATCAGTGACCGACAGGTTCTGATCTCAAAGTTGGTGCGAATACGGGAAGTGCTGGGTTAGAATAATTGCGCTATTTAGTTTTTTGATGGGCGATTCTGGAAATTTTCAGAATCGATTAAAATCGACATCGTATAAAACGGCATCGATCATAGTAAGAACCGATTTCTAAATTTAGGAATCGACTTTAAAACTGATACTTCGTTATTTTCAGATTCACGCATATAAACTCAAAATTAGTAATTCAAAAATTTGGCGAATCAGCACATCCGTAACTACAACCTCCCACCCCTCACACCCATTTAGGGAGGCACAAAAGTAAGCTATTAAAAATTTTAGAATAAAATAATTAGGATTTATCTTTTTTTTTAAGATGTGATTTTAATTATAATTTATATTACATTTAAATTTATTTTCAAGAAAAAACTTGGTCGGATATCGAAATAAAAGTGAAAAATATTTTTTTTAAATCCGAAACACATGTATTATATTTCCTAGTTATTTCTACAACCAAAGAAATGGGAACTTACTTCCTATAAAGATCATTCTTCTTAAAAATTCGGATATGAGCGAAACTTTGAAAGCTCTGAATTTATTTAAAAAATTAATTGTGTTTTTCAGTCTTTTTAGGGCCTTCTAAAAGGAACCGGGTGTCTACAAGTCAAGACCTTCAAAATGATATATTACAAAAAGAAGAAAAAACCTCTTAAAAATGCCCCTAGGAGTCTGAAAATTTAAATACATTAGGAAGAGATATACAGATAAGAATAGCCCAAGATACGAACTTTCCAACGATATGTCATATGACCCAATCATGCCTGTACTGAATTTTGCTCTCCTAACCACCGCCTACTATGTGTTTCTAAGGTATAATGGTCAACACTATTCGATTGCCTATTCCTCAGAATATCTTGGAATCTGTAAATCTTCAATGACACGCCTAATATTTGAGTTTGGAATTTGTACTTTTAGAAAAACCTTGCTTAAAAATAAAATCTTAATCCTTTCTTATACGAAATTTTACATCAATTCTACTAATCAATTCTAGATATTTGAGGTCTACAAGTCAAGAACTATAAAATGATACACTACAAAGAGGGGGTAAAAGCAAGAGCCAAATTGAACTATATTGTGAAGAGATATACATATATGGATAGCCCAAGACTCGACCTTTCCAAAGATATGTCGCATGACTCACCCATTCCTCTATTGAATTTGCTCCCCCCCTGTTCACCTACCCCCTAAGGGCTGCTAGGGTATAATTGTCAATATTTTCCGATTACCCGTACCTTAGAATATCTTGACTTCCATAAATATAACCCCTCTAAAATCAACGGTACGCCTAACATTTAAGTTTGAAATTTTTACTTTTATAAAACCCCGGTTTGAAGTGAAAATCTTAATTCTTTCTGATACAAAATTTTACATCAGTACTACCATTAAAATAGTAGAATTGGAAAAATCGATTCAATCTGAAACATAGATCGACCGCGACCCGAACGTATCAAATAGTAGCAATTCTACCTGTATTGGAATCGTTTAACCCTTTCCGGCGCACTACACTTTAAAGTTGGAATTTAAAGAAGAAAAAAATTAGGCAATCTATTTAGGCCTAGAGGAGTACACAGGTATTGTTTTGTAAAGATTGCACTAACCATTTTAATTATACAGCTGTTGCCGAAATGGTAACCTCCCATAAGTAAAGCATTGATAAGCGCAGTAAGAAGAGCATTGCTGTGAAGCGTGTATTACAGTAAAACATTTTAACTATTATTTAAAAACAGTAGAGTTTGATCTCTGTGGTGCTGCTATCTAGAACTCATAAGAAAGATTTAAAGTAGGCATTAGAGTAGTTTTTGAAATATTCACGGAGTTTTTGTGTCTCTAAACAGGGGGAACTTAAGGTGTTGCCGACCCGGCAACACTGCGCGTTAAGGGGTTAAAATGCGATTTCAATTTAAGTATAAATAGAAATAAAATCGATTTTGGCCACACCTAAAAAATCGACATCGAATCTGTACAAAACCGATTCGCTATTGTAGATTCTACTGCAGAAGGAGACAGAAGGCTGCGTTCAAGTAATTCGCGCTCCGCATTTTTTTTAATAGTTGCATTTAAAAGTTTTAGCATATATGAGATAGAAGAAATTTTGAGATTGGCACATCCGACTACTTTATCTTCAACTTTTGAAGTAAAATGAAAATGATATTTTTTTCTGAGAAATCGATTAAATATTCTAAAGTATCGATTAAATCGAGTTGGCCATAGTATCGATTAAATCGATTAAAAATCGAAATCGCCAATCACTAATACAGCCTAATCATTCGGAGTTTTTCGTGGGTTTTTTTCCTTTAAATTTTCTTGTGTAAATACGGATTAGGCTCCCTTAGAAAGATCTCAACCAAGGGCAACTTCCTCGGATTCATATCAATCGTTAGGTTGATTGGTCGTAATAAACAACACAAAAACACCGAGTCAGAATAAATCAAAGGCAGTGCTGAACGTGTTTATCTTCTATTTTCTCCTGCTTGCTTATTATTTATCCAATTAGAAGGCAACGCCAAATAATCTTTATAGAGCAATACTAAATAATCCTGTCACTGATGACGTTTATGACCCAGTGTAGCCAATTTTGTAGATTTTCTTTATTTAAAAATGGTATGTTATTTCAGAATTGTGTTGTTTAAGTTATTTAATCTGTCAGTAAATTAGCCAAATATTTCTCTTAGAAAATAGTGCTAAAAACATCGACAAAATATCCGTTTAATTGAAAAAACTGCTTAGACTGAGAAAAAATATATTAATAAATATTAAAATTGATAAGTTTACGTAATACATTACATGATAAAAAAAATAAAGGCATTTTAATAAGTTTATGTGTACTCTTTTTTAATTACTTCTGCATTAATATAATTTATTATTATCAATTGTGTGTAAACTAAATATTTATTGTAAATTTAAAAAAAAAAAACATGTGTATAAAATTCCTAATAATAAGTATTTCGATGCTGATTTATTTATCACTTATCAGAAATTTTAGAAATACGAGAATTGGGAATTTCAATTAATCTTGCTGCATTTAAATTATACAGAGCTACAAATGGATATTTTGTTTAGAAAATTCCCACTAGGAACAGAATCTAAGAATAAAATTACATTGTGATGAATCTGAATCACAGAAAATTCCTCTTGAATATTCTGTCATAGTAAATCATTTAAAAGTTTACTATGTTATATAGCATATGTCATAATAATTATATTCACATGTAAATGATGCTTTTAATTATTTTTATTTCATGTATTTGAAATCATTAATACAGGCTATCTCATAAATGCATACATACACATTTGGTAAATTCATGAAAAAAATAGTAAATTACCGTAGCGAACTGTGGCCTGCACTATGCGAGTTATCATACAATGAGATTTTTTTCAAGCAATTAAAAAATATGATCACAATTGTTATAAATCCAGATTTTCAATATTCATTCATATTTAATCAAATAGCAGAAAAGAGTAAAGTTTCTCTTTAAGCTAAGCAAAAAAGTAGACTTTTCCGTTAATCAAATATAAAGAGTCTCGAGTGACATCACGACTTTCAGAACACAGGTGTGTGGGTTTATTTATAAATAAATCCAGGACCCAAAAGATGGATTACATTCGAACTCTCTTTCTCTCGTTTTAAAATCACAGATGATATTTGTCTCCATCTTCGCAATATTTATAATTTTCACTTTGTAAAATTTGTTGGTTTTTTCTTTTTTTTTTTTTTTTTTTTTTTTTCACAGAATTGATTACAAAAGGATTTCAGATTAGCTTTAAAATAAATGAATATCCTATTCCGTCAATACAAATAAAAATCTTAAAATAAACTAATATTGATGTTATTTTTTGTTACAACTTAAAGCATAAATTTCTATGCTTCTTGTACACTGTAAAAAAAAAATTCTGGAAAGGTACTAAACTTTTTCTAAGATACTGGGATTTCTAGAACTTTTCTTGTAACGGTAACAGCGAAAATTCAAGTTTCAGAATCGATTACACGATTTTTTCCTGTTATCGTTACATGAATAGTTCTTGGAATCCCAGTTTCCTAGAAAATGTATAGTATCTTTCCAGATTTTTTTTACAGTGTATAAGAGAATTATACTTCCTTTGTGCAACGTAGAAATCCATTTATTTTACTAAAAAATATCATATTAAAAATTCTGAAAAAGAGCTTTTCGACATACTAGAAATTTAAGATTTTCTTTCTTTGTATGTATTTGTAGGTTTCAAGTATGCTCATTTTAATATTTTATGATTTAAAAAGTACACTGTAAAACAAATTCTGTAAAGGTACTAAACATTTTCTAGGAAATTGGGATTCCAAGAACTTTTCATGTAACGGTAACAAAAAAAAAAAAAAACCCATGTAACCGATTCTAAAACTTGAATTTTTGCTGTTACCGTTACAGGAAAAGTTCTTGGAATCCCAGTTTCCAAGAAAAAGTTTTGTACCTTTACAGAATTTTTTTGCAGTATAATGAACTGAAAGTAAAATTTTAACACTTCATATAAAAGTATGCATAAAGTTACATCTTTTAAGGAGAGAGCACTGTAAAAAGAACTTAAAAATATTAATTAAATACGCAGTTATTTTGAATATAAGAATGCATCTAACACCCATACAATTAACATTACGGAAGAAAATCCGGTCGCTGGCGGATTGACACACTTAATTTCTGTTTTGTTTCTTTTTGTTTTGTTTTCGTTTTTGTTAATTAAAATTCCTCTACAAAGCCTTTGAAAGGTTGCGAAAAGTTTTTACAGAGGACACTATCAAAGAGAACAGTATTTGATTAGTATGAAAAGTTTTAAGATTGTAGAGACTCGTCATAAATTATGCACTATCTGGTTGACTATCAATTTCAGTTAACGATTAAGATAAAAATATGGATAAGATCCAAATATTGATACGTGGTAGTCATCGTTTTACAATTAGAGACATTGATGAACAAATTCTTGTATCATCTGGTGCCTTTCAAGTAATTTTAAAACGTTCATTTAAGGTTGCAACTAATCGCTTCTTGAACTTTTTCAAAAAAATGGAATGTCTTATAAAAGTATTTAAGTTGCCTTTAAGGTGCCTTCTGGTGGTATGCTTTTCAATAACGCTCTTTTACCAATGATAAAAATTGCATATATGCTTTTCATACAGAAGCAGCTGAACAATCAAGTGAAAAGTTTTTGAAAAAAGATTAATACCGAAGAGAACACTTCAAAATTTCTCAAATCTCTATTGAGTGTTTTTTTACTTACCCATCATGCGTAGTATAGGGTAAGTCTTGCAATCGTTTTGAAAATCGAAAATTTTTTGACGGATTTACACGTTTCAGATAGTGATTCCGAAACACATATTTTTAGAAAAAAATTTCCGTCCGTCCGTCCGTCTGTCTGTCTGTCTGTCTGTAAACGCTCTATCACCCGAACAAATTGAGATAGAGACTTGAAATTTTGTATGTACTTAGTATGTAACGATGGGACGAAGCCTGTTTAATATCAGTAACCTCGATAAAAAGGAACTATTTTTTTCGAACTCTCGAAGAACTCTTTCTGACGAAAGGTATATAAAATTTTTCGAATTTTTTTATTTTAAGGAATGAACATAAAACGCAATAAAATGACACAAATTTCGCATAAAGAACGAAATCGATCGGATAATTAGTTGCCGATATATTTGTAATCCTGTTTTCCGCATTCTTCGATTTTTCATGACCCTGTATTTTATTCAAATTTCAATTCAGTGGTATATTTTAATTGGAAATGAGACGCTTAATCCGACGCAGTAAATTGTTAGTTAATAGAATTATTATGTTTGGAGTTATAAGAATGTTTCTTTTACGCAGTTCGGTACTACTTGAGTAGTTTGGCGTTTCATATAATTTGTCGAAATTGGTACATCAACAGTTCTTTAATAGAGCATTACTATGCATATTAACAATATTTAAATTTTGTTAATTTGAAATGCAGTGCATTGCAATGTATTGTATAAATAATCTTCATGTGTTTTATTTTCATATGCATATTAATGATGGTTAAGTATTACGGTGGCCCCCCAACGACTTGTTTGTGATTGCCTTGGTGTTGTGCATATTGAGTTCCACGCAATTGGCTAACTAATTAATAGAAAATTTGATTCAGTGTTTTGTGCAGTTTGTTTTAAGCTATTCATCAAAAACGGCATGAAATATATCGAGAAAACTTATAGATTTTGCACCACAATAATACTCTTAAAAAACCATAAAGTTACTTTATTTTTTTCTGGGAAATTGCGATTCCTAGAACTTTTTATGTAATAATTAAAAAAAATCAGAAATAGGAAAAATTCATGCAAGCTATTTTATTACATGAATTTTTGATGCTACTGTTACATAAAAAGATGTAGAAATCCCAGTTTTCTAAAAAAAGCTTAGTAACTTTACAGATTTGTTTTACAGTGTACTGTGCAATTATCACAGAGTAATTAATATTTGTGTGTTTTTAACCTTAAATTCAACAAATAAGGCTCTGCATGCCCCGTATTCACCTGATTCGGCACCGCCTAATTTTATTCACTCGTCCGCTGTAGAAATTGCTACTTCATTCTGAGTTCATTAATTAAAAAATATATATATTTTTTTAAACTCTGAATGGTTTTACAAAAACAACTTGAAGATATATATTTCAGGATTTTTACGCTTCAAGTACTTTCAAGGACCTTTTACCAGAATTTTCGTATAGTAATGTTTGGCTTATTTAATGAAAAGTAATTCTATCTTGAGGTACAGCGACAAATACTTTTGAAAATTTCTGCCACTAAAACACTTAAAATCCCACGAATTCCTTGATGCGTACGATCCCTGTATTTTGATACTTGGAAAAAAAGTTTGCAGAAATACAGTCGTGAAAAAAAAACACCCCTACTAACTCCTCAACAAATTATCGTGGTAGAAAATTACTGGTACCGAACGATTGGTATCCTGTTAAATGATACCTGTAAAATTTCCTTTGGAGATCATCTACACATAAAAAAACACCCAAACTTCTTTTTCTGCAGTAGCAACACCCAATTTTAACACGATATTTCAAATCTTTGGTTCAAACTATGCCTAGATACCCAATTTCAAGTCATTTGAATGATAAGTCTTTGAATTTATAAGCATTCAAAATTTAGTGTTTCTAATGGTAAATTACATTTGCAAATTTTTGTTAATATCTACTGAAATTATAAGCCTATTGTACTAATTTTTTGTATAACAATAGTACTAAAATACCTAAAATTTACAATTTTTATAACTTTATGATATAAATTATGATATTAATATTCGGAAAAAATTATAAATCGCAACCTTTTTTTACTGGGTTTATATTTATTAATTTCTGCTTTATGAAAGTACAAAATTCCACATTTTTCTTTGTAGTAGTTTTCAACTTTTGCTTAAAAAGCGTCAAAATGAAAATTTAAGTGCCGTGTACGATAGAAGAGACAAAATATTTTTAAAACTTCTTGTGCAATCCTGTAATCTACCAGTCTTCAATGAATACTTAATTGGCCCCTAAATTGAACTGATCAAGAAGGGAACTCTCTTAGTCAACAACCGAGTACCGAATTTCAATTTAGACTAAAAATTTGCTCGTTTTAAAATAATAAATTTCTCGGAAACTTTCGTGCGAATTGCATGAAAATTTGTTTTAAGGCTAATCTAACGGTATAAAGCTCAGCTATGGTGTCATAATTAGATACTGCTTTTAAAAAACAAAATTAAGGTTCGTTTTAATATGTAGATGCCTCTATAAAAATATTTTATATACATAATTTATAAGTATACTTTATTTTAATCGCTCGGAATCAGTAACTTTCTACTATAAATGGTTTGGTTTGGTTTATTTTGTGTTGGCCTATTATCTACTCAAGGGATATAGGCCCAGGGGATAGTGCCCTTTGTGGGGGTCTTTCTAGGGGAGCCTAACGCTTATTTACGCAAGGTTCGAAGAAAACCGCGAAAACTCCGAACGGTTAGGCCGACGGCCGCGATTGGTTTCGAACTCAGCACCTGCCGTCTACCAGTTGAGAGGTCAGAACCTCTCGGCCACTAGTGAGAGCTTTCTACTATGATTTTTGTTTTTTGTTTTTTGCAGAGTTAGTAGAGTGTGTTTCCATTTTTGTTTCCAAGACTGTACATTTCAGGTTACTTTACAGTAGATGCAATAAATTTCGATTAATAAATTGATACCCTTAGTTTTATGCAACTATTCCGAGAGTGTTTCGATCAAATACGAAACTGGATTTGTAAATTCCCTGTCACACATTTCATGGTGCACGAATGTGTTGCGTCAAATTATTTGAGTACCACTACCTTAAATAAAATAAGTCCTTCAATCTTTATACTACCTTATAGCATCAAGTCAGTGAAATTATTTTGGAAAAATGTTTGTCGGATAAATTTCAAACTAAGAGTAATTAAAATTTAAATTGACATTTCTAATTAAATATTTTATTTAACTTGATTTTGATTAAAAGTTAATTTCATGCATTACTGCCATAGCATAATTAACATGATGAGTATTTTAAAAATTTTATAATTAAAAGCTCAACAACGATCCAAACTGGTAATTAAAAATCCTTATTTAGAGTATTTTTGTGATAAGAGATATTTTTTATTCGTTTATTTTTTTTATTTTTTTCTGAGAGTCAGAAAATATAGTTTATATACATTTCCTTTTAATAGACATATCTTATAAAAATTTATTAATTATAAAAAATCCAAATTTTTTTTTTATTATTGTGATAAATTTAATTTGAGAAAAAAAAAAGAAAACTAAATATCATATAAAAAGTCATTTCAACTAAAGATAAAAATCAAATTGGCAAAATAAATAATAAACTTTTTGGCATTTATATCGCATTTTAAGGATTTTAAATTTAGCGTAATTATATTTATTTATTTTTAAAGAGAAATAGATGAAGAATTTTCAGAAGTAATGCATTCATTATTTTATTTTTTTAAAAATATCAAATGGCACATCAATATTTTAACAGCAATGGAATTCAATTACAGATTTTTCGCAAATTTGGGATTTGGTAACAATGTTGCAATGTCATATTAGAAATTAAAAAATGCTGTTTTTGTGACAAACATCATACAATATTAAAAATAAGTTTATGTCGCAACAAATCTAAATACAAAAACTAATCCATCTTGAATTGCATAAAACTATGTGTAATTAGAATGCAACCATGCAAAAATATAAATAAATCAATAATAAAAAGCACCTTGTAATGGTATTTGTGATTTTTTTTTAAATTTAAATTACTTGGTCCAAACTATTTTCATGTATATGTGATGTTCTGTATCTAGTATTATGCATATACACGGTGTCCAGCAAATAACACCCTGATTTCAAATTTAAATTTCTCAAAAACAAAAACCGATAGAACTATGCGGTAAAAGGTTTCTTTATTAGGTAAGCTGTAAAAATGTTATACTAAAGTTTCGAACGATGAATATTTTGAAAAGATTATGTTCCGATTGCAAAGAATGCTCGACCTGACGTTTTTCTTGCTTTAGATTGTTTGTAGAGAACGAGTTTTTCGGGGTACTTAGCCATATGTTTAGAACTAAATTTTTGAAATTTCTGAAATTCCAAAAATTTTGTTCCAAAAAACTTTAAAATATGGCATTGTCCGCCCAAAATCTCATTCAAACCAAGCAATTTAAAGCAAGAAAAATGTTAAGTCAAGCATTCTTTGCAATCAGAACATAATCTTTTCAAAATATCCACCCTTCGAAACTTCTGTATAACATTTTTACAGCTTTCCTATTAATCAAACCGATTACCTCATAATTCTATCGATATTTGTGTTTGAGAAATTTAAATTTTAAAACAGGGTGTTATTTGCTGGACACCCTGTATGTGGTTTTATTCAGGCATACAGGATATTTCATTGGACTGAGTATATCAGCTATGAATATTGAAGTACATATTTAAAAAATATTTTTTCGTGGTTTTTGTTACAATTTTTCTTCTTTATATTTCACCAGCACTTATTTTATTTATTAATTTATTGTTCTTGTTTCTGTTTTTGTTGGATTTGTGTATGAGATTATACATATGTTATATAATTCAGTGATTTTGAGAATTACACTGCATTATTATATCAGCTTTTAATATTGAAATATAATAATATATAAATACTGGCATCGCTGGTTCTTCACTTTTTCTCTCAATTATCTTTTAATTTGTAATTAGTTTTTCATTTTTAGTTTATTTTTTTACTTTAATATTTGTTATTTATTTTTTTAGTTTGTCATTTATGTTTATATTTTTAAAATTTCTCTTGAACTTTTATTGCCACATTTCTCTCTTTTTAAAAGTTTTTGGTGTGATTTTCAATATTATGTGCTTTAAATAGTAGCCTTTATTTCTGCTCTTCTTTTTCTTAGCTTTTCCGAATTCTTCTTGCTGAATTTACCTCATTCATTTGTTTTCAAAACATGTGTGGCTTTACACCTATTGAAAAATAGCCCAACAGCAAATAGCTGCAGATTTTTGGCTGAATACTCTAATCTCATGTTTTTGTTCGAGTGATCTCATACCCCATGATTCAGGGGAGAAGTTTCTTTTTGTAACTGGCAAATCACTTATCATCCATTGCATACAGGCAACAATTGGAGAAATTCTGAAACCTTTTCTTATTATGTTTCAATCATTTTATCAATCAATAATCGTTTGGTAAGTGTATGGAGATGTCATATTATCATTTGCTCATTAGTTAGTGAAATGTAAAAAATGCATATTTATGTATTTACAAACATTTTATTTTGTTTGTCTTAGACAAAGACAAATATATCAGTTGAAAAATATTTTTAAAACTAAAAATAGCGCCTTTATTTGTTAGTTACTTATGCTATTCATATAAAAATATTATTGCATCTTAGAAGGAAAAATTAATTGTAATTATGTTTGTAATTATATTTGTGGTACATTATAGTTTTCACTGGTAACTTTTTTAACAGAAATACATAGACTTAAAAATAAAATAAAATTTTTTACTTTCTAATTAATTATACGACAAATAAGTAAATATTTATGTATCGTATAGTGAAAGATATCATCTAACGAAGCTTCCACTTTAAAGAAACGAGTATTATATATATATATATATATATATTAATCTGTTTTCACATCTTACCATAAAAAAACATTAGATTTAGAGATTTACAGCTATTTACCTAGCTGTTGAAAACTTACTTTTATTTTATCTGAATATAACATAGGTATTTAGAAAGGAAAAAAATACACTATTTCTCTTAATATCTAAATAATTATTTTTAATGAATATTTTGTTTACTCAATTCTTCTATTTTTCTTTAATTTATGAAGAGTAGAAAATTAAATTTCTCACTATCTGGAGAAATAAGATGATCTACTTCTGCATAAATCTATTTACAGCAGAATATTTAGACAGGATTTTAAAATAATTTTCCACGATTTTAATTTTATCTTCTCATCTTACATTTATTCCTTTAAGGGCACATAGAACATAAATACTTCAAATTTTTGAGTTTTTAATTATCGACTTAAAAAATAACGCTAAAAGAGTATGGCCTTAAATGATTATGGAACTAAAAAATTATGATGCCGGAAGGTATTAAAATCATTTATTTTGTGCACTGACGGATTATACTTATGTATTTTGACTTTTTTTCCGAAATGTGTTTTATTTCATGCTTTAGTACACTTTTCTAAAATTCAATTTAAGTAAACAGTAAACTTTCCAAAATTGCGTAACTATTTTGTTTCTTTAAAAATGTCTAATATTATACGTATGAGTAATTTCTTTAAAATAATGAAAACTATGTTATTAAAATTTTTTGATTTTTTAGAGCTTTGTAGCAAAATATTTTTAATTTTATTTATTTTAAGCCAAAATTTAAAATTGCTCCCTATTATTCTCAAAAAATGTGTTTTCTCACACCATAAGAAATTTTTTACCGTGATATAATCAACTGCTTTTTTTTTTATTGTACCGAACAGACATAAATATAAATATTAAAATATATGACAGAATGAAATTTTCGCCTTGCTTTTAACACAAAAATATATAATAAAAACTTTAAAATGTTCAGGTTTAATTAATAGGCGATTAAAATAATCAAATAGATATGTTAATAGTTAATTTTATTTTAAAACATCTTAGTACTTTCAACCCTTTAATCAGGCTCTTCCTCAGAAAATATTTTCTTTATTTATACAAATACGTGATATATAATTTTCAAAACGGAATCATCTATTTGTATAAATAAAGAAAATATTCCCCGAGGAAGAGCTTCATTAAAGACTTGAAAGTACTGAAATATTTTTTATTAAAATTAAATATTAATATTTATATTTCATTATTTTAATCACCTTTTAAGTAAACCTGAACATTTTAAAGGTCATATTATATATTTTTGTCCGAACACTCATATTGTTCAAAAAATATGTGTAAAGTTAATTAGTTTTTGAAAACCAATTTATTCTTGGGATTAATTTCTTTTGATTTATATATGAGGTTATATTGTGTATATTTATTGCAAAAAATTTGGTTTCTATCTCTATTTTTTGGTAAAATACCTTGATGTTAAGTATTTCACAAAATCTGCTTCATTTTACGTTTCGATATGCTCCATATGCTCTTAAGATCTAGCATACACAATTATACATATAATCTTATGAAAAAAAGAGAGAAAAAACCATTTTTCTTTCTTTGCGTGTGATTTAAAGTCGAGCTGAAAACCAACGAATTGTGTGGATCTACACCTGGCAGAAATGGACATGGGATAGGTTTTTAAATACTTTTTCTCAATCTAATATTTTTTCCTCAAACTTTCACTAATAATTCTAATTATTAGTGAAAACCATCAAAATTTACATTACTATAAAAAATCTTCCGATCTTACAAGGTTAACAAAAATTCTACTCTTGTATTTATTAAATGATTCAAATTTAAGTAAATAAAAACGAATTATTTTTTAACAGAGAAATTTCTAATACTTTTTTTTCAAAAAAAAAGTATTTAATTCAAATAACTACTGTTTAGTCTGTATAATGTAGTAAAAAGTTATATCTATTTACTAAATCTTAGATATTATCTCATATTTCGTATTTTCTATTTGCTGATTTAAATCAATAAAATATCGAATTTTTAATAATTATTTTAAAAATAGTTTTTTCATTTATTACGTTTCTTTTAACAGAGTAAAATTTTTAAAATGGATCATTATTTGGAATAAATACAGTCAATAAGGGTAACTTTGCGCCAAATCAAATAACTTCCGTCCACCTTTAGGAAATTTTAATGCATTCTGCTACGGTAGAATGTTGACGAATTATTTCCAATGAGCTGCCAAACTCACACTAGCGCTACTATCTATATTTTGAAACCAAAACTTTTCCGTCAACTCAAATGATCTATCAGATATCACCCATTTGGGTCCGAATTTTTTTCCATTTTGTGAACAAAATTACTTTTATTTCAATAACGTTAATCGGAGCAATTAAAATAGACTAACAGAAGTGTAAGGATTATTTCAATGTCTGAAATCTAACAAATGTATTTATTTTGTGTACCATCCAATTCATTTTAACATGAAAATAAGTTAAGGAAGAGTTTTTGAAGACGTTTGGATAATAACGTATTAGAACAGGATTTGAGAAATTATTATAATTTTCTAGGGTTTTTTGCGTTTTATCACACATGATTCGACCAGAAAAATAATTTATATTTTTAATTTAAAGACTGAAATATATGTACAAAATAAAGGAATCGCCAGATGTGCAAAGAAAATTACAAAAGCATTTATTATTTTTATTAATACTAAATGTTAAAACATAAATAAAGTCATAATAAAAAAAGATATAACCATACACTATCATTTCTATATGTAGAATGTAATTAAGAAATTTTTAAGACAAAATAATATTCGATATAAAGACATGTACTGTTAATAGTACACCATACCCGAAAGGGTTAATCTATTTTCTCTCTTGTCCCAAAGTTTTCCTGATAGATCAAAGTTATTCTGATTGACTGCATAAAATTAATTTCATAGAAACTCCTTCAAATTCGTAGAAGTCTTACACTGCTGATCATATCAGTAAATTTTCAAGAGATTACGATTTACTCTTCATGCCGAGAAGGTGTTTTACTGATTATACTGAGCAATTTGTTCTCCCCATTAGATATTTATTCACAGTTATTTCCACTTATTTAAACTTTTTTGTCAGACCAATTAGAAATTATCTATTCTTGAAACATGGAAAAGGCGTTTCGATTGGTCGTGATGCGGTATCTTGTAGGTTATTTATATTTTTATTCTTGTGTTACGTCTTTGCAGGAAACAGTTAGTAGGCTGAAAAATATTCAGATATTCCATGCACTATTGTTTTCACTTAAAATTGTTTGTGGAGCACATATCAACTAGAAAATTTCCTCAGTTAATACTGTTTTCTGCTAGTTCTAGTTTTGAAGGCCCCACCAGTGGACGAGAGGTCGTGCAAGTGAAACTGGTAAACGGCATTGCGGGGTTCAAACCCAATCGGCCTAACCGCTGTCGGCCTTCGTCGGTAATCGTTCGGAGATTTCAATGGGTATTTTTCCACCCTTGGCTTTCCCTGTGTTAGGTTCCCTTAGAAAGAACTCCACGAGCGCATTACCCCATTAGAGCCTATATCCCACGTGTAGATAATTGGTTGGCATAAATACAAACAAAAAAACAAAGAAATCCTGTCTTGAAGTTATTTAAAATAAGTAATAAAATAATAATAATGTCAGTCGTCAATTGCTAACCTTTAACTGTTAACGTTTATCACGTATTTCCTTTAAAATCAATATTATTTAATCCAAAACAGGTATATTTTTTATTATTCTAATACAGCTGTTATAGTAATTTTTAAAAGCATAATTGTACTAGTTTCGGTTTCTGAGACAGGATGGAATTGAATTAAATAAATAATTTCATTATGACACGTCTATTATTTAGCCAATTTTTATTTCAAACATCTACATTTTATAATTTATAGATAGGTTTGTTAAATATTTTTTTTAAACTTTACATATTTTCTTTGTGTTTAGAAGCTACTAATTTAAATAAATCATTTATAGAAATAGATTATATATTATAAAACATAAGGGACAATGGTACGTGATATTTGTTATGCATCTCAACAACTTGAACTTAACGATGTCAATTTTCATGTCAGCAAAAAGAAAGGACGAATATTTTCGGCATGAGAAGTGTGTCTCAGAAGTTTTTTTTCTGCCAGTTTATTGTTCTTTAAAAACATTATGTTGTTGCTTTTTAACTTTTATAAACTTGAAACCAATGAAAAAAGTATATTTTTGCATATAAAAAATAACCTTTACAGTTTCTTTGTTTTTGTATGTTTTGACAATATTATTTTTGCACAGCACAATCAAGCTCATTATTGTTTCTCTATATATGTTTTATACTACTTATTCTCTCAGTGTTCTCACACTATGTGCTTTTCTTAATTCTCACAATGCTAGTTTTCTCATTGATTTTAGGTCGTGCCAGAAAATTCTCTTTTTGCAATTCATTACATTTAATATCTAAATAATATGATATTTTACAACTTATAATAAATAAATTGCTTGATAACAACTGAATACTAGTTTCCGGGATTTCACTTTTATACTTTGATAATTTTACTTTATTGGGAACGGAAACAAACTCATTTCTTTCTCTCGCCGTTTTCCCCTACTTTTTCTGTTCAGCGTTTATTCCATTTTTTTAGTGTTCAAAATAACAGTGACGGTATTTTTTTTCCCATCGGTTACCACGAGTCAAAAATAATCGATCGTAACTACGTAAAATTGTTCATCTGTAATTAATAAAATTAAATTGATGATTGCCTACTCATTTCCCATTTTCTTGCTGCTTTTTTAAATTCGATAATGGGCCATTCCATGGTAACTTACTCTCTTAAAAAGTCAGCCACAAAATAGCTTAAGTTGAGGTGAAATCCACTCATCTCAATGTTGAAAGGCAGATTCTCAAAAAAGAGTTGA
This sequence comes from Maratus speculifer, assembly GCA_964019185.1. NCBI lineage: Eukaryota > Metazoa > Arthropoda > Arachnida > Araneae > Salticidae > Maratus > Maratus speculifer. The sequence goes on along the minus strand of OZ025290.1, from coordinate 273,332,788 downwards.
AATAACTCGAGTTTTAACCAATTTAAATGAAGTTGAGCTATTTAAATAACCAATTTAGATCAAGAAGATTTAATCGTTTGAAAAACAACTCTTTTATGATCGAAAAAATTACAGCTCTTTCATGAGAAGCCAAATCAGCTCTTTCGTTTTAAGAGTGTACGTTACATTTAGAACAATTGACTGCTGTAATTTTAGTAATATATCACTAAAAATTATTCAAATGTAAAATGAACATGATTTTTCAATGAAACCTATTTAAGGCTCAGTTTAGATGAAAATTATTTATAAAATGATAACGAAAATTACACTTTATTTGATATCTTAAATTCCCTTTTCAGCAATGCCAGTTGTCATAATAAATATAACTTCCAAAATTTATGAAATAACACTAAAATTAGATAATTTTCATCTAAATTGAACTTTGAATAAGTTTAATTAGCAAACCCTGTCAAATTTACATTTTAAATTTTTTTGTGTGTGTTATATTACTAAAACTGCTGAAAATAGTTCTAAATGTAACGTAAGTTACCATAGAATGACCCTAATATTATATCTTAGCAAAAAATTCATTTTGCATTTTCGTCAGCCTTTAATTAGATTAGATTAATTTTAAACACGATTATTCAATCGGTAAATCAATTAGATGTAAATTTTCCATTTTTGGGTGAAAAAAGTCAGGTCCAGAATTCGAACCAGGGATGTATTGGCTGAAGCCGCCAATGCTCTACCAATTGAGCTATCCCGGATACGAATACTGGAGGACTATTTCACCCAATTAACCAAAACGATCACTTAATCTGGTCTGATACTCTGGATCAGTTCAACAGAATAAATCGAAGGTCAATATATGGAACTGCGGAAAATAGCTGCATACGAAATTACATTAGATTAATTTTAAACACGATTATTCAATCGGTAAATCAATTAGATGTAAATTTTTTAGTGATCGTTGAGGTTAATTGGGTGAAATAGTCCTCCAGTATTCGTGTCCTTGACAGCTCAGTTGGTAGGGCATTGGCGGCTTCATCCAGTACATCCCTGGTTCGAATCCTGGCCCGGACTTGTTTCACCCAAAAAACGAAAAATGGTAAAATTTACATCTAATTGATTTACCGATTGAATAATGGAGTTTAAAATTAATCTAATGTAATTTCGTATGCAACGATTTTCCGCAGTTCCATATATTGACCTTCGATTTATTCTGTTGAACTGATCCTGAGTATCAGACCAGATTAAGTCATCGTTGAGGTTAATTGGGTGAAATAGTCAACCAGTATTCGTGTCAGTTGGCAGAGCATTGACGGCTTCAGCCAATACATCCCTGGTTCGGATCCTGGATCGGACTTGTTTCACCCAAAAATGAAAAATGGAAAATTTACAGCCTTTCATTAGTTTCTGGAATGTTCTTGAATTCCATGATGATATTTTCTACATTGATTATACATTTAAACTGTATTTTGTGTTTATTTTTACTTAGGTGCATATTATTATTGATTTACATAAGGTGTTTCCTATAGCGATTCCATGATTATCATTGCATTTCTGAACGGAGGAGTAAATCTAAATAATAGAAAGTGTTGTAAAGAAAAATAATACATATATAAGTATGGCCTTATGTAAAATCAAAACTCGATTGAAAGAAAAAGTTTATGATACCGTATACAGAACTATTAGTACACTTTCAAGATTAAAACAAACGAAATCAGTTAAAATACATTTTGATCAAGCTGAAATAATTAAACCTACATCGTCCTATTATGATTCCGTAATTAGAGAGTTTGTAGAAATTTTACGTAGGGAAGATAAACCATGCAGCCATTCATTGTCATGTAGTATTCCCAAGTTATGGTAAAAGATGTTGGATATAGTTCATGATAAGCTGTAATTTCGCATCCCTCATACCTGTATTATTTTAGTTAATTCTCCAATAGTAAAGAGTTACTTTCCACTTTTTTATCATTGCGTTTTGTGTGTTTCAAGTATAGTCTTGATGGCGTGCAAGAATTTACTTGAAAACGCTTGGCTTTTATGAAAATACAGTTGTATATATATTTTAGACACCTTCAGTCAAATTTTTATAAAACGATATATGTGTTTGTTATAATTTATATAATTTTTTACATTTGTATGTTGTTTAAAGTGAATTTGGATTCTATGAATATTTTTTATCATACTCCAAGTTTTCAAAAAATTTCTTAACGGTTTACGTCGTGTGAAATATCAATATAGTTCATGTGTACTTCGAGTAAGTTATCTTAGAGAAAAAATGATACTTACATGTATTTTTCTTCTTTTTCTTTTGTTATATTTCTTTGGTACTTGATTACAGTCTGTTATCTTGTTGATGTACCTAATGACATTTTTCTTATGTTTACGGTCTAATTCATTTGAAACATTTGCTTAATATTATTATCCAGTAATTATTAAATAAAAATTCCCAGCGTCAAAACATTCTACTAATACTTAACGTTAGGGAAAACTGTCTTAGAAATGCTATAAACTTATGTAAAATGATATATTGGGAAGCTGCGGCACCCACAATCACCTCATAAAATTTACGGCTGAAATCCTGGAACTCGTTAAAAAAATAAAACATTGAAACACAATCATTCTTCCAAGTCATATCTTGGTAGAAAACACCTAAAAATTCTACTTTAATGATTTACTCCTAGGTTTACTATTGTGTTTTCAAACAATCAAATGTATGAAAACATGTAGAACTTGGAACAAGGAAACACAATTGTAAATCTACCAGTTAACCACTAAAATCGGATTTAAAGGGGGATTTTTTTTTTAAACCAAGATATGATTTAGCAGACCGATTGTGCTTTAATATGCGAATCGAGTTTTAACTAATTCTAGAATTTCACGCGTGAATTAGAAGTGGTGATTGTCTATGCTGCAACCTCTCGGTTTATGACATACCTTACATTTCTTCATTCTATAGCTAAAAGACATCACTCAATGGTAATCAGTTATGTCTTTGTATCACGAATAATAAGCATTTAATGTCGATGATTTAAAGTTAATAATATTAATTATTTACAAAGTGATTCATTATACATTTGTCGGAAAATTTTTGGTACTAATTTACGTCTATTTTATTTCAGTGAATACATATCTGATGAATAAGAAGAAAATATATTTCTTTTTCAATTTTTTTTGCATATGATAAAAACTGATAAATAAATGTTATCTCGAATACCGCCTCATCGTATATTCGATGATTATAGTTAAAATGGAATGCCGGATTTGGAAAAAGGAAATTTATCCCATAAACTCAGACATCATTCCTTATCATGTTTTCTGTGTTTCAACTTTTGATAGAAAGTCTACTGGAAACTGAGAAAAGTAACCATAACAATACAAGTTTTATAGATAGATAGATAGATAGATACCTATCTAAACCTAATTTGTCAATTTTCATAGTTTCAATGTCATCCCCCCCTATATTTCACACGCATGCTACATCTGTTTGTGATACAAGAAGATGTATGTATTTTTTGAAGGTGTCCGAATCTCATTAGCAGTCTTAATATTTCAGAAGCGAAAGCAAAAAGCTGAGAAACATAGATCGTAAACAAGACGTGCAGCTCTATCGGTAAAGAAGAAAGTTAGCTTTGTTGTATCCAATAATGACGGCAAGGATATGGATCTCTCTTCAGTTGATGACAAAGCGCCTTTATCGCAATGATTTATTTAGTCACTGAAAATCGAAAAAAAGGTAGATAAAATGTGTTAAATGTTTAAAAATGTTGCATAAAAACCTCCCCAATCTTGATGTCGCCTGGAGGAGACACTAAATAACACACTTCACACTCATTTAAATTATTTTATAATTGTTAAAATTACTTCTGGACCATTTTAATAAATGTATTCATTTTTGGGGATATTGTATAGTAATTTTAAGCTAATGTTTGTGGTCCCTCGTAATATTTGTACTCAGGACTTAGGAGGCCAAATGTGCCAATGATTCTTTGAGTGCAAAAAATGTATTTGGTATGTAGGCTAGTATACAAATAATAGCAACTGATGGATGTTTAGTTTTGGGATACAACTGTAGATAAAATAACATAGTGCAGAATGTTATGCAAATCGTTACTATGACGTTGTGATTTTACCTATTTCATTTTAAAAGGAGCAATTGTATTTTGTGTACTTTTCCAAGTTAACTTGCAAAAATAAAGGTCATAATAAAATGCTTCTATGAGTAAAAGCAGTTTTTCTCATAGGGTATGTCATTTTAAGACAGTTTCCCATAATTGGTATTTCCTATTTTCTAATTAGCTTAGAAAATTACAACGACATTCTTACAAATAAAATCTAAGTTAATTCTGGAATGTTAAAAAGTTTAAGAGACAACTTCTTTTCCCGTCTCATTTTGCTTTTAATAGAATTACCTAACATTGTGTGAATTTCGAATCGATGAAATTGTTGCTGTAGCTGTAAATGTTCAGGAAGGGAAAAATACTAAATAAACATACATTTTATATATAAAAGGTTTTGACTTTTCTAAGTAAAAAAGACTGTAGTTTTTAGTTAGTATTAAATACTCAATAATTTAACTCATATTAAATATTTTCTTTAAAACTTGATAACATTGCGATAAAAGCAGTATCTTTACAATTTATTTTATATAATCTATTTTTCTATATAAAAATAAGTTCAACGTAATCAACTTAAGTTGAACAATCAAACGCCCTGTATTCATGATTAAATACCTGGTTTGCAATTCCATGTTCGATGGTAATTTTTTATATGTTTGATGCTTTGTGATACTCCTCGTAAATTATCGTTCAGCACAGTGTATCTATATTTTATTTTTTATTAAATAATTAGACGATTATAGAGAATATTTAAGATATTTTCATAATTATTAAACTAATCTAAATGTAGTTTATTATTATATTTGTAACAATACCGCCTTTACATTTCAATATGTATATACTGCTCGAAATAATTAAACTTAGTATATTATCACATTTAGTTAAATGTTCAAACTGCATACTTGCATCAAATTTTAATGTTAAATAATTACGCTTGAATTATCTTATTACATTTAAATATCAGGCTTGGATTAGTCAAACTTCATTACATATATTTTAGCCTTAAATTTAGATAGACAATTCCCGAAGTAAATTATTTATGTTGCAATAGATGTATTATTTATAATATGATCACTATTCAAATTGAAAACATCATTTGTTAAATTTATTAGATAATCAAAGCATTTATGTATATCTATATCTATATTTATATCTATATATATCTATATATATATATATATATAACTAAAATGAAATCAGAAATTTATAAACAAATTGGCATAGTGCTAAAAATGAACAAAATGGACAGTGTAAACTAGATATGTATAACAAAAAACCATGATTAAACAGCAGACTAATTCATAGTCATATTTATTTATATTTATTTTATTTTGTAATATGTTGCCGACATTGTGACAACTTTCGGCTTCTAAAAAAATATCATGGCAAATCAAAACAAACCAAAAATTACTATGATAAATTGAAAGATAAACAAATTAAGAGAAGGCAATACCTCCATGATAAACAAGAATCCGAAATAAGAGAAATCTGATTCAGTGTACTAGGATGCAAAGAAATTTTTACATCTAATAAGCATGATTGGGCTACTGTTACCTTGTTTACAAAAATGAAAAAAAAAATTAACGAAATTCGGGAGCTGCTATATATGAAAGTGAAATAAAGAACACTAAGTGACAACCAGTGAAAATATAATAAAAACATGAAAAACCCCAAAATTTAAAAAATAAATGAGTAAAAAAATGTATAACAAAAATAAATAATTGGGTAAAAGGGGAAGAACTATTGATTATTTTAAAACACTTATAAAAGAACTAATTAAAAATGAGTAAATATAATATGCTTTAATTTTTAATGCATTAAATTTAGACCTAATAAGGGTTGCTTTATGATAGTCAATTATAGCCTTGTATTAGGTACCAATATGTAAAATATTTATGAAAAATCGTAATGAAAATGCTAAAAAAGCCCTCCATTTTTTAAATATTATATACCGGGTGATCCAAAAGTCAGGACGAACTTTAAAAATGAATAACTCGAAAACGAATCAAGATACAAAGATACGGTTTGCACCAAATGGATGGAAAAGAAACCGGATTTTGTGTGACAACAAAAAAATATTGTTCTATTGGCGACCAACGGCATCACTAGCAGCAATGAAAGATGCCATCCGCCAAAACGTGTCTGCCATAAAGCAAGAAATGCTACTAAATGCTGTGAACGGTGTAGTGCCTAGTCTCACAGCTGCACTTATGAATGAGGGACAGCACATTGAACATTTTCTGTTGTACTAATTAACTGTAACTAAGCTGACTTGGAAATTGTCAACATTTTTTCATTTGCAAATCATCTTTTGGTGCAAAAAACACTACCGTGTCATTTTTTGGATGTCAACGGCAAACTATTTTTTTCGTTGTCACTCAAAATCCGGTTTCTTTTCCATCCATTTGGTGCAAACCGTATCTTTGTATCTTGATTCGTTTTCGAGTTATTCATTTTTAAAGTTCGTCCTGACTTTTGGATCACCCGGTATATATATATATATATATATATATATATATATATATTAATATATATATATATATATATATATTATATATATATATATATATATATATATATATATATATATATATATATATATTATATTCATATATTTAAATAACCATAAACTAGTTTACTTTAAAAAAATCAAGTGAATATTTTTGGTAGTTTTTAATAAAGTGTACTTTAATTCAACATAAAAGGTAGAGAGTAACTTCCAACATCCTTTAAAAAATACTCTATTTGGATACCATATTATTATTATTATTATTTAAAGAAAACAAGTTTACTTCAGTTTACTTCATTCAACATTTTGCTTAAGGCACGTATTACTTATTAAAATAATTTTATACTTGTCGCTTAACTTGTACTTGAGATAAGGGAATCTAGTACTAGAAAATATAAATTTCTTTTTGTCAGTATTAAAGTTTTCTAATTTACTGAAATATATTTGAAATCATTAAAATCATTTACTGCGTCTTGAACGTCTGAGGTGTATTGCATTTTTTGACATTATTTCGCTTCATTCAACCATGTTCTTTAATGCTAGTCTTCAGTTTTTATATTCTTTCAACATACATTTTCAAAATACTCTAGGCCATAATAACTACAAATTAAGTTTCGGTTCATTTTGCCGTCTGTCAGAATGTTTCATGTATTTAAAATTTTATTACGGAATTTTCAATAATTCTTACCTGAATGCAGTTTTAGAAATCTCGAAAAACATAAATTGAATTCTATAGTTTGTAAAAGTGTGTAAAAGTTTAGTGTTCATACACTAAATTGTATTTGACTACGATACTCAATGTTTGACGGTTTATAGTTATTTAGCATTTATTAATATCATTTTTTAAAAATTTATTCCCTGTTGTCGGAAGATAAATTAAATATATATGTATATTTATGTATAATTTATTTTCCGTGCTAATATTAAGAATTTCGTTTACTTATATCTTTGTCATTAAGTTGATAAAAATGTTCTGGGAGCTTTGTAATCTAATAAATACCAGAATTTGTATTCTATATAGGAATATTAGAGGTATATCTATAGAAATTCAGGAAATTTAGTTCAGGAATGGCTCCATCCAATGATAGCTTCTTTCGAACAATGCAACAATTTCAAGGGCCATCGATTTGTATTCTCTAATGAAGTTGACGAAGCATGTCAAAAGTTTTTCTATTCCAAGGAGCCGCCATAGTGCTTCCAGCAAAATTCAAAATCTGGCAGAACAATGGCATAAAGTTGTGGTCTACACTGTTAAAAATCTTGTCCTAGTTTGAATCAAATTTTGGTGCTCAAGAGCTACCATTTTAACATGGTGAAATTTTGAATCAATATTTGCAACTCCTGCTGAAGCATTGCTCCAATAGTTGGAACGAAGTTGAAATAGAAAGCTCTAATGTTGGTGTGAGGTTTCCCCATCGTATGGTGACATCTATTAAGCACCGAAATTTGGTTCAAACTAGAGCAAGATTTTTTTTTAACTGTGTATAATATCTGTACTCCTTGTTGCTGTTATTGTTAATTTGCGCTTAAAAATGGAACTTTTACAAACTTCCCAGAACTTTTTTCTCAACTTAGTACTTCAGAAGGCAATATAGAAGACAACTGCAGAATACATATTTCTGTCATTACTTAAAAAAAATTATTACGAAATTGAAATAAAAGTTTTCAAATAGACTTTTAATTTTTTTTCGAATAGGCTATACCTAAAACGTTTCCAGATCTCCCAGATATTAAAAATATAATTTATATTACATTAAGTATATTCCAAATGTTGTTAATGCAATTTAAAAAGTATACATGAGACTCATACATGAACCTTCGAAAGGGTACGCTTATCACTTGTAGGCGCTACCAGGTATATATTGATGTTAGTGATGGCACATTTGAGCAGTTACTGCAATTCTAATATTAATAAGACATTTGTACTTAACTATAATTAATTTTTTTCCTTAATTACCAGCAGTGAAATTATGCTTCAAATTATTGAATATTTAACTACAAGTTTCTGTAACGCGAAATATTTGTGTGCTCATGTAAACGATTCTAACTTGTGCAGCACTCAACAAATGTGAGTGAAAAATGCCAATCTGGACATCGTCTTCATAGCGCATAGAGTGCTATTCCACTGTTTATGGGTTCGATCCTTTGCTTGGAGATATTTCACTCTGTTGGTTCTACACTTAGCTAACAATACGACAACCACCTATTTAACATAAAACTTTTGTTTTATTTCATTTAGTATTTCTTATTTTTTACCAAAACTTTACACATTCGACGCTAATTTTCTGTATTTCAGCATTATGGTTGTTTTCCCTTATGAATGAACAGCGTAATTACAAATATAATAATAATATTAAATATAGAATTAAAATGTTAAAAAACAATTATTTCTCCCCCTTTTTATTCATTTTTTCGTAAAAATACTTTTATCTTCGAATTTCTAGATATAAACTGTGAAACTGACTAATTAATACATGTAATTAATGATTTTAATTAATTTTCTTTAAAAGGAATTTTTTTTGTTTTTTGTTTTGTTTTTAGTGTGGCATTTATTTTTTACCAGTGGTCAGCTTCATTACGCCATACACTCCGTATTCTCCATACGGCCGTAAAACATTAAATTTTAATTATCTCAATAATTAATTAATATTTTTTCTGTTCCACTAGGTGTCTATACCAACTACTTCAAAATTAGGGGCAGGGGGGGTATGTGTTTATTTTGGGTACAGTAGAGAAATAAGCACTTTAAATCTGTGTTTCACATGTATACATGGAAAATGCAAGGGTTTTTTACCGCCAAGAAACCGGCAGATTATTTAGTTCCAAATACCTGCAAATTACCAGTTTTTGCCTTCAGAGAAGATCCAAATTTTTTACTTTCAAGAAAATTTAATTCCAAATACCTGCAAATTGCCTGAAGTTTTTAAAAGGTTTTTTGCTGAGTTTTTCAATTGAGATATGTTGGTCTAATAAAGGGGGAAAATGTTTAAAAAATTAAATTTCAAATCTTCAACGAAAATTTGATATTTTATGGCTTTACCCTATTAAAAAATTCTATTGCTACATTTTGTAATTAAATGGGCTTAAATTAAATTATTTTAACTGCTTAACACTCTGTAGTTTTCTTTATATTCATATTTAAAAGTATACAGTAAAAATAATAATAGTAAATTTTGCCCTGATAGCTTGATCAAAAATGTTTTTGTTTTCAATTAACAAATTCAAAATTCTCATTCTCTGGCTCCATTCTGTCAAATGGGGCCTTATGACGTGGAAAAAATAAGTGTTACTCCATTCTTTGCACTGTTCTTGATCAATTACAGAGATCATATTGGCTAGATTCATGGCAAAAAATGGGAATTGCAGCATTTTTATGCATATGCCAAATGTAGCACAGGTTTAAAACCTTTCAAGAGAGACGTTTTTGTTCTGCAAAGGATTAATATTTATGCTAAATCTGTGAATTAGTACATGTAAAACTCAATGCAATTTTAGTCTCATAATATAAGTCAAAAAGAGTTTTTGACTATTTTCACACAAATTTGTTCGCTAATTGCGGAGTGAATTAAATATTTGAATATTTTTGGAACAGAAATACCTTACCCCTGAAAAGGTTAAATAAGTAATAATTAATGAAACGTTAATACTATACAGCATATTTCACTGAAACATTTGCAGTTCAATATAAATACCACAGAACAAATTAATTATCATCCACTGATTGTCATCTTTAATTAAAATTCACTACTAATTTCGTTCGAATTCTAATTCTAATTTTATCGAAGTTCAATGCATATCTTAGGAGAGCTGAGATATTTAGGATAGGAGAACATTCGCTATCATTATTTTACAGCGATAAAAGTTCATGAGTTCAAAAGTACCCGGCGTTTCCCAGAATTAAAAACATTTTTAGTTTGAAAAATCAATTTCAAAATTAAAATTGCAGTGTAGAATAAACAATAAGAAAAAGCAGTCAAAATGTTATACACATGGATAAATGAAAACCCAATATAAAAATGTATAGATTTGTATAGCCGACGTGTATAACTATAAATGAGCTTATTTCGATTCATCATTGGAGCAACAATGTTGAAATATGCCAATATTTCCATTATTGGGTTTGATCATGTTTCAATACTTAATTTTTCAAAGTCATCCGATATCATTCACTTGCTAACGTTCATTATATTTCAAATATGACGTAATATTCACTCTTTTTTTAAATCCGCTAAGCTATATTTTTCATTTTCATTTTTCCATCGGAAACCTTGCATTAGAATTATTGCGTCCGGATATTCATTTTTTAAAAATTCGTCAATCTATTTATTTTATTTTCATTTTTCACGCGGAAATCTTGTAATTGTTGTGTTAAGAATTTGTTTTTGCGTAAATTTAATTTCTAGCAACTGCTGTAACGAAAAATGTTTAAATTTGATAAGAGGGTTAATAGTAGAAACTGTGAAATGGGGTGGTTCTTTATTAATTAAAAATTAACTATAAAATACTTTTATTCTAGTTTACTTTAATAGCCTCAGCCTTTTTTTAGTACATATGTACGTAACATTTCACAATTTTAGCTTCTAAACTGTGGATTAATATAAATTTTCAGAGAGACAAATTTTCATTTTTAGATATTAGATTGCCAAAATTTAAACTCGGTAAATGGAATAAATCTAAAATCAATATCAAGATCATTTATTTATTTACAAATGAAAAAATTATGCATTTTTAACCTTCCCCTTCTAAAGGATACAATACCTAATCATAAATCTATTTTTTTTTTACAAACTTTATCACCTATTTGACTTTATTTGTATTTAAGTAAAACTGGAATATTCGAATAAAAAAAAAAACTTTGATAATATGTAGTTCTGGGCTATAAAATCATATTCAGATAAATAAGAACCTCCCATCGCTATGTGTAAAATATTAAGTGTACCGTGTTTTTAATTCGATAATTTCACTCGGCCAGTACTTTTAATGAGTTCAACAATGCCTACCTAATTATCTTGAATGATAAGAGAGTTAAATGAGTCCGCAACTACCTTTTAGATATTCATATCGAGTTTTTATTAAAAATTATTTTTACATCTATCTTCTGTGCTGTGATTCTCTACAATTGACATAAAAATAGTTTCTTACAGAAATGGTCACTCAGAAATGTTAATAGAAATGTGTTCCTTTCAAACTCATAAATTTTTTTAATACACATTGATCTGCAATTGTTGAACTAAATGACCTCGTAAGAATTATCAAAGAATCCTGTCTGCACAAAAAGGCAAAAACAACTAAAAATGCATAATGGAATTAAAAGTTAGTAACATAAAATGACTTTACCTAGTCTTTGTAGACTGACTTGAGTGCTTGGATCAGCGAAGTAATTGATATATTCAGTAGTTAAGTTAATCTTTGGCATCCAACTAGTAAGCTGAATTAAGAAACGGATCCCAAAAATCTATTAAAGTAATTAGTTCGTTTAAAGAAAAAGAATGCCGCTTTCAATAAAGCTTTGGAAAATCGCTGACAATCAAGCGAATGCAATTTGAAAGTAAACGCAGACCTACATACAAATTACCACTCATGTATACAAATTTAAAGAACTTTTCAATTTAAAAATCTAGTACTGCTTTATTACACCGCAGTTTACAGAGGAACAATAAAATATTTATTACAGTAATGTTAATGACCAAAAAGAGTAAATATTGTTTGTTTCATCTCTTCTGTACAAATCAAGTATCAGTTGCCTTTAAACTTATCATTGTTCCAAATGTTAATCTTATTATAAATATCTAACACTATTTGTGATATACGCAAAGATTATCAATTGGAAATAATGATAGATAAAATAATAAGAGCTGACATCTTAGTAAGCTACATTTTACATTTTCTAAATTATTTTATTTACTACAAAATCATTTGCATGTTTCCAAATTAATCAAATGCACTTATGTGTTTTATTTATTATATGTATCAATGTCAAGGGGACTTTCCTGACGCTTTTATGCATTAACTAGTTTTATGTAACATTTGTATTTGGAGGGGTTTTTTTTTATTTAAGAATAAAATTATTTTATCTGTAAAAATGAGACAAGCCCACAACTGTACACGTAAATTTAAAGCACTATTACTTAAAAATTAAGAAATATTTATTATAAATCCATGCAGCCTTCTTATATAAAGTATTTTCTTTTTATCATACAGTCTAAACTTTTTGATTACTTCTTTTTATATTTACCAATTGTTTATTCGCCATAATATAGTAGTATCAGTTTTCTGAACATCTGCTTCAAAATAAATACATTTTAATGTGTTACGAATGTACTATGAATGTAACAGCCGTTAAAGAGTTTTCTTTTCTTTTTGTGTATGAAAACGATGATTTAGAAAAATCGATGCTATTAAATAACAATCGAAAAATGTTGAGTAAGCATAAAATTATTTTGAAATTTTGTTTTTAAAAAGATTAGCTACATGTGTGTAAAATTATTAGACAAACCCACTCCGGAAAAAGTTATAGAAATTTAATTGTAATCCATGTAGTCTTAGCGGTTAATTTTTTCTAATTTAATCGTTTTATATTACAGAAAATATTTTTAATTAAATATTTTTATTTTTTTCCATCAGTTATCTAGAGTAATATACCAGTATCAAATTTCTAAAACATCAGATCAATTCCTAAAAAAATGAATTATCACGTCTTTCAGATGTATCATGGATGTCATATACACTACACAAATGAATTTATTTAGTATGAAAATGGTGATTAAGAAAAATATATTGTCATATATTATAATGGATAAATTTTTAGTAAACTTAAATATATTTAATTTAAAAATGTGAGCATTAAAAAAAATGAGATTAAATTATGTGTAAAATATTTGACAAGCCCTTACCTATACGCATAATTTATATGTATTATTTCCTGATTTTATGTAACTTATTACATAACATATTTTTAACTTTTTCCCTTTTATTCAGAACTAAGGAAAAAAACGAATAGTTTGTTCCTTAAAAAAAATAATAAATGATAAATTTGAAACATTTACTGCTCATTTCTTTTACCCACGTCTAAAGAATTACGAAAGAAAATATCAGATGCTATTGCATTTACTTATTTCTTATCGACCAATGTTTTTCGAGATGTTATCAAATAAAATCTATTGAATATTAAATTGCTTCAGAGTGCTTTAGTTATTTTCTTATCAAAGAAATATTTGAATTTTTTCACCGAAAGATTTTTTTACTTTTGTTATTACTTCTTCAATAACGTTTCTTGAAGAACAGAAAAGTTTAGAATGAACGTTGTGTATTTAATTAAAATTTGCATTCTTAAGAATTTTAATTTTCGTACAAAAGCATTTCAGGCACTTTAGAACAGCTCATTATTTTTAATGACGATTTTATATTTCATAAATGAATTCTTTTCGTTTTTAGTTTGGAAAACTTTATTCTATAATATATCAAATTTTAATAACTTTCAGCAAAGTCTACCATTTTGGTTGATATCTTTAAAATTCCCACTTTTGACATCATTTTGTTCATATACACTGTAAAAAAGGCAGATGATTCTTAATATAATTTTTATCTCTATTTTGATAATATTTCTTATAAATATGTAATATGACCATTTCCGGGTTGCCCATAATTCTGAAAAGCATTTCATTATATTTTAAAAACTCTGAAGCCAAAAGGTGTCTGATATATAAAGAAGCCTTTCGGAGAAAAAATCTTTTGCAAACGAAACACGTTTCAGATTAGTTTTTACAGTTTATTAATTAGTTTTACTTCCCCCTCTCCTACACCCACACACATTTTTTCCTATATTAGCAATTCTTACACAAACATTTTCAGTTGCGTGTGAGGATTTCTGCAGCAAAGAATAACAGTTAATAATTAATTTAAAGACGTTTTTAATCTTACTAATTTCATTTTTTAAATTGAGGGTCGTATGTCTACTCTCAGCCACCGAAGCTTTTTTCACATTCCAATCGTATATGTTTTCTGAGTAACTACAATATTTTTAAATTTTCCAGCCTTATGTCTGCTGTCAGTCGTCAGAGTTAAGAACTATACTAATGATATATTATTATAAGTTGACATCCATCAGAAACACGTAGAATTTGAAATAATATTTAGCAAATTACGTGTAAGTGTAATCAGGCATCTTCGTAAATTCACCGATAGAGAGGTACCCTGAAGTTAAATGCAGATAAGTCGCAAAAATTAAAGATTGTTCATGTGTTCAAATTGAAAAAATATGTGCTCCCTATGAGAGGCTGCTTTAAAAGATACTATACGATGAAGAACTATGTAGTGTAATTTTTATATGCAATTTAAACATATTTTTATGTAAAATATATCTGAACCTAAAAAACGATAAAATATTTTATTTTTCCTCCATAATATTACATATTATATATTACTGATTTTTCAACAAAAAATAACTCCAACCAGCATGACACCTGTGAATAAACATAACACTACCGAAAAAGGTTAATGTTAATGCTGTTAATTTATCCCGCTTATTAAACCGAGATGTTTTTTTTTGACAAATGATAGTATGGTTACAGTCTGTGTCATTATTATCATCATCATTTTCAATCCCTTGTTGGAAGTACGTGTCCGCCAAATTTGTCCAATGTTTATTGTCTAGTGATTTAGCCATCCAATTTATACGGCAAAATTTTCTGATTTCGAAATTGCATCTTACTTGGGGTGGTCTTCTTAGTCGCTTTAAATCTTTGGAATACCACTGTAGGGTGTTTATACTCCACTTATTCTCTTGTCTTGTTCTTACTGTGTCAATGTGTCCAGTCCATTTCCATTTTAACAATTTAGTTCTTTTGATAATGTCACAAACGTTTATCTGACTTCTTATCCAGGCTGGTCTATTTCCATTTCTTCTAGTTATACCTGGCATACAACTTTCCATATTTTTCTCTGTTGTTTGTAATCTTTGTACCGCCCCCTTTGTAAATGTCTATATTTCTGTTCCGTAAGTTAGTAGAGACAAAACACAATGGTTAAACAACTTTTTCAAATAGAGAAGCATATTACTTCTACAGATATTATTACTTCGACAGAGTGCCTATCGCTATCAGCGCCATCTATTGTTTGTAATTCTAACTAAAATTCAGAATCATATTAAAAAACTTTTTACATTTTATATCACACATAACCCTCTTGGAAGAATTTTCTAAATATCTAATGCTGTTTGAAAGTTATTGAATTTTAAAATCAGTCAGTCTTTTATAAAACACTTGGTAAATAATTCTCAAAGTTTTGTCAATTATTGTTTAAAATATCTTTAATATAAGTGGAAATAATTTTTTTATGCTTGTAATATGTGTTATTCTATGAATACTGCAGAATAAACTTTTTATTATTCATACATCCGGTCTGTAAAATATGTATTTAACCATATGTATTAGGTATTTGTATGTAAATATGTAATAAAATGTGTAACTAAAATTGACCACCACGAATTCAATGAAATTATATAAACCTCGACAGTGTAATCAAAAAGAAAAATATTAACTATATTTTCACAGATCAAGTGAAAACAATATTTCTATTTATTAATATCTGTTAGACAGTCTTCCGATAAATTTGTTGCTGTGGTTAAGTCAGCTGTCGTGAACGTTAATCATAAATCAATTTCATAATTTATATAAATATAGCAGTATCTAATGCTGTCCCATCAGTAATAATTGTTTAAGATATAGTAGAAAATTATGAATGGAACACACTCTAGACATATCTATTTGACAAGTTATGATTAATCTCTCATTTTACCTGCTGAAGAATGACATTACTATCCAGCTTCTTCAACAAAGTATCTTTGATAAATATTTTGATACTTGGGAATCCAATTGAAAGTAAGAAGATTAATTTACTGAAAGAAAAAGAAATGGTCAAATCACGTTTTTTTAAATATAAATGAAAAAATTTCTTTTACTAACATTAAAGTTGTTGTAATAAAAAGGTTTTAATTAATGATACTTTTTTAAATGTCTTTGTTAATGTTTATTTCAATATTGAATAATTGTATATTATTATCCATCGAAGATTTAAATAACTAAAATATAGTAAGAAATTATTCTGGCTTTACAGATTTTATATATATATAAAAAGAAATTATTACTGTCAGCACGAATTTATGTTGTCAAATATAATTTCATGAAT
Source organism: Maratus speculifer (assembly GCA_964019185.1). Classification (NCBI taxonomy): domain Eukaryota; kingdom Metazoa; phylum Arthropoda; class Arachnida; order Araneae; family Salticidae; genus Maratus; species Maratus speculifer. Next base: position 273,315,988 of record OZ025290.1, on the reverse strand, counting down.
TCATGCCTTCAGCAACAATTCTATCCTTTTTTGCCATCAGTTTAAACTGTTATTTTTAAATATGACAAAGGTTAATACATAAAATTCTTAAGCATTATTTATCTGTACTGATATGTTCAATTACAAATATTGAATTTAGGCAATTTATTGGTTATTTTATAATTTTTTATTAAAAATATCAAGAGTAGAAGTATTGAAAGACAAAATGCTGTACTTTATTTTATAGTTAAAGAAAACGGTTTAGAATTATCAGGCCTGATGTCTTCTGTAGGAGACACTAATTAACAACATCTTTTAAATGAATTTAAATGCTTTTAGATATATTAAAACTAATTCTAGACATTTTTAATAAATCGTTAAGGTTAATAAGGTTATATCTGTGTTTTTGAAAAAAAAATGACTTATCGATATAGAAATTTTCTATTTGTATCTCTAAATCATTTCTGGAATCTCATAACATAATCGTTATACCATATGTAAATTATGTATAACAACATTCTGATGCAAAAATGCCTTCATAGATACAAATAGAAGCTCCCTATATCGGTAAGCCAGTTCTTTCAAAAACACAGATAGAACCTTATTATTCTCAGGTGACGAAATGTGTACGTATCATAAGCGTCAATATATACATATAATGATAAATCTTTGGAGGTACTATATAGTAATTTTTAATAGGTTTCTGTGGTCCATTGTAATATTTGTCTCAGGATTGAGAAGGATAGATTAAATGTTTAGATGAAACAGACTGTATATACTTTTATGTATCTAAAACCTCACGAGGCAGTTTCCATTAACAATTATTGTGTGTCTCGGTAACAACCTGTGTATTTGTTCATCAAAATCCTCATAGGTAGAAGTTTTATTAATTAAGCTTATTTAAGATTTTACTTTCTTCTGTATTTTAATATCTCTTTCCATCTCTCTCTTTCTTATTTCTCTATTTCTTAGTATAATATATGTATATTTTTTTATTTAATGCTTAAGTATTTCTGTATTTTTCTAGAACACATATACAGTAAAACCTCTAAATAACGAACACCCTGGGAACGCAGAAATTGTCCGCTATTCGGAGGTGTCCGCTATTGGGAAAACCACAAAGATTCAAAAATCACTAAGAAATGCTTAATATTTCAATAATTGACTTTTACATTCCTAAAATCTATATTACATGATTAATCAGAAATTAACAACATTTTTTAAGCAATAAAAACTGAAATAAAATTGTGCACATCTTTATCTACTGTTTATTACATTCTAAAGAAAAAATCTGCTACAAAAGTTTACTTTTGCTGACAATTACATATAATTTGTTTTTCAATGTGACGTTATTGGACTCGATAGAATTCCGGGCTTTGGGGGGGGGATTAAACGCATAAAATATTAAAATTTTCCGGGGGGACATTGCAACGCTGAAGGAGATGTCTGTCCCCGGCTACCCCGAATTCACACTAAATATAGGGGAAGGGAGTTTTTCTTAGCCCACCCTCTACATTTATCTGTGATCACAAAATTTGTGACGCATTGCTCTGATAAATTTAGAGGTTTTTTTACTCTTTTTTCGTTTTTTTTTCTTTATGAAAATTCTTTTTCATCTTTTATCGCCGAAAATAGTGTCTGCTATTCGGAATGTCCGTTATTCAGAGGTTAAACATACAAAAACGTAGGTTTTGGGAGTGGGGATTGGAAAAGTCTCCGTTAAACAGAGGTGTCCGCTATTCGGGAGAGTCCGTTACGGAGGTTTTACTGTATATGCAAAAAATCAGTGTATGCACACGCATGATCTTTGTGAATATTTTTATGCTTAATAATTTATTTTGAAATAATTTAGAATGATTTTATAACTGAATTAAAATGATTTAGATTTTTTCTGAAATTTAATGTATACATATTAAGTACTTCAGTGAGTTTTCGAATCTGTTAATCAAAGTTTTCGCAACTTGTTAAAGAAGGATGTATAAATTTTGTTAGCGGAGATTCGAATGATTTTTTTGCTAGCGTATGTCAATTAACTTTTGCTCCAGTATAAACCGATACAGTGCAGAAAAAGATCTATTTTTTTCACAAATATTACATTGTACTTTTTACAGAATAACTAGATACAAAATAGAGATTTCTTCAGTTACCTAGAATATATACCGTTCTTAATCTCTAGTAGAATTGCGATCAATTGAATTATTTTGAGGAAACTGATAGACATATAATGATTTACTGAAACTATAATCATCTATCTTATTTCATTTAATCAAGATACTTTCACTTTCAATATGCAATCGCGATTTATTTCTAAATAATAATGACTTTTTTCCCCAATAATTATACATTTCAACTGAATGATGCAATCGATGTAACATCAAAATGAAAGTAAATTTCTTTACCAGTCTTCTATTTTTCTCTATAAGCTTAAAAGCAAAAATAATGTTTCTGCAATTTTAAATGTAACTTTTTTATTAAGCTTTTTGCTTAAATTTTATTAAATTTAGCTATCCAAGAATATAGACTTTTCAAAAGACTTTTTCCCGTGCTATTGGATTATTATGTGCGTGTTGTAACTTTTATCAAGTAGGATAACTCCGTTCGGATACCTTATGAATCAACCAAAGTAGGCCAGACTACTTTATTATTATTTTGATTGTTAATAGATGAAAAGCAAAGGGTCTAAATTCAAGTTAATTATTTAATAAATTATGAGAAAGAAAAAAACTGAACTTGGCAATATTGCTCTCGTCTAAAGGAACAACAACAAAACTGAAATAAATTAAATTAAACTATAGATGAAAAATAATTAAAATAAAGTTGAAAAATAGTAAAAGTTATAAAATTGAATTAAGGCAGAAATAAAAATTAAGAATATGGCTTCTTCTTCAAAAGAAAGTTTTAGCATAGATTAACTTAACTCTAATAACTATGTAATATGAGTTTTAAACTCCAAATGCTTCTTATGAAGGAAGATTTATTTAGTCATATAACTGACGATCCACCAACTCCATTAAATAATGAGTGGACAAAAAAAAGATAATAAAGCTAGAGCTACAATAATTTCAACCCTAGAAGACTCGCAATTAATTTACGTAAAAAAAATAAAACAACAGCTAAAGCTACTTGGCTAGTTTTAAAAGGAATACATGAGCGCGCTAATTTATCAAGTAAATTATAATTGCCTAAAGTAGCAATATGATTGATCACATTGTAAAGTTCATAGAAACAGCTGATAAATTGTAGGCAATAGGTGAAGAAATAAAAGATTCTCATCTATCAGCTCTCTTGTTATGCTCTCTCCCACCTAGTTATGATACTTTGATTACAACATTATAATCTAGGTCTAAGGAAGAATTAAAGGGAATTCCCTTTATTAAAGGGAAACTTACAGACGAATTTCAAAGGAGACAAGAAAGCTCCAATTCGTCGAATGAAAATGCATACAAGGCTGTAAAATCTAATCATAAACCATTTCCAAAGCACGAACAAAATCTTTTTTGTACGTATTGTAAAAGAAAAAACCATGTGAAACGAAATTGTTGGTTTCTTAAGAATAAAAATTCTAAAAACCAAACAAATGAGAAAAATAAGCAAAATTCTTTTTTATGTTTTGAAGTAAATAAAGTTACTCCGGAAACAAAAATAGAAATAAATGCACAGACTCTGAAAAACAATAGCGAAGAAAAACTTAACACTTTAGATAATGAAGTATCTCAAAACCAATTATCTTTTCTCGCACAAAATGATTATAAATTTACCTGGATTATTGACTCAGGGAGCAGCTCACACTTGTGTAATGATATAAATTTATTCGGTGACATTAACACCAATAATAAAAATACTGTCACGATAGCGAACGGGAAAACTCTCGAGTCTCAAGGCACAGGAACAATAAAATTAAGAACACAAACTAACGAGACAACTCTGAAGGATGTTTTGTACTTGCCGGACTTACAATCAAATCTAATGTCCGTTAGTAAAGCTGTTAAACATGATTGAAATCTCACATTTTAAAACAAAACATGTAAATTAACCCAAAATGGGAAATCACTCTTAAAAGGAAAAATTGAATATAATTTGTATGAAATAGATCTCTATAAACCTAAACAAGATAACTATGCAAATCTAGCTTTTCAGTGCAAGAATTAAAACTGCATTCAGCTTTGATATAAAAGACATGGACACAGTAACATAAATTCAATTAAGCAACTAATATCTGAAAGTTTAGCAACAGGAATAAAAGAGTGTAAACACGATATAATTTTCGAAAGTTGCATAAAATGTAAATTAACAGATAAACCGTATCCAAACCAAGCGACAATCAGAGCTCAGAAGGTCCTAAACCTGGTGCATTCAGATATCTGTGGGCCGATGCCAACAGAAACATAGAAGGAAATAATTTTTTTCTCACATTTACCGATGACTTCAGTAGATTTACGATGATATATCTTTTATCCAAGAAAAGCGAAGTAATTGATAAATTAAAGGAATATGTAGACTTTACTAAAAATAAATTCGGTCACACGATCAAAGAACTCCGAACAGATAACGGCGGAGAATACATTAGCGATGAAGTAGAAAATTTTCTATCCGAAACAGGTATTCATCATCAATTAACTGCACCACATTCTCCATATCAAAACGGTGTTTCTGAGAGGAAGAACTGAACATTAATTGAAATGACACGTTGCCTATTAGAATATGCAGTAAATAAAAGAGAATTGCCAAAAATAGCTAAATTTAGAGATGATAACATGGCTCTTTTCTCCACAAAATTCTACAAATCAAATGCTATTATTCTAACAATTTACAAAAGTAAGTCTCGTAAAAGTATACTACTCCTTATCTCAAAACATAAATCCATAAAAATTGTTTCGAATCGAAAACGAATTTCTGCAACTGCGTCGTTTTACAAAAAGATTGAGTTTGGAGTCGACGCAGTTGACCAAATGACCCACAATTATAGTGTAAATGCAGGGCCACTGGATGGCCCTTGCAGGTATTTTATAATATTTTGGACTTGACAGCAATCAATGCGTGGATTTTATATAAAGAGACTTGTGATGAAATTATAACTAGAAAACAATTTTTATTTCAATCATCGAAAAAATTCTCCAGTAGGTGCCGCAGGGAAGAAGATTCCCAGTAAATATAAGAACGGAGAGCAATGAATTATCTTCCAGAAAACTAAATAAAACTCGTTATGAACGGAAATCTTTCCAAATTCAAGTGTGCAACAAAAACAGAGCGATTTATACGAGCATTGTATGCAGCAAATATGTTTGTGTCCATGTGTTTACCTAAGATAACATGTACAAGCAATGTATGTGGCTAAAAGTTATTTCATACATATAAAATGTGCTATACAATAAATGCAAGTAGATACTGTTTTATTTTATTATTAATAATTAATGAATTATTATATTAACTATTGTTTTTGTTAAATTATATTCTTTTATTTGCATAAACTAAGTTACATATGTTTGTGGCAAGGGTTCATCTAAGATAATATGTACTTGTAAAATATGTACCTAATATTCATTTCATACATATGAAATATGCTAGACTATAGTCAAATAAAAACTGCTTTTTTATTAATAATGGATATTTTACTGCATTAAATGTTATTTTTGTTAAATTATATTCTTTTATTTACATTAATTAAGTCAGAAGTTACAATGATCAAAAATCCGTCAATTTGACGGTTACGGTAAAACTAGGTATATATCTAACATCGGTAGTTCTAGCGTTAAATTTAAAATCTTTACGTTTGTCATATAGATCAGTAATTATTTTGTTCTTTACTAATGTAATTTTTAAATCCAAAAAGTTAATACTATTGTTTGATAAAAGGTTTTCCGTAAGTTCCAGATTAGTGGGACAAATTATAGGAAATGAAGTACTATCACTGCTAGTGGTGTCAATTAAAATGATGTCATCAATATAACGATATATGAGGAGCCCAGAAGCCAAAGGGTATAAGTGACACAATTAAAAAAATTGAGTTAAGTGCACAGGCTATCTGGAAATATGTCTATTTATTTGTAGGTAAAGAGTTAAGAGTGATTTTTAGGTGCGTTCGTAATTATATAATACGTAGCACCTATAGTGGTCGTTCAGTCCGTCCGTCTGTCCGTCCGTCTGTCCGTCCGTCCGTCTGTCCGTCCGTCCGTCTGTCCGCATATAACAACGCAAAAACTACCCAGCCGAATCGTTTGAAATTTAAAATACATAATTATTACATAATTTTGTCGAGTCATTTCAAATTTTATGAAATTCGGATGCATAGATCAATTACAGGGGCAATCAAAAGTATTCCATTACATTACGGTCAATGGGGAAAAAAGTTTCAAATGCATTTTAATCGTTTGAAATTTAAAATACGCAATTATTACATAATTATGTCGAGTTATTTCAAATTTTTTGATAATCGTGTGCATAGATCAATTACAGGGGCAATCAAAAGTATTCCATTACATTACGGTCAATGGGGAAAAAAGTTTCAAATGCATTTTAATCGTTTGAAATTTAAAATACGCAATTATTACCCAATTATGTCGAGTTATTTCATATTTTTTTGATAATCGTGTGCATAGATCAATTACAGGGGCAATCAAAAGTATTCCATTACATTATGGTCAATGGGGAAAAAGTTTCAAATATATTCTATACGTTTGAAATTTAAAATACATAATTATTACATAATTGTGTCTAGTTATTTCAAATTTTATGAAAATCGGATGCATAGATCAATTACAGGGACAATAAAAAGTATTCCGTTACATTACGGTCAATGGGAAAAATGTTTCAAATGCATTTTAATCGTGTTACACACATGCGAACTTTATAAAATTTATATGCAACTATAAAGTACATATTATAATATACATCTTACATAATTTGTGGTGCAAAGAACATTTGTTATTGATTGACAAGGCCACACAAAAGTATTCCATTACATAATGGTATAGGAAGAGCATTGTTTGATGAGCGTTTTAATTGTAATTCACTATTTACAATTTTATGAGATTGATAAATGAAAGTAATATTTTTAAAACTTCGTTATCGTACGAACGCACCTCATTTGCTACGCTTCACGTGCAATTTCCAACTTGTTTTCATTATGTACTGAGTTATAGGGCTCAATTACTTAAGCTCTTTCCCAAAACTGTGAAACGTGTGGACGCCAAGGTGTATAAGTACAGTTGTGTCAGTTAACGTCTATATAGCAGAAGCGCGACCAACTACATACAAAGCAATTTGCTTTTTTATGTATTAAATAAATGCATTTTAACTTCAGCTGCGAAATCATGAAGAAAAATCGTGCGTTAAGCATGGATTATGAAACCATTTCCAACACTCTCTGAAATCTGAAAATTTTTGCTATTTAGGGTAATAAAATATTAATATCCATTTCCAAATATGTATTCTGATACTTTTGAGCAGCCCTATGTTTTATTGGTCTGTTGATATATATTGTATAACGGGAAAAATTAGTTTAGCAAGAAAACTCATAATAGTTTAAAATTTCTCTTTCAGCAGTTTATACTAATAGATGGAAGCATACTTGTATACTTTTGTTTATTGTGTACTTTATCTTGAACCTTTATTATACGCCAGTATTTAGCTGAAATTTACTTCAAACTGAAACACACTTAAGACTCCTGAAATCACATTTTCAGAAATTATCATCCATCGATGACCATGTATAAAATTTTGTGTGTGATCCTATATATCATTTTATCTATATTTTACAAGCATTTCTTGGTAAACTGAATGCAGTTCAGCATAGAAATACAGGAATTATTTAAAAGCAATCTTTAAGTAAAGTACGCTCGTATTCTGTAAACTTTACAAGTATTTTTGTGTAACCCTGTATATGAACTATAGCATTTATACATGTCATATAATATGTATAAATTTAGTGAAACTTAAAAGTGCAATTCATAATTAAAATGGCATTTCGTCCATCCATCAATCATCATTGATAATATATACAGTACTTCAGATAGAATATGCTATTTGAAATCATTTTTGTGTCCCTGTAAATGCTGTGTACTTCGTATTATGCGCAAAATAACTTATATTAAACCTCAGCGACTTTATTATACATGAAAATTGTAATATAATGAAAATAAGTGGCAAACAATTCCCTCTTTATCATTAGGTAATGTAAATCTTTTGTATTGTCCTGTAAATAAATAATAACTATTCTTTTTACCTCAGATTTTATAGAATGTTTCTGTTAGTGCAATTTACAAATGTATATAAATTTTAATATGTGACAAGGTGTAACATCTTTCAAATTCATTTAAAACGATTTTTCCCATAAACTGCAATGTAATGGAAAACTTTTGATTGTCCCTGTAAATAAACTAATTGTGTTAGAAACTTCATTTGCAATACGTTTGTGTTGAGGTAAACATGAATAATTCCAAAAAAAATTATTTGCAATCCCAATATATTTACGAGAGTTAGGGGACGGACAGATGGACAGACAAATTAAAATCATATTCACTTTTCAACTTTGTTGGAAAGTGTTAAAAAATATATAATTTCAATGTTTCAAAATTTTAAATAAAATTTTAAAACTTACATTAGAACAAAAATTTTTCTTTCATTCATTTATATCAACATCGTTCATGTTTTTTTTCGTAAATTCATTTTTTATTTCGTATTTTTGCCTTTTTAAGAATTTATATTAAAACAAAATTTTGTCCTTTGATTTATTTGTATAAACATTGTTCTTAAATTTTTCATAAATACAATTTTTATTTCATAATTTTTCGATTCTTGTGCTCATTCGTCACTTGTAACTTTTAGTTTCCAAGCACTTTTCATTACTGCTTGGAAGCCAAGGGGTACAAGTGCCGAATGATGATAAACATTGCTTAGTTATAAGTAAAAAGAAAAATTGTACTCCACTTTTTTTAAACAGTTATTGAAAGAAGAGTTCAAAGATCACTAAGAAGTAAGCAAAAGTTTCATAGCTCAATTCGTTGAATTACAATAGATGTTTAACTTTGAACTCAATTTACTCGAAATCTAAATTTTGTCACTTGTACCCCTTGGCTTCTGGGCCCCTCATATATATATATATATATATATGTGTGTATGTGTGTGTGTGTGTGCTATAAATCTTAAATTTTCACTATACTAAATTTTATTTTTAGACGATAAATAAATTAGATGATTCGAAATGAACTAGAAAGCTAGAGATGCAGATGTTATTCTAAAGTAAAAATATTTGTTAATAAAAATATAATTACAAATGTATAAAAATCTTTTTTCTTTTTCTTTTATTAAATAAATAATACAGTATTTTACACAAGCATTAATTGTTTCCAACGTGTAGACTTCTTAATTTTTCTAGTTATTCCAAATAGCACTTACATTATTTAATATATAAAATTAGGATATATAGCAACTTTTTTGGATATAAAAATGCCACAAAATTCTCCTTTGATTTATAATTATTCTTTTTTTAATTTTTTTAATTCAATTTTATATATTTCCACTATTTTGGCTGTATTACGTTACGTTACGTGAAGTTACGTATAGTTTGTTATACACTTTTTAATCATTTATTAGGTGCGTTCGTAAATATGTAAGTACGTAGCACCTATAGTTGTTGTTCAGTTATTCCGTCTGTCTGTCCGTCCGCCCACCTATAACAACGCAAAAACTACCCAAACAAATCATTTGAAATTTAAAATATATAATTATTACATAATTTTGTCGAGTCATTTCAAATTTTATGAAATAACTCGGAAATCGGATGCATAGATCAATTACAGGGACACTCAAAAGCATTCCATTACATTACGGCCAATGGAGAAAAAGTTTCAAATGCATTTTAATCGTTTGAAATTTAAAATACATAATTATTACATAATTTTGTCGAGTTATTTCAGTTTTTTTGAAAATCGGATGCATAGATCAATTACAGGGACACTCAAAAGCATTCCATTACATTACGGCCAATGGAGAAAAAGTTTCAAATGCATTTTAATCGTTTGAAATTTAAAATACATAATTATTACATAATTTTGTCGAGTTATTTCAGTTTTTTTGAAAATCGGATGCATAGATCAAGTACAGGGGCAATCAAAAGTATTCCGTTACATTATGGTCAATGGGGAAAAATGTTTCAAATGCATTTTAATGGTGTTACACTCACTCAAACATAATAAAATTGATATGCATCGATAAAGTACATATTATAATGTACATTTTGCATAATCTGTGGTGCAAAGAACATTTATTATTGATTTACAAGGCCACACAAATGTGTTCCATTACATATAGGTATAAGGAGAACATCATTTGGTGCGCATTTTAATTGTAATTAACTATTTACAATTTTATGACAATGATATATGAGAGTAATATTTTTAAAACTTCGTTATCGTACGAACGCACCTCATTTGCTACGCTTCACGTGCAATTTCAAACTTAAAATAACGTGTTAACTTATTTCCAATCATTCTAACTTTTTCTGTGCAACTTTCTATGTTAAAGCAAAGAGGTAAGGTGAAAAAAAAGTATTAAATACAAAAAAATATTTTATATGTGATATTTTTTCATACGAAAGCAATTTAGAGCAAACAGAAAAGGCAAAAGACTGCACATTAACTTTAAATTTTCTTTATTAATGGATATTTTGCCTTTATAAATTTTATCAGATAATTTATTTTTACATTCCTTTTGATCGCCATGATATCTTTTTTTTTTCAAATATTTTGCGAGTATATGTTAATATTTAAATGCAAAGTGATAAATAAAAAATATATATTTACTTTGATTGTACGCTCGTGGATTCTGAAAAACATATAATTTATGAAAAACATAAACTCGAAAGAAAATTCACATGTCTCGTAAACTTTTTATATAGCTAATAAATTTTTTGTTTGTATTTTGTCATGAGTTACAATAGTCTACAATATGTCTGAAAATATCTATTGGAAGTCTTCAGAGAAAAGTTTAGTATCGCCGTGTTGAGTCAACTGCGGTAGACAATAACTATAAATCAAGTACACAATTTCGTATAAAAGTTATTATTATTTAATACAGTCCAGTGAATGGTACTTTATTAAGAGATAACAGAAAATGATAAATGGGAAAATGCCTTGTGATATCTATCTGACAAATTGTGATTTATTTGTTATACTGTCTCTCAAAGAACAATATCTCAATTTAGCCTCTTAAACAATGTGTTATTGAGATATATTTTGACGATATGTGTTAAAGCATAAAATAACACCACAATACACTTGAAATTTATTATGTCAGATAGGAAATCGCTTGACATGAATAAAAACAGAAAATAAATGATTAAATAGATTAGATTTTAAGATATTTACTTTCTTCTATATTCAATAGAAGATTTCAATGAGATTCAAGAGAGAATCAACAGAAGAGGCATTGCAATCGAAGTTTTTTTGTACTTCCGATTTTTGACTGATTTACAAATTCTAGGAGTCAGAGATACCAAAAACATGTTTACGCAAATTTTTTGTCTTTTCTCGTGTTGCTATTGTACCACCGAAAAGTGTATAAAGATATGAATAGTTTTTAGATATGAATAGTAATTGAATCCAGTTTTTTTGTGTATGTTTTTTGCTATCGCCAGCGGGTCCTTATCAATTTTAAAAATATTCCGGAGGAAGGGGGTGTTGTAATATCGATTTTTGTGCCATTTTCAACATTGTACCATCAAAAATATTATGAAGTTATGCATAGAATTAAATAAATTTATTGTGTATATTTTCAGCTATGTCAAGTTTGTCTTCTCTGAATTAAAAAATATATGCCCTAATAATATAATACAATTAAAAAAACTTCACACCATTGTTTAATGTTTTAAATTTATTGAAGCAGGTCAATTTTATGAAGAAAGAAACTGATGTTTATAAGTAAATACCGAAAAAAAGGAAAACATTTCACTTGTTAATGAAAATAATGATATAATAAAACCCGTTTGCATTTTTGACATTTATACTACAATATTTTAAATTATAAAAATAGAGTTATTTTAAAACCACGAATTTAGTTTTAGCTGCATAAAAAAAGTTTTTTTAATTGCAGAGTCATTTCCGAAATATAGTAATAAAAATTCCTAAAAGAAAATTCGTTACAGTTTTGAAAACATAAATTCTATTTCCAAAAATGTAGGCAAGATCAAATCACAGGTCTCTGAAATTAACAATGTTTCCTAGATGTGACATGTTAATTCTTTCTGACAAATTAAGCATAGGAGAGAGGGGGGTTAGTGTGGACAAGGGGTTAGTGTAGACATTCAAAATAACAATTTAAATAGTGTAGAAAAAATTACCAAAAAATTTACACAAACTGACAACATTGTACTCCTTACTAGGCAAAAATTTTGTTGCAAAGGGTTAAAAAGTTTTTGAATAGTTGCAAGAAGTTTAATTTCATGCATGAAAAATAAAAATACGATTTCTTTTTCATTTTTGCAGCACAAAGAATTTAAATTTAGAATCCAATAAACAAGTTGCTATAAGACAAGTGTAGATTGTCTTCTTTATTTCTATAACTTTCATTAAGATATTAAATTGGTTAAATGAGTATAACTGAAGAATAACTTCACAATGTTAGCATGGGGTTAGTGTAGACATACTACTAGGGGTTAGTGTAGACAGCTTATTGTACTGCACAATTTGTATTTTAAGTACTAAATTTATTATAATGTAAAGATTTACAGAAAGTATGTTTACTTACAAAAGTAATTGCTATATTAAACATCAAATAAGACTATTTTCTATATAATTAAGGATATGTATTGAAATTTTCATCAAATCATTTCAAACAGAAATTTGAATTTTTTTTTATTTGCTATTTTTTTGTTTAAATTCACCAATTTTGCTTTTTTAGAGGATTAATTTAGCCTTAATTTTAAATTAATTCAATAAAATAGAATATACATTATTTTATGTTGGTTAGAATCATGATAAATATCAACTGATCCATTATTATAAACGAATCCCATCGTCACCAACTCTTAGATGTTGCAATACTGTATATTTTGTAGGCAGAGGGGAAAGTGTAAATGGTTTTAGTGTCTATGATGTTATATTTCTGCAGAAAAAAAGATCCGGCACATCATTTTACTTTTGTTGATATGAAAAATAATTCCCTGATTAAAAATGGGAAATAATAGGAAAAAAAAATCACACAGCTTGTGATTGTTGGTGTTGCTTCTTTCTTCATAAACCCTTTAAACTGTAATTTAAACTTAGAAGTTTAGATAATAAGGAATATTTGTGAAAAAATTACCTGTCCACACTAGCCCCCAACATATTTTGGTTTTGTGGACACATGGATCAATGTTAAAAACTGCCAATTTTCTTATTGTTTAACTGTATTTATCATCATCTTTCCTGTATATTAATAAACAGAAAATATCATTATTCAGTTTGAAAGGGTTGCGAAATTTTAAAAATGCTCATAGAATTTTATAAAATTAAATTAAATTTTTCTGTCCACACTAACCCCCTCTCCCCTACCCGGTAACTAATTTACACCAAAATCAAATTGTCAATAATTTATATTAAGTTCCAAATGAATTACAACTTTGATGAAAATCCGTGCATTAGTGGTTAAGATAGAACTACTGCGGAAATTGTAAAAAATTTTTTTAAAAGAGTGTCCTCTATTAACCAATTTACTAAAAACCTAATTAACCAATTTATATCAAGGACTAACTGAATCGGAATTTTGATGAAACTCTCTGCATTACTTCCTGAGACATAACTATTGCAGAAATCATAAATAATATAGCATAGCAACGCTATCTATTGAGCGATTTTCACCAAAAAGTATTAAGCACCAGTTTATCCTTTGAAGCGTCTTGAAAATGGATAAAATTGTTTTCTCTTAATTTTCTTTAAAATGCTCAGAAAATATTATTTCACGATTATATAAAAAAAAAAATTTAATTTCAAATATGTTCTAATCCTAGAGCGAATTAATCATTCTAAAACATATTGGAAATTAATTAAATCTATAGAATTATATTATCTTAAATACTGCTTATATAGCAGTGAAACTAGGAGCTCAGTGAACGGAATATTACGTTTCAAATACTTTGAGGGTTATATCAGGGAATAATTTAATTTAAAGTTTTATTATATTCCATTTGTTAGTTCTATTGCGAGAACGTAGAAAAAAGGTTTGTCACATTCATACAGACAAAAAGGAAAAAATCACAGACAAATATTCTATAAAAACATGTTTTTCAGGCTCTTTGACACATGAAACTTGTAAATCTGACGATTACTAGAATTTGAAAATTTTCACGAATTCAATACTTTTTTCCCTGTAAAGATAGAAAAAATAAAAGTATGCAAAAAATATTTATGTAACAAAAAACAAATATGAACCAAACAGTTCAAATCAATAAAATGAATAATATTTTACAAACAGCATCGTATTACAGAAGGAAATTTTTAAATAATAAGAATGAAGAAGACTGCATGGCATTAATATTTTGTTGTGTGTTTCTACATTGAATTACGTAATTCAAAACAACGTTCATTCATAAATATATCAAATTTCTTTTTGCAATAATATGCAAACTTCATGGGTTTCGAAATAAAATCTGAGATAAATCATGCTTAAACAAAATATAACCCAAGTTAAAATTTGGCATAACTTATTTTACAGAAAATTTGAGCAATAAATTTTACATTCGAAGGTTATTACAATTTTTTTAAATGTGCGTTTTTTTCTTTTCATGATATTATATTAAACAAATATCTTGAGAAAAGACCCTGTGGTCTCAAAGGTATAGCTTGGATCAATAAAATATCAAACTAAAATTAATGATGTGCATAATAATGCAATTAAATGACACTAGTAAATTAAATGCACAAATGAAATGAATTTTACATAAAATTTATTCAAGCATTATAAATATGAATATATTTTAGCATGCACGTAACTACAGATATATTTTTAAAAAATGAAATTTTATTTATATATTAACTCACAAATATATATATACATATATAACATATATATACATATATGTATATAAATATTTTTTATAAATAAATCCTATGCAAAATAGATATTTACCAAAATTTAAAATTCAATGAGAACAATTATTAACATGAAAAATTACTATATATATATATATAATATTATGTAGTGCATGTTTTTAAGATTATTCTTTGAAGCCCCCTATTATCGAATAAAATCTGACCTAATATTGTGTGAATATCTGACGTCTTTGCATCCATTTTTTTCTAGATTAAACTCTTCAGAACTGATATATCTGTGGGATATAAATCTTTACGAATATTTTCACTTATATAAATAATGTTTAAAAATATAAATTTCTGTAAATAAAGCATAACACCGTTTTAGTGAAAAAACGCAGTCTCTCTAATATTGTTATCATGAATCAAGTAGTTGCAATTTAATATCAATAACTTATGCAACAATGTCCTTGTAATGGAATAGCATTGTTAGATGTTTGTAATATATTAGACCTTTGAATTTTGGGAATAACATCGAGCTATTGCTGCCTTTCAAATGCTTATATCTAATTTGTCCACTAATTCCGTCTTCTAATTGGCTCGATTTTAGAATTGACATACGAATTAGGATGAAATAAAGTAAATGACAGGAATATATTACAACTTTCTAATTACGTTATAATTGTATTAGAGATATGTGACGTAAATTTTCTCTTCCTCAAGGCTAAATTAAACTGAATTCATGTTGAGGATACACCGTATAGTTTGTTAATTTTGTCGAATTTTCTGGTTTTGTGTTAAAAGCATTCGTATTAAATTGCATCGAAAATAGCTTTACTTTCCAGCTGTATATCACTAATTAAAATTGCTAATTTTTTTTAAAAAGCACGTTTTAATTTACATAATAAATAATTGTTAAAGAAAAATATGCACGTACTTAGAAAATTATAACACTGAAATCAATCTCTTGTATATTTATGAATTATTTGCATGCAGTTATTTGGAATGTAAATATATTAGCTCTATTGCAAACACGTTTAAATATTTTAAACTAATCAGAAGTATAACTAGTTGTTGGAGGCCACAGTAATAAACATCCACCATGGATAATCATACTATAAGATATTAAAAACATATATATATATACAGAGAGAGAGGGGATTATTTATTTATTTTAACATTATTTTAGCATAATTTTTAAACTGTTTAATTGGCACCAATATATGGATATTTGACGAGTTATATCTATAGTTAAATAGCTATATTTTAATTATCAAATTAATTTTAATGTTATTGATATAATTTTTGGTATTATTATTAATAATAATATTACTATTATTATTATTATTATTATTTTAATATTTATTTATTTTTATTTTATTTTAATTTATTTTATATTTTTTAATTTATTTTTATTTATTTATTTATTTATTTATTTTTATTTAATTATTTTTTTTTAATTTTTATTATCCTATATTAAGATAATGAGTTTTTACCATGTAAAGTCACAATAAATGTTACGGATTAAAGTAACAAAATGGTATTTTAAGTTATATGTTAATATGAATGTTATCACTTAATTCTAATTTTAATTATATTATTAATTTAATTTTATGTTAATATCGATTATTAATTATTTTCTCCGGTTCAATTATATTTCCATTCAGCTTTATCTTTTTTGTTTGTTATGGATACTACTTAATCTACATGTGGTTTTAACTATTATTTTTACTTACTTTCAACTCCTTTTTTTTAAATCATTTATCTCGTCGTTTGGAGCGCTTGGCATTCTTTATTTAAAAAGAGCAACCCTACTGATTTGCGGAGATCCGTTGCGTGCATTACTAACGAACTGGTTTTTCTACAGTGTTACTATATTAGCTTATATAATTAACTATTGCTTCCTGCATTTATAATTTATTAATAATTTTATTGCGCAGTCATCTTCATTAATGGTGATAACCAGATAAGTTTTTTTTTTTTTGTTCTCAATATTTTGTTTTTTTTTACTTTTTTTCCAAATTATATATGAATGTAAAGTTTATCATTTCCACGTGCAAAAATAGGGTTAGTTTGTGCTCATGTTACTGACACTATTTGCTGCACGCTACTGTTTCAATATATATAAATATATTTTCATTTTTTCAACTATTTATTTCTCTGTTCCTTGTTTAATTGTTCCTTGTTTAATAATTTGGTTTTTGTGTGCTGGTAGCCCCAAATACGTATTATTTTGCTATTTCATGGCTAATACGTGGATGAAACCGCACACTTCATTTGTAGTTCCAGAGCATTTGGGACCTGATGATTCTGCTCTGGGGACTACAAATTACATTTGCATTCACTTTATTAATTTATTTATTCAGATATACTCGTTTCACTATAATTCAATTCAATTCTAATTCTTCATTTGGTTTATTGTTTTATTGATAAAATCCATTGGTGAATCTTGTCTACTTTTAATGGTATTATATATATATATATACAGTCGAGTCTCTCTATACATCGAATTTCTTTATATAACGAATTTTTAGTAGGAACTTTCCCTTTTTCCCATGATTGCATTAAAAAAAGTATCTATATAGCGAAATATCTATCTCCATATAACGAATATTTTCATAAAATGTTCTTTATTCAGTTGTAAAAAAGCTTCGAAATTACATGAGATCAATTTTCCATCACTTATTCCTAATTTATCGTTCAGTGCTGAGTTTTTTATATTACTTTTCTGCTTAAATCCCCTTGTTCTTTAAGTCCAACGAATTCATACCCCCCTCCTCCCACACAGCTTCCAACATCCTTCTCAAAACAGTGTCAGTTGGATAGTTATACATATAAAAACGAGATCAATAAGGGTAATTGAAGGAAAAACAATTTACAATTGCTTCAAAAAGGCCAAAATTTGTATACTAGAGGATAATGTGATGTGGATTCTGAGGTCAGAGAAGATGCGACTTGTGCAGACTTAAAAAGAGAAATGGAAATCAATTAAGGAATGCCTAATTATCAACAATGTCTCTCTGATTTTTTTGGAAGTGGATTACAATCTCACTATTGCACAGTACTAATACAGTACTTACTGATAGTGACATTTTAAACAGAGTTATGAACAATTTCAAATTCTTAATTAAACACATCAAAAATAACAATTTCAAAATTTACACATTAAATAAAAATTTTAACGTTATTCTCTATACAACGAATTTTTGTATAAAACGAATTTTTTACTCGAACGATGGATTTCGTTATATATAGATTCGACTGTATATATATAGATTGAAATGCATTGCAATTTCAAAATAAAATTTAAACGTATATTTAAATATTTTTAATACAAAGTAATGTGTTTAATTACGGAATTGTGGGTACTACTAGATCATCTCATCGACCCATTTCGCCCAATTCTATAAATAGCCAAACTACTTGAAAATTATAGAAATTGGCATAATTTTTATTTTAAATAATTAATGAAAATAAAAGATTTAAAAAATACAAATTAAACGTTAAATTAAAAATCAGTTATGATGTACAAACACATGTAATGTATCCAATGTCATGCATATGTGATATTTACGGTAAGACATTATTGGCATTTCACCTTATTGCTTGGCAAAAGATTTTTCGTCGACGTATTAAGTAGCGAGCGAAACATCCTTATAGCTCCAAAAATTATAAACTTATAAACTAACAGTTTACTGACTCGGATGAAGTGTCTTATTTTCAATTAAATTATAGATTTCTATTGAAATTTTAATGAAATATATGGTCATGAAAAAAAAAAGAGTGTACAAAATATGATTATAAATATTGCGACAGCTAATTATCCGATCGATGTCATTTTTTATGCAGAACTGCATTTGTATTGATTTTTACAGCCACTACTTTTTTACACAACTTTCATCAGAACAAATATTTCGGAAGTCCGAAAAAAACATTTCGGAAAATCGAGGTTACTGATGTCCAATAGGTTTCTTCTTGTCATTACATACTACGTAAATACCAAATTTTAAGTCATTATCTCGATTTGTTCGGGAGATAAAGCGTTTTCAGACAGATGGACAAACCGATGGTCAGACAGTCGGACGGACAGACACACACAGATGGACGGAATTTTTTCAAACATGTTTTTCGAAATCGCCAGTATCTGAAACATGTAAAGCCATCTTTTTTTTCCAAAACCAATACAAAATTTTCTCTATACTACGTATGAGGGTAAGTAAATTATGTCTAGTTGCTACGTCAATATAAAATTAAAGTACACCTGCAATTTTAAATCATGAAAAACATGAGGGTACAAATTTAAATTAAACTGAAAAAAAGTATATTTTAAATTTTAGAATAAACATTTTAAAAACCGATATGTTTTAATAGGAAAATTTAATTTAAACTTATTTGTGTCTTCACTTTGTTATGTTTAAAGTTTAACATACATTAAATGAATTGAAATACATTGAGAAAATGATGGTTTAATTTTTTTTAATCATACATTGCAAAATTTGAAACAGGCATAAACCTTATGAAGTCATTAAAGTATTTTTTTTATAATTACCATTATTCATATGACATGATTTGAAAATTGCACAGCTACTAAAAGAGCATAAATCTTCAAGATGTATAGTAAAATTATTGCATTCTAAACAGTATAGAATAATTGTATATTTGTTATTGCTATTTTGAAATCAATTAAAACGTTTATACAATTATATATTTTTTTTTCATTTCGTATTACATTTCACATCAATTCCTTTGTAGAATTTGTACATAACATAATGTTTTAAACTATAAATTTTCAGAACGAATCAAATACATTGATTAATTTTACTGTAAGGTAGATCGTATTAAAAAAGCTTTTGAAAAAAATTATAAGCCTTACATATATGTACATACTTATACACATATATATCCATACATACATATATATATACAGTATATATGCATATGCATATGTATATGTATGTTTACATACATATTTATATATATTTAGATGGATACATAGATAGAAATATATATATGTGTCTTGATAAATATATATACGTGTGTGTTGACTAATAGGTATGCAGCTTAGCAGTTATCCTGTGCTGAAGCTGAAAGCTATGGCGAGGAATGTAAAATCCGCACAACTGTCCTAAAGGACGTATTAGAGAAATGTAGATTTAAGGGTCCGATAAAGAGCAGTTTTGCGCCTGTGTTTTATCACTTTTAATCAGAGTTTTCTGTTCCATCAAAACATTTTTATCATTCACTTCACCGGCGATGGGTATGATGAAACAGTGCTTTTAACCCCGAGTTATCTCGGGGCAGACGGTTAAGTGGCTAAATGCTCTACGTAATTCACATTAACGCCGTTTCGACCATTCATTTCTGCCTTTTTATCTATGCCTTCCTCTCTCCAACCATATACTTAATATGAGATTGCTCATTAAACTTTAAAACAAAGATTGAATTAATTATAAGAAAAACCGAAAATGGTTACATTTTTTATAAAAATAAATGTACTAGAACATAGTTTCCAACGTGAGGCGTACGCTTCCACTGCCGGAAATTTGATTTTTTAAGAATTAAATTTCAAATTAGCAATTCACCCATTTTCTGTTTTTTTTCTTTTTTATTAAGTAACATTTTAGGTTAAAAGTACAACATGCAAAATTAAAAGCATAAGGATTTTCATTTAGTTGAATTTTTTTTTAAATTTCGAATCAAATGATAAAAATGAAATCTACACCAGGGTAGTTGCATAAAGAAGCTTTAAATTATTTTGACCGTACGCTAATCTTCCTTCATTATTTTTAAAAATATATATATATATATTGGTTATTATTATTATCTAAAAATTTTCTGAATCATTTATCAAAGGATCTATTTTTATCTATTTGCTCTTCTGTTTGTAACATGAAGAAACTTTTCCATATGAAATTATTAAAGAATACCTAAATCTTATTGTCTTTAACATATTTATCCTAAAATTTTTTTGAAATAACTAAACGTAGTACAAGCTACTTTATAAAATGTATAAATCTTAAATAGTATAAGAAACGGATAATCACAAAATATTTATGGCTTAATTGTAAGCCTCTGACATGGTGAGAGGATATTGAACATGTACAATTTAAATTTGAGAATGTGTAAACACATGGCCTTGTAATTAATCATAATCGGGTAGGAAAAAAGGTAAACGTGTTTTGTTAGGAATGATGGTTATTTAAAATTGACAAAGATCAGAATGTTGAACAGTACCTTGTGTATGTGATTATCCTTAAAAAGAAAATTTATTGTCCAAAACTTTTCCATCAATTTTTAAAAATTACTAAAATGATTTATAAAATGGATCAATAAGATCAATTTTATTGTGAAATTTTTATTGTGAAATTTTTAAAGAATTTTGATATGATGAAAATATACACCATTATAAACAGTTTTGTTAAATATTAATATAAAATGTGAAGAAACAGCAGATATATGATAACAAAAAAGTGAAGATTTAAGCGTCAATGAGCATTAATTTACACAGCATTTGTGGAACAAAAATTCACCTCTATCATAACATAAAAAATGTGAAGTTGATGCTATTGTTAAAATTTTATTAGGTTTCTTTCAAGTGAAGAGTTCGCTTTTCAAATAATAAGAAATATATGTTATAGAATATATGCGTGGTGCACGTGTGTGTATATGTGTCCCCACACACATGGTGGGCATCGTGGTTTCACAGATGCTTCGGTGAGGCGTGGCTAATAAAAGGTTGGGAACCAGGGTATTAAAACATCTTCTAACGCAATATCGTCCCATATCTTTCATTTCTTACCCAAACATTGGTCATTTTATATTAAAGGATAATATTCAAATCCTGGTAAGTATTTTTTTACTTTTTCTTTACATAGGTTTATTTTACTTTTTTTCAAATCCTATATATGAATTTATCAAAAAACCTTTTTATTCCTCTCCTTAAATCAACAAATTAATCTGTTAATAACTTTAAAATGTAGTCTTATATCTCTCTTTACATTCCTGATAAGATATGCAGATTTTTTTAATTATTATTTTATTATAATTTTTTTCTTAATGCATCTAAACTCAATATTAAAAGTAATGTAGACTAAAGTTATTTTCAAATGCCATTAACTTTATCTTTATCTTAATATAGAATTTTTAAAAGAAAAAAGTTAATAATTCGAAAGAAAAATTTTCCGATGAAATAATGAAATAATAATATGGCATAATATTGCAATTACAATTTCTAGCTTAATATCTATACTTAATTTCAATTATTTTACTTGCTATCACAACTTTTTCAACTTTCTTTTTTAATCACCCTGATAACATAATTACTTCTATATTAGATATCTGTATTTCCCTTAGAAAATAACACTATACTTGAGAAATAACTTTATTTTCTATTAGAATGCATATTTACTTCTGAAAATAAAGAAATAAAAATTTTCCGATAATTGTTATTTTCTTCTGTTAATTAATATTGATTTTTTATATCGAAAGTAAAAAACACATTTTAATTGCTTACTTGATATAAGAAACATAACAGCACTTTTATTTGGTGATTTTATACATTTCTCAGTTTTTTTTTCTTTCCTTTTTTAGTATTATTTGTATGCGTTAATGATTTAAAAACAGCATGAGAAGTATCCGAAGTCATACATTTCGTTATAATTAAGAAAAATTCGAATGATGACTATTATTTCTGTAGTATGCCAGAATTTTTGTTTTATTTGTTTGTTTGTTTTTTTAAATTCTTCAAAGGAATTGTCAAAGATTTCTACAAAGTGTCACTAATAATTTAACAGCCTGGTAAAATAATTTATAAGATATGAAAGTATGGTGCAGACGCGTTTCATATTTGTAGGTAAATTGTGTCTAACATAATTCACTTTTGCGCGCGGCTGTAGAATTCTTTAAAATAACTTGGAAATTCATCTTAGGGAATATTTTTTATTTCGGGCGCCACGTTTTATTTGGTACAATCTCAGCAAAAAAAAAAAAAAAAATCATGACACTTGCTATTTTAGATGTTTTGTTGAATATCTAGAAATATAGATAAGGAATTATTATGAAACTCCATGTGTGTAAATAAAATAGTATAGTCTTTAAAGTTCAACGTTTGAACACACAATAATTAAAACTCCTTACAGCCGCGTACGTTTCGCGAGTATTGAGACTTGCTTCCTTCATGCTCAAGTGGTAAAATGTTTAAAATCACCCCTCCCCCAACTGTCGACAACTCAGAAACCCAAATGATTGCAAACACAGAACCAAAATACCATCAAGTCTCAGTAACCAATAGAATCAAAACGGAAATGAAGTTTCGTGACGTGACAAATTTAACCAGAAAGTTGAAATGTACGGCACGCTAGATAAATCATTAACTAAGGAGTTTTTTGATTGAATGATAGGGAGTGCCTCAAAAAAATCTAAATCAAGCGGAGTCGTACATTTTTTGATAATCGTGATTGAGGTAAAATTGAAATTATAACCCTCCTCCCAACAATGAGAAGCAATGGAGGAATTTTTCAATTCTTTTCTTTTTACATAACCTATGTGTTCAGCGACTTTTTTACGGAGTTTACGTTTGTTTTGTCCAATGTAGGACAAACCACACTGATATTGTACAGTGGCGGTCAAAAGTTTCCGGCCACCAAAACTTTTCAGTTAATATGTAATTATACTGATATGAAGAGGAATCTCAAAGTGATATTTACACATTTTATTGACATAATAGTTAGGAACTTACTTGTGGAATAACATGTAAATATCAATAAATTTAATTGACAAAATTACATACACAGAAAAATGCACGTTCTCAAAAGTTTCCGGCCACCTTCGCCATTTTTAAAACTAGTTGGATGTGTCAATCCCAAAACTGTCTTCTATCTCATAAGTACATTTTAATATTTAAAAAAAAAAAAAACGTGGTGACCGCAAAGTTACCCACTATCGAATTTCCTCGAACATTTGACCTAGCCTAATGAGATTCTGGTATCCGAAAAGCCTAAAACGCAAAATTTAATTAATATTCTGAGAAAATGAGCTTAGTAGTGCCTCATGTTGGGTAATTTATACTAAAACCTAATAAGCATCTAATTATGTCTAGACCTAACAGAATCTGAAATTTCATGGAATTTCGTCCATTAGTTCTTGAGATATAATTATAAAAAAAAAAAAATTTGCAAAACGTAGCACAGCAACACCATATCTTGGACAATTTATACCAAAACGTAAAAAAGCGTCTAATTATGTTATGGTGTAAAATAATCTGAAGTTTGATGAAATTCTGTGCATTAGTTCTTGAGATATAGCTAGTTCAAAAAAAACGTGTAACATATAGCACAGCAGCACCATCAGTTGAAGGACTTATAACAAAACGTAATCATCGTGTAATTATGTTATATGTCATTTTGTAACAAAATCTGAAGTTTGATGAAATTCTGTGCGTTGGTTGTTGAGATATAGCTATCGGAAAAATCGTGCAAAATGCAGTATAGCTGCCCCACCTGCTGCAAGGTTAATGCCAAAATGTAATCAACGTCTAATTATGTTATATATTCTAGTGTAACAGAACCTAAAATTTGGTGAAGTTCCCTGCATTAGTTCTTGTGATATAGCTATCGCAAAAATCGTGCAAAATATAGCATAGCAGCGCCATCTATAGGGCAGTTCACACCAAAACCTTATCAGCGGCTATGTATCTCAAGGTATCGCGGAATCTGAAGTTTGGTGAAATTCTGTGCATTAGTTCTTGAGATATAGGTATCATAAAAATCATGAAAAACGTGGCATAGCAGCGCCACCTGCTGGCCAATTTACACCAAAACTTAATCAGCGTCTATATATATCAAGGGGCCACAGAATCTGAAGTTTGGTGAAATTCTGTGCATTAGTTCTTGAGATATAGCAATCTTAAAATCATGAAAAACGTAGTATAGCAGCGCCACCTGCAGGCCAAGTTTCACCAAAAACCAACAGGCACTATTTCATATCAAGGTCTAACTGAATATAAAATTTTATTAAATTTCGAGTATTAGTTCTTGAGATAGAGCGTCCACATTTTTTTTGTCACATACAGACAGACTCACTGACAGACACACAGACTCAGACAGACAGACAGAGTCACAGACAGACATTTTCTAAAAATAGTCAAAGCGTGTTCAGGACCTTCTAAAATGTATAAATCCGTCGAAAACCGGAAGTCGAAAATTTTCATGAATCCAGTACTTTCTTCTTGTAAAGATAGAAGAAAGTAAAAAATGTATTGTAATAGAAATCTACAGCGATCAACAACATTTATAATTAGTACTCTATAGTATTAGTATTTTATTACCTTTAGAAATAAATTCTATGGCGCAGTAACGTAACATTCATACAATCAACGGTTAAAGTTCGTCTATGGTACGTTTTTTAAACATTTCTTGCAATTTTTTGGAATTTTCTGCTGAGTTGGAATATTTATATTTCGGTAAACGTTTGTCAACTTCTTTCTAAAGATTTTCTATTGGATTAATGTTAGGCGTTTGGGCTGGCCATTTCAAAAACGAAATTTTTTTTATGCGAAACCGTTTCTTGCCAAGCCTTGAATGCATTCATTATGTCGTTATCCTGTTAAAACAAATAGTTGCGACCAAAAGTTTCCTCTAATAAGGCAGAAAATAATCTTGCAAGATATCCTTATGCATTGCATCATTCATCTTGCCGTGGATTTTAAATAACAGACAGTCACTTTTTAAAGAAAATACTCCCCACATTATAACGTGTCCTTTGTCATGCTTCATTGTACGGATAGCGTATGTTAAATCACATTTTTTGTTGTTAGGTCATCGGACGTAGTGTCTGCCATCACTCCCAAAAAAGTTTCAAATTCTATTGAAAAAATAGTACTTCTGTCGGATATTCACAATACCAGACTTTCTGTTTTTTGGAAAACGCCAGTCGGTACATTTATATTTTTTTACCTACGAAAATTTTTTGAATACCGACACTTCCATAAAGTTCTGTACCACGTCAGCACCTTGACACAGTAGACCTACTTATTTCAACAATATTTTCATTTTGTAAATAGCCGTATATTGCAACGGAATTTTTTAGCGGGTCATCAATTGTTTTTCTCCTGATAATTATGTCAACGAGAATAGTATTTTTTTAAGTCTTCCGGACCTCACAAAGTCCTGAAGGCCATGGCCATCTTTATATAATTTTTAAATATCGTTTACAGTCGATTTACCGATCGATAACTTTACCGCAATACCTCAAGAAGATTAGCCCTTTAGTGACAAATTAATCATTCATTTACGGACAATATTTGTTGAACTTTTCAATTTTGAATTTAAACTATGATATTCATATTGATTCATTCACAAACACGACTAAAAATACTTTACCGTTCGAAAAAGACTAAGGAATGATAAGTAGCCGGAAACTTTTGCACACGCGAACTTCGAATTCTACCCCTTTGCATGAAGCGTCTTCAGTATCCAATCAAAATGATCGGGTGACCAGAGGTCATTCACATATTTCTAACTTTTGAAGCAATAGTTCTTCTTCTTTGCTGAAACCTTCTGTAAATAAATAAAAAAAAACTAACTGGCCGAAAACATTTGACCACCACTGTATATTGTAAATACCCCAATAACCCAGAATAGAAATTTGATCTTATAATTGAGAAAATGTTAATTTATTGACTGGTTTGAATACCACTTTGAAATAATGATGTCTAAAAATATTAGCAACTTTAAAGATAATGCTATGATGAAAAGGTTAAAAAAAATAGACTAGAATAAGAAACTGGTATAACAGAAGAATCTAGATTATCGATCTATTTATTGAAACTATGAGAAATTAATCTGTTAATGTATGATAAATTGAAACCGCGATCTGCAGCAATTGATCTAATGTAATTTAACTCTTCACTGAAAGTATTATTATCTGAACAAATTAAGTAAGCTTTATTAATCAAATAACGAAAAGCAGAAGATTTTTGAGAAAGGGGTTGACATGAATTAAAATGAGGGGGGAGTGTGACAGCAAAGGTTTTACGGTAAACGCAAGTGTCAAATGAGGTTAACTGACGAGTCACTAAAATATCTAAAAATCGTTTTCGACTTCATAAGTGAATTGAATGCTAGAATCTATTTGGTTTAATATAGTCAAATCATTATCAACAAAAGAAACAGATAGATCAATGAGGGCAAAGGAATCATCAACGTATCTGCAATTTAATGGAAAACTGATGAGACTAAACATTTTAACCTCAAAATAGTGTATGTATAAATCAACTAAGAAACGACTAAGGGGATTACATATTTCTAAACCATCAGAAATAGAACAGAATTTATTAGCAAATTGAAATGTATTCTGTTTTAAACAAATGCTCAATATATCAGTAATATGGTTAATTTCATAATCTGCACAATGAAAGTCTTTTAATCTGACAGTGAGACATTGAACTACTCCAAGTACAGGAACATGTGTAAGCAGATATGTAACATCAAATGAAACCATTCTCAAAGAGGGAGAAGGGGTGTAATTCTTAATGAGATTCACAAATGAGCTTGAATTCTTATCAGTGTGAACATTAGATATTTAAAGAAACGTAAAACGCTTAACCAGATATTTGGCAAGCGGATCAGAGGCAGAACCGATATTAGATATAATCGGACGGAGAGGGACAACAATTTTGTGTGCTTTTGGTAAAGCATAATAAAAACTACAGTTAGCAAGGGAAGGAATCAATGACATTTTTATATTGTCATCAATTGCTTCAACTAATAATAAACAAGAAAATATGCATTGCCAACACCTACCTATCAAAAATTAGAATAAACATTCAAATGGTTTAATGAAGAAAAATCCCGAGCGTGATCTCATGTTGAAAAGTAAAAGATGAATAAGACTAGTTGTAAAATGTAAATTTAACATATGCAAACAAAGTTTAGGGATTTTGAATCAAATATTATCGTTGCAAACTTCATTTCTTCTAATCATTATTTCAATGGATTCTGTAGACAACAATAGAAGTATAACATGGAATTATTAAATTGGCTTATTTAAGATTATGGAGTTATAGGGTTGTGGAAGTAAAATCTAGAAAATTCATGAAATTATGAAATCTAGTTCGTCGATATTGCAAATATGGTCTGATAATATAATTGCTTTTGAATTTCAAGGCAGTTTTACCGTGTTTGGAAGCAGTATAAAGATGTTTTCTTGATGAAGGTCCCGGACGAAGATCGAAAAGTTGAATTTCTAAAATTTACTTTAATGTTTGTATAGTTTTTAAATTTTGCAACATTTTCTAAGCACAATTCAGTTATCATGTTATTTTTGTTTTCAAGTCTATTTGTAACATTTCGTGGTGTAAATGTCTATTAAGAAAAATAATATCACAATTTAATAGAAAATTACCTAAAAAAAGAAATTGGAATGAGAAAATTCACGTTTCTATTCATCTTATTAGCAAGATCAATTTACAGTGCAGATCACTCAGGTGAGAAATTATGCGACAAAAATAATATCAAACAATAATTTCAAAGAGAAAGTAAGAACCATAACATTTTCTGTTTTCTCAATACAGCTACCTTCTTAAAATTTCATTCAAATGAAGTTTAAAACTCTTACTTAGTTTACAAATGCAAATCCAATTTCGAAACTCGTATCCGCATCTAATGAATGTTCATAGGTCTAGAAGTAGTTTATAGCTCAAAATAAGATTGTTAAATTCGAAAGGATTCGAGAAGAGAAGTTAAAATGGGAATTCTTTTTCTAAATTCTTTTAGAATGAAATTACTTGTCGCAGTTTAAATAGGTTTTGAATTTCGACTTTCAGAACTTATTGTTGATCCGTTCTTTAAAATTTTCAAAAAATCAAAGTAATTGAAAACTACATTGTTCAACATATGATCCTTTGGCAGAAGCACATATTTAAGGATGAATTAATTTGGCTGTCTATATCAAATTACGTTGATTTTAAAAGCATCATAATATCATTAAAATCTGTATTATGAAGATAGTTTCTCGTTTGAAATTTTAAGCTCAATTTATATCACTACATTTTTTATTATAATTTATATAATGATTTAGTTATTTATGACTCAGTCAATTCATATTTATAAATACTTTTTACAAACATTATCGAACTTTCTATTTTATTTTCAAATGTGGAATTTGCATTTAGTTATATAATTCAACTTTTCCTAAGTGCGACAAAATTGATTTATTCTCTTAAACATTATGTTGTAATTATTTCTGTCTTATCATATAAAACTGTAGATGGAATATTTTAATATAGAAAAACAATGTAGTATCATCATCTCTTGAGGATTTAAGAAAATGAATATGTAGACAACGAATAAATCTTCTGATATTTTTTAAATAATAAATATTAATATATTTTTTAACAACACGTTCATCACACGCATCAACGAACTTTCTACTTTATAAATATACCTCCAAACGAAGAATTTCCATTTAGCTATCAGATTCAATTTTTCCTAAGTGTTCCTCCTAATTATTTCTGTCTTAATGTATGAAATTATAGACGGAATATGTTTATTTAAAAGAAAAAAAAACAATATAGTATTCTCATCTCTTAAAAGTTCTGTGAAAATGCATGTTATAAACAACGAAAATGAACATAGAATAAATCTTCTGATAGTTTTGAAGTAATAAATATTAATATTTTTTAACAATATGCAACACAATAAAAATCAGTTTTTTTTCTTTTGTTTGAAGGTGTAATTTTAACAGAGCTATACGGCTGGTAATTTAAAATTGCAAGAAAATCTAAAAACATGAGGACTAATTCGAAATTTACCATTGTAAATCTACCTCCAGTTAGAATGTTTTTTCCAAATGGCATAAATTATTGTAATTATTTGTAAAATA
This sequence comes from Maratus speculifer, assembly GCA_964019185.1. Classification (NCBI taxonomy): domain Eukaryota; kingdom Metazoa; phylum Arthropoda; class Arachnida; order Araneae; family Salticidae; genus Maratus; species Maratus speculifer. Next base: position 273,286,127 of record OZ025290.1, on the reverse strand, counting down.
ACAAAAAAAGTTTTTTTTCTTCGTTCAAGATGTTATTTTTAACAGAGATGTACGGCTGGTAATTTAAAATTGCAGAAAGATCTAAAAACATGATGAATAATACGATATCTACCTCCAGATAGAATGTGTTTCCAAATAGCAAGTATTACTATTTTTTCGACATATGGTTTCGTTTTAATAGGGAAGGTTGTATGACAAAGTTTGAAACTTTCAGTTTTTGTAACTCTAATGGAATCCTATCAATTACATTTTTAGAATGTAGAATAAAATGAATGTTTACTACTGCGATTACACTTAAAAAACAAGATTCCAGAGACAGACTATTTTAAGTCTTTTCTCTAATCTTACATGTATACTGATCCTACTGAACATGAATATTTTCTTCATATTTGTATTTAGATTATATCAGTATTGATTTTTTAAATATGAAAGTATTATCAAATGAAAAGCGTTTAATTGTTTTATATAAGTTCAATGAAATTTATTTTTTATAGTAAAAAAATTGTTTTTTATCTAAAATTTTGTAAAAATATTGTAGTTTTACTTAAATTTTTAAGGCAAAACGAATTTTTGATGTAACAAAAAATAAATTTATTTAATATGACATTAATTAAATTTCTAATTCACGTTGGAAAACCACATTTCTTTACTAAAGTGAATTTTGTGGACATGAAAATAAAAAATACTTAGACAAATCAACAAATTCCTTAGATTTTAATTGAAGAAATCCAGAAAGAAAATTTATTTATGTAGTTTTAATTCATTATTTTATGCTTTAATTAACATTTTTAAGCTTTTAAAAAGTGTTTCAAGATTAGATTTTTTCCATTTCGCAATGATGCTGATTAAGTCACGTCCAACTGCTAAATTAGATTCTTCTGATTAGTAAATTAAATAAATATTTCTCAGTTATATATAGCATATTTTATATATTATCTACAGATACATAATATGTATTCTCTGTCAGTTTATATAATTTATTTTAAAAAAAACGAATTTGAATGAAAACATTAGTTATTAATGTGGTGGCATATATTTAGAAAAATGAAAAAATATTTCTGTACAATTATTATTGTAATATAATTGGAATTGCAAATTCTGTTTTATATGTATGTGTATGTTCTGTTTCTTTATTATTTTTTACTTAAAATTTCCTTAGATTTTTTTTTGTAATTATTAGCTATAAAATACCCTTGAGATCTTCTGAAATTAATCTTCTTGTTAAAAATTCTTGAATATTATTAATATTGAATGGCGGCCCAAAATTTCTAAATTCTTGTCAAATAAAACATTAGAAATTATTTCATTCCAAACCGTTTTCTATGCGAACTGATACTTCCTCGTATGAAACAGCTCGTACACAGGCCAGCTGCGGCTTTTTAAGCTTTGGCAGACATTCTCATGTGCGCCCTTGGAACCTATGGTCATTGTCCAACAGACCATAACGCTACGAACTATCTGAAAATCATCGTGGGTCATTTGCACTATCATATAGTTCCTGTCTTCTGAAATTGAAGTAGAGCCCCCATGCAAGACAACGCACCATATCACAGGATTCAAATTGTGCTAGTTTGGTTCCAGAATCCTAATACAGAATTCCAGTTAATACTCTGGTCACCTACCTCAACAAATTTTAACCCGATAGAACATTTCGGGTGTCATTCAACGGTACCCCTGAGCTAAAAAACAACCATTTTGGAATATCCCGAATATGCATGACTTCTGCTTGAATATTTATTACAATTTATCTCTGGTCATCTACCGAGAAATTGTGGTATGCATGAAAAAGTGGTCTGCAGCTGTTTTGCGGATCAAAGGTAGGACAACGGGTTATTAGGCAGAGTTATAATGTTTTAGCACTAGAGTCTACTTGAAAACAATGTTTCACAAAGATATTTGTCGCAAATATTGGAATTATTTAAAATACAACTACGCTAACTAAAGTGTTACATTTAGATAATTTATAAGGTATCTATGTTGATTTATTTGATCAGTGTTGTAAAGAAATTCTTTTTCATTATTTCAATACATTTCATCAAACTTTGTCTGAAAAGACATTCAAAAGAAGAAAAAGTATGTTTCTGTAAAGGATTCTCAAAGTATATACTTTTTAAAATTTATTAAAAAGTACATCAATGCCTGCCTGTTTACATGAAGTAGTACTATAGTGCATCTATTACATAAAAGTATATTTATGAATTAATTAGTTTCATCCATTTATTGTAGTGTTATCGTATTCATTTAACTATCAGTCTGAGCCCACTACCCTGGTCCATTTTAACTCAGAAAGCATTGTTAACTAAGAAAGATACAATGTATCCTGCTAGGTATCTGCTCCTCCCTGAAATTCACTATTGTCTCCCAAATCTGTATTTTAACATCGGTTGCAAAAATTAAACCGCCTTATTACAAAGGAATAATATTCGGCTATTGCATCTGCTAACATATTTCACCAATTCTCAAACACAAGACTCACTTTAAAAATCCGTTGTCAAGAATTAAGATATTAATAGTAATCTAAAAGGGAATCATAAAGCGCTTAAAAGGTGTCCCAACGAGACTAAAATCTAAAAAAATATATTTTTATATCTTTAAAAAAATAACGATTTTATTCTTATCCATGCCTATCTCTTTCACTTATAAATAACTTCTAAAGAAACTTTTTTTAAGGGAGGGGGAGGATTTATTTCAAAATATATAAAGCCTTTCAAAAATTATTTTTCCCTGGTCCATTTTGAGGAAAATTGGCTCTAGATGGAAGTGTGTAGATAGTAAATATACGTTCATATGGCAATGAATACGACTTTTTGTGTGCTTTTCTTTTTTTAATATTAGGAAGTGTGTTTAAAGTGGTTCTAAAAAATTATATATATACATTTCTTATAACTCTCTCACTCTTCCTCTTATAGCTCTCTTCCTGGAGCATTCACATAGTATATTTTAACACGGAAGCATGAAATCTGCAAGCAAGACTATTCGAAGGAATTGAAATCGAATAGAGTTTTACTTTTTCGATAAATATATTACATCTTGAGTTTCATGAATTGTAAAGAATTTTATAGTCTACATTCTTTTTAATATTTTCGAATATCGTATGAAGCATAGAAAGTAATCTTGAGAAATTGTTTCTTTTATTTTTGATAGGAATCCAAAAACACGCCCTTATTCAGCACTGTCTACGGCCTAACCCTTTTCCCAGAAAATTAAAGTTATTTTTGGATTATTTAGAAAATAAAGTCCACTTTAATTTTTTTAACCGTGATTGTTCGATAAGACATCTAGTTTTCAAAAAATCGTGAATCGAAAGTACTTACATCTCTTCTCTCGTTTTGGATCAAATGTAAGAAAATCGCCCTTTTTTCAACGTAATCTAGAGCCTAAACTTTTTGTAATAAAATTGAAATTCTTTTATAAATTTTATTAAATATGGTTTATTTGAATTTAGTAACTTTTTTTCGATAAAATGAATAGTTTCTGAGAAATCGAGTATAGGCGAGAATTTTTTTCTCATTTTGGCCAGAAGATCAAAAAATTGCCTTTCTCTAGCGCCAAAACTATGTGTCAGAAAATAAATGTTAATTTATGTATTTCACAGGAAATTTTATCTGCTTTAATTTCGTAATAGGGTTTATTTTTGATAGAATGCACGGTTTTCGAGATATAAGCAAAAACTGATTTTCGTGACGTTTGACCTTATATATCTGGCGATGTGTACGTGAAATTTTAGGAGACTTTTTAGGTAACATTTAGAATACCAAAATAAAGCTTTTTGCAAATTTTCAGCTTGCTGTATTCCATTGCGAAGTTTGCTTTTTTTCCATCTTATTTGACTGGATTATTCCATATTTTCTGAAAGCGAAGCGAACGCCATTGTACTGTTATATTATCTGATGCATTAGACGAAATTCGGCTTATTGAGAAGCAACACTTTCATACTAGAGTTTGAGACGGAAATACGGCCATTATGATCATCAGAAATTACAATGATCTCTATACATCATACTAAAAAAAAAAAAAAAAAAAAAAAAAAAAAAAAAAAAAAAAAAAGACTTATGAGGTTTGCATAGATTGATCATTTAACTTAAAGAATGTTGTGATTTTCACTTTCTTTTTTTATTTATATTATTCCGAGCTTCTCAGTTTGGTACTATGTTAAGATTTGGTAGCATAAATACAGTCTCTCTCTATTAGACCTGTAGGCGGCAGCACAGACAATTACCTCATCGAGTTCACGTAAGAAAATCCAGGAAAAGTTAAATTTATGTTCTCCTATTAAAACGCGATTGGTCTGCCAAGTCGTATCTGTGTAGAAAATACATAAAAATCCGATTTTTGTGGTTGAGTCGTAGGTTTACAATTATGTTTTCTTGCTCTGAATTCTCCATGTTTTCATATTTTTGGGTGCAGGAAAGCACAATGATAAACCTACACGTCAACAGCTAAAACCGGCTTTTTAGGTGTTTTTCACCATGGTATGACTTGGCAGAACGATTGCGATTAATGTATGAATCGAAATTAACTAATCCTAGATTTTCCTCCATGAACTCAATGAAGTGATAATCTGCGCTCTGCCTCCCGTTCTATATTAGGGTGGATCGAAAATTTATTTTCACAGTGTCAAAACCTACCTATGCGGAAAAGATGCTCTCTTGGATGAAGATTAAGGGAAAAATAATTAAAAAAATTAATTTTAAATTTTACTACTGCCACAATGAGGTTGAATTTTGAAAAAAAAGTGAAAAAAGACCTAATTTTGGCTGGATGATATTTGATTCAAAATAATAGTTAAAAAAATTATCCAAAACCTACCTATGCGTAAAAGATGTTATATTATATGCTGAGTATGAGAAAAATAATTAAAAAAATTAATTTCAAAATTTAAATCTGCTGCAATGTGGCTCCAATTTATGTATTTACGTTTTTTCGGTGAAAAATCAATGTTCTTTTTTGCAAAATAAAATATGAATTAAAAATTTTAACATTTATTGCAAGGAGGGAATATTTATTTGATTACAAGATTAAAACTTTAGTTTCTTATTTAATAGCTTCTTAATTATAAAATCAAGAAAAATCGTCAACATTACAACTGGCGATAATGACGTTTGGTATTGAAAATCGGCATGAAATTTTGTAATTCAATTCGATTTTTATAAAACTTCTCTTTTTTAAAACTCTTATATATGGTCCATACACAACAGAAAATGCTTCCGTGACTATTTCGATTATTAATTTTGTAGAATGAGCGTTTCGTGAATAGATATTATTGATAGTAGATGTTATAACCACTGGAATGATTTCTGGATTTACTATTGCTTCTGAAATCTTGTCGTTACTAAATCCCTCAGTTAGTGGAGGTTCGACACATTTTCCTATTAAATTAAATCTATGTAATACGTTGCAAAAGGTCAAAATCTGATAAATGGAAAATATAGATATTATTTAATGCAATGATTAGGTTTACAGCTGACCGTTTGATTTCACTTGTGCGCTTTTAGAATTCATCTACTGACATAAATGAAAATATAAAAAGCATCTCACATGCAGCGAATAATTTTTTATTTCACCAGTGAAACATTTGTGCCCAGTCGCGGTTCCATCCACGATGCGAAAAAATGACGTAGTGGAACCTCATTGGTGTGTAACTAGCAAAAAAAACCATTGTACTGGACGCTTGAAGATCAGTTCCATATTTCGAATAACACATCTTTTAACATCTATGTTAACAGATACTCTGTCACAACCGATCGCAACCAACTTTGTTACATGTATATTATTGTTAACACATGACAAAAAAAAATGTACGTCGTTTTTTTCAAATTGTTTGGCACTCTCTCAAAATTTATATATATGTGACTGATGTATTCGGAACCAAGTTCTTTTTTCAAGTTCAAGTCTGCTTCTATTATGATTTTTCTTCTGTTTTCTTCTAGTGATGTAGTCTTGTCTTTACACCCATCAAAGTTTAAAGAAAATGGCCATGATCATAATCTTTTACAAATAACTAAAGCGAATGACTAAAACAATAGAGGGGTCTTTGGTTTGTTTTGTCATGCCGAATTTTTTTCTGTCAATAGCATTCGATTCATAGTTTTGGGAGATAATGTCTACATCTTGAAGTGCACCTGACACGATGGCAGCACCTGCTTGGTCGGAAATGCCCAAATTGTCCGATATTCGGGCTGATGCCAATTTTCGTCACTACAGGTAGTGTGAAACCTAGCTCGTCAACATTTTAGCTTTTCAATGATAGCTGATGGCACAGAAAAGTGAGTTTGCTCGCACTAAATCAGTTTAGTTTACACCCAATATTCATATTCATATTCAAATCTATTGAACTGAAAAAGAAATTGGCAGTGTTTTCAGAAATGGTCCACAAGACTGTAATAGCTTTCAATATCTTATTTTGTTAAGAATTAAGAAGAGCGCAATTTAATTTTTCTTAAAATGCTGCGGTGGTAAATTATTGAGAATGAATCTCATTTATAGGTCACTTCTAATTTATTAGCAACTCCTTCTCACTGGCAGGAAATAAATAGATGTAGACCTATTCCTTGCTTCGGTTATTTTTTTAAATATCACTATATAAATTTTATAACGTTTTTGTAATAGGGAGTATATTTACTGGCATATGAAAGCCAGAACCAAATAGAGGGTAATTCATATCTTTTTTTTCTTTTTTTAACAACGCCATGGTACAGTAATATTCAAACTACACTAAGCTACACAATACACAAGCAGTCAAATCCTTCAATGAAAAAACTGGAACTGCCAGTTTTTCGAAACTTTAAACCACTTGCAGCAGTATTAAATTTAGAAACTAGTTTGTTTATTTTTTTCACTTAATATCCATGCAATATAATATCTCTTACGAAAAGGTAGGTTTTGATTGATATTAAAATGATTATTTTGCATCAAAAAAATTCTTACCAAAATTAGATCTTTTTCCATTTTTTCCAAATTTCATCGAATTTTCAACTTTTTTTGTGGCAGTATTAAATTTCGAATTTATTATTTATTATTTTTTTTTTACTTAACCTCCATACGATATAACATCTTTTCCGCATTGTTGGATTTTAAAAGTTATTAAAATAATTACTTTTTGACTAAAATCATCTAACCGAAATTCGGTCTTTTTTCAAATTTTTTCGTAAATTCAACCCTTTTGTGGCAGCATTAAATATTAAAATTAATTTTTTTTATTATTTTTCCATTAATCTCCACACAATATAACATCTTTTCCGCATAGGTAGGTTTCGATAAATGGTAATTTTTTTTTCGCCATAGACAATCGATCCACCCTATTCTATATGTTACAGTATATTTGGTAATATAAATCTTCTTTCGAAAGGTTTTCTAAAGTTTCTTATTTCCGAAATAAAGCACACTGACAAAGTAAATACTGACAAAACAGTATTAAAAATTCATATTTCCAAAAAAAAAGATGAATCATATAAAAGTGGATTTTTAAAGCTGGGCTGTTTGAATAAAATAAAATTATTTTAATTTTATTCAAACAGATTATAAGATGTTTTAACAGATGTGTCTGGTATTATAACAGATGTTTTTTTTATTTACCAGCTTCAGTCATGACGAAAGAAAGCTTGATAACTGATTCTCATCGAAAATTAAAGCTCTAAGTTTCATTCAATGAAATTTGCTAAACCATCCGTAATCGGTTTCACAACTATGTCTGCCTTCAAGCGTTAGAAATGTTTGTAAAGATATGGCTACAAATATCCCAGAGTTAATAATGAGCCAAACTACATTCCAATAAATAATGTTAAATTGCTTTTGACTGAATTGTTGACGTTTTACTATCAAAATTCTTTGCGAATGATAAAGAAAGTTAGATATGCAATATTTTTAGTTAAGACCTTTTTGGTAAGCCGGTGATTTTTTCGCATTTACTCAGAATAATACGACGGAAAAATAATGTAGCACTACTAATAACAACTAAATATACATGTGAAATAAGTAAAACAAGAAGTATACTAAAAATATCATCATATGATGACATCATAATAAAAATTATCATCATAATTTTTTATAGAAAGGACTGTAGAATTGAATGACTTGTGTAAAGTTGTTGTAAACAATAAAATTAAAATGATTTAATTTATTGAATGTATTTGATTGAAAGTTATTTATATTTACTCGAAAGAAAATATAGCATTCGTTACTAGGAACATTACTAGCTATTTGGGTACAAGAATTTTCTATTCTAAATTAACAATAAAATGTGTCTCATCTGGGAGTTCCTTGTAATGAAAACGAAATATTTTAAATCAATCCTGGGATCTACAGCGAGACATCATTCTATTTGTACTTTGAAGGAAATGAACAAACCTTTTTTTATGGTTTCTCTTTCTCTCTTTTCTTTTTATTTATTTTCTTAGCAAATGCTCTCATTTAAGAAAAATAAAACAGGGCTCAATATTTTACAGCTTTACAGTCTCTACACAAAAGACTTATTTTTCGTCTAGCTTTTTTTTTTTTTTTTTTTTTTTTTTTTTTTTTGCTTTTATTTTTATTTTAAATTGATTTGATTGAAATACAGTCTTTTCTTAAATTTTTTTAGTATACATAACATAAAATAACATATACGTATTGTGTTTCAAATGTACTTTGCAATTTTCAAGAACAGTTATCATTCAAAAGAAAGAAAATTGTGTTACTTTTAAAAATTGTACCATTTTTCTATAAAAAAGGCTATGATTAATCATAATTACAGTAACACGAAGAATAAAAAGTTTAAAAAAAAAGAAAAACTGTAATATAATTTAAAAGTACACCTTCTCTATTAGTTTTTGAATTACAAAATGGCTTATTTTTTGTTAGTTTTAAAGAAATATATTTTATTGAAAAACAAATGTAATCTACGAAATATTCAATAAATTACGCTTGAATTCAATATTGAACTTACAAAACATTTGATAAATTAGGCTTATATGTATCAGAAAAGGAAATATTTACCTCATGCCAATATGTGTTTATTGCAGTTTCATTCTTGATTGCATTATTTTTTTCGTAATCTGAATTTTGTATTGAATTCTGAAAAAAATATAATAATTTCGAAATCGATTTTCCGAAAATAATTCAGAAGTCTTCATTAACAAAAGCGCTTATATTTTCTTCGCTCAAAACAAAAAATCTAAAGAAACAAAATTCACGTATAATAAGCTTCTTAGAGAACTATTCAAAAGTATGGAATTAATACTTAATTAAAATAGAAACATTATTTAATAATCATTTAAAATGTTTCTTTAAATCTTAATTAACGTTTTATATATAAGGACCTCTGAAGCCATATGGTGTGAAAAAGGGGAAAAAATTTACTTTGAGTAAATTGAGTTCGAAGATAATTGACGTTAAATTTGAACATCAATAGCATTTGACTGAATTGAAAAAAGAAACTGTCGTTTGTTTCACTGTGGTCTTTGAAATCTTATTTGAATAACTGTAAAAAAAGTACAGTAAAATTTTTTTAATTTATAATTAATCAATTACTATTCGGCAAACGTTTTGATCTCTAAAGCGCAACACATAATTAGAAAATTACTTATAGTTCATGATCTGAAATTACGCATATTTTCAGGTCGTCTGGCCACTTAGTTCAAATTTTCAATTTTGTCACTTGTATAAGTGACAAAATTGTGAAAGTGACCTTAGTTTCTGGGGTCTTCCTATATTTTTACATTTTACACGTCCTTAATAATTGCACTCTTCTGACGAACAAGAAAGTCCTAAATACTTTCAAATCTCTCTTGGCTGTCACTTAACTAGATACGTTTCACTCAAATTTCGAACATATATGAAATAACAAGTTAAGCTGAAAAGCCTAACTTGTCCATGTAACTTTACCGTGGTCGGTAAAGTACTACCGACTGTCACACTTAGCTGACTGCGTATCTGCACTTGAGTATAAACTATAAGAAAGTTCGAATATCTGAGAAAAAATCTATTTTTATGCATATTATCAGATATTTTACTTTTAAAACGATTTTACTTTTAAAATAATATTTACTTTAGCGGCTAAATTTTTTAAAGATTATTTCCAGGTATCGCAACTTGGGGGTTACTTCAACGCTGTTGAAAATCTGCTTAAATCCAAACAAAAGTGTTTTTAATCGTTCTGTTTATAATGCTTATTTTTAGTTAGTGCTGCTGCGTATGATTTATTTGTGAATCATGTCAATATATAAATTTCAATATTTCGAATATTATAAAGGTCTTCTTATATATATTATTGAAGATTTTTTACATATATGCATATATTTTCTTCCTATCACTGTAATTAAGCTTATTCTTAATCTTTTTATATAAAAATGGTGCAATTTTTAAAAGTAACACAATGCTCTTTCTTTTGAATGATAATTGTACTTGAAAATTGCAAAGTATATTTGTGACATGATATGTATATCTACTTGTTTTGTGTCACTTATATTTAAAAGGGTAAAAAAAAGATTAGTTTTCATGAGCATCAATTATAGATGAAAATGAAATCTTTGACGCCAAATAACCCCCCTGTCCCCTATGGCCCCCTTCCCCCCCCCCAAAAAAATGGAAGGAAATTAGCTTTTTATCTGTTTAGAGACTATAAAGAGGGTGAAAACAGTCCTGACCTGGATTCGAACCAGGGATGTATTAGCCGAGACCGCCAATGCTTTTTCAGCTGAGCCATTCCGGACGAAATACTGGAGGACTATTGAACCAATCAATAGCTTCAGTCAATATATCCTGGTACGAATCCTGGCCCGGATTTTTTCCCCCACTTGAAAAATTTACATCTGTTATAATTTATTTACCGATTGTATAATCGTGTTGTAAATTAATTTAATATTGGGGCTTGTCTCTGTTAATTGTCAGATGGATGCGGTTTTTAAGAATATCAATAAAAAGTAATCAGATAAAAATAAAAAAAGGCGAGAAAGAAAAAAGAAAAAGAAGGCATATTCATCGAATTTAGATTACGTTAAAATCTGAAAATTTTCATGTAGGTTTTTTATCTTTAACATCAATTTTAAATTTCAGGCTATAGCATGATGTATTGCAAAAATAACTGAGTTAAACAAATTTGTTTTAAAAGGCAGTAAATGCACAAAATAAAAAAGATAAATATCTTGAATTTAACAAATAGACAATTTTATCGTCTCTTTTAAACTGTATAAAATTATGTTTTGTTTTCATTCAATTAATTCTTGGCGCTTCTAGGAAATAAATGTTTTTTGAAAATGTTAAAATTCTTTTTACAAAACTCATCCACTTTTATTTATTGTCAATTTACATTCTTATAATCCTCACATCAAGAAAAAAAATATCTTTATCGAAATCATAACTTTCATTGAAATACATAAAAATTCTGTTGTGATGATTTATTTATTGGGTGTGCTTTAGACATATTGAAGGTTTAATTGATATAAAGCTACATGAAAGAATAAAGAATAAAGATTAATTCAAAGGACTTATTTCTTTTAAATGCCATTTAAAAAAGGGAAGAAAGAAATACGATTATTAAAATATTTATTTGTGTATAAAAAAAATCGTAAACTTCCCCCCCCCCCTCCTCTTGCACCATAATAGAGAAACATTACAAAATTACTCTAAGTCATATAGGAAAAAAACACTCATTAAAATCTCCGAAGAAGCTTCTTTTAATTTCAAATGAATAAAAAATTACGATTATTGCATATATGGAATGTTAAGCAACCACTGATGATGCCTAGTTATTTGATAAATCTTAATTTCATACACCACTTAGTAGCCTTATGGTTAAATGTGAAACGTAGCTCAATTAATAAACTCAATGTACCGTGTTGCCTAATGGCCCCTGGTAATTTATAATGATATACTGCAGACTTGCATTATCGCAATGATATTTGGTAGCAACGATTGTTCATTTCTCAATATAGAAAATGTCTTTGCTGACAATGTAATAGTTTCGTAATAATTGTCAATGAAATTGTTAATAGAAGTGGTTTTTTAAATTCAACACACATTGCACAACGAGACGATTATGTTGATTTGTCATACGAATGATTTTAATTCGTCAATTTATATTTGTATATAAATTGACGTATATTATTATTTTAATGCATATTTGAATGAAAATTTAATAAAGTATTACCTGAATAAAAGCAATTAATAACATGGGCTAATTTCTTGCAGCAAAAGTACAAGATTTTTTTCTGATAAATATTACCACAATTTTTCAAAAGTAAGTTTCAATTTAATTAAAATAAATAAAAAAAACAACATTTAAAGCACCAAAATAATTTATTTTTTGTTGCAAATTAGTTTCGTTAGCCAAACAGTACCTTCATCAGTGTAAAAGATGATTGTACTGTTCATAACCTTCATTGATATGATCAGGTTCGCTGATCACGGTGTAGGTACGCTATTGCTGCCATTAGTTTGCAAAATGAAATAAAATGTTTTGGTGTTTTAAACGTTGATGATAATTTGCACTGATAACGGGACGCTACCAAAACTGGTTTGCAACAAGAAACAAAGTATTTTAATAATTTAAACATTGTTTTTTTTTTTCTTAAAATTTTTATTTATTTATTTATATTGTAGTGGACAGAGCAATTTCTCATTGCAAGTTTTATTTTCTTGTAAATTTTGCATTTTTCATATTGTATAGTAATTATTTTGCATGGTAGTAATTTTTAAGCATGCGCATTTATTTTTACAATTGTGTCATTCCAAGATGTCAATCCTCTTTGTATACTAGACCTACACGATGGCACAAAAACGGAGGGGAATAATTTTACAGCGGGAAAGTCCCTTCAATTTTCATATAAGAATTTTTAAAAACTATTCATCGTCTTATTTAGTATCAAAATAAAAAGGAGATACAAAATTTAACAAAATACTTATGTTTAATACTTTTGTTCTGGTGTACAAATGGCTTTTAATCGAGTAATATTTCATTATAACAATACGTTTGTTACTATTTACACGTAATAATGTTAATATGTGTCTATGCATTTACTATATCACATTATTAACGTTTTGGCCTTTAGTAATAATAATAATAATAACTTGCTTAATTTTCTTTGCAGCATTTTCAATTCTTTTATTTTAAACAAATATTTCACTCTTTAAATTTTAAATAAACGTTACTTTTTTGAAAAAAAAAACCATGTCCAATAAAGCGAAAAAAGTATTAGAAAGTACTAATATCAGTTAAATCATATTGTAATATAATAAATTCTTAAGCATCTTTAAAAACTCTTCATTATCCTATTGTCATATGAGTATGAATTGAATAGTACGCAAAACAACAACATTCGTTATATTTCGGACAATGATACTATCATTAAACTCTAATTAATCTGTTTGGAAGCTAGTATTACATGTTAGTAAAAGTAATATTTTTTAAAAATTTTCATAAAGGAAATCTGATCCAAAAGGATTAAATTAAAAAGACAGCAAAAACGCTGAAAATAATCCAACTACGACAGCCGCCATTTTTCTGTTAGCGCATATGCCCAGTATTAATTAGGTGGTGTGCCAGCAAGTAATGGATTTTAGCTACCATACAATGCGCTAGTTATACAATGCGCCAGCTATACAATGCGCCATACAATGCGCTAGTATGAAAATAAAAACGATTCCGTGCGACGGATATCTTATCTAAAATAGTCACTTAGCACGTTTTTTACTATAAAAATACTTAAGTTTTTATTAAAAATTTTCGAATTTCAATAAAAAATTTCGATTTATTAATTTATATCGTACGAGACATTCTGGGATTAAACAAAGTGAAAAAGCTCTGTGCTTAATACATTAGTGATTAATGTAATCATAGATGATTATGATATATTTTTGTGGTTACTCAAAATTTAGTGTGGCTCATTATTGCTACGAAAATATATGCAATTAAGGGTTTAAAATTTTTATCATTCTCTATCAGGCTACCTAAAACAGTAACATACATTTCGGCATATTTGAAATATGTTTAATAGAGCGGTATGTTATATGTTTTATGATACTTATATGATACTTGACAAAATACCTAGGTATTATTCTTTTGCTATCTTCAAAAAGAGAGTCAAAAAGATCAAGATTAACAAATGAGTGCTTAACATATGAATTAAGCACTCATATGTGCGTTCTTACAATAGATTTTTTTAATAATAGAAATATCGATATATAATAGAATATAGAAATATCTTTCAAATTGACGATTTCTTTAATTAAAAATGTTCTAATGTTTGTTTTTTAAAATCTATATAAATAATGACAGTTTAGGAATATTGTTTGAATATTTCTTAAGCGTGATTGTTGTATAATCTTCTATACCTTAGAACCAATATGCCACAAATCCAAAAATAACAAATGTTGTGTTTACAGTTTTTTTAGTAAAGAAACTGTTCTCTTTTTGGTCAAACTATTGGCATTTTCGAATAATGATGTAAAATACATCAAAATAAATATGACATTAATTTGTGAAAAATAGCGTTGATTTTCAAGGTCATGCTTCTTATATTTATAAATATGATATTAATTTGTGAAAAAAAGCGTTGTCTTTTCTGTTAATGTTTCTTTTATTTCTCCTGAAAAATAAGAAATGCGATTTACGATAGTTTTTCTCTCATATACACATTTTATTCTGTGCGGCGAAGTAAAAATAAACTTACTTTTTAGAGGACGATCTTTTTTAATTCATTTCAATTTTTTATGGAATGATATATCGCATCTAGACAAGCTCAAAACACCATACATTGTACAGTCATAACTTATGACGCCACACTACTCACTGAAAAAGACCCGGATGATAGTATAAAGTCTATGGGGGGCGTTCTTTTGAAATATCTCGCTCAAATTTTAATATTTTGACTTGATTTTTTTTCAATAGGATAGCTGAGAATGATCCACAACCGGCCTAGTTTTTACTTTTTTGATTTTTGTGTCAGATTAAAAAAAAAAATACTTAAACTTTCAGAACCGGTTTCAACCGGTTATGAAACTGAAACTATCCTAATATAAAAAAAAAATAACCAAAATCAAAAAAAGTGAAAACTGAGCTGTTTGTGGATAGTCTTCAGCTATCCTATGCATAAAAAAATTACGTCAAAATATTAAAATTTGAGCGAAATATTTGAAAAGAACGTCCCCATAGAATTTACATTATCATCCGAGTCTTTTTCCATCAGTACTGTGGGCTCTTAAGCAGTTAACGCAACAGGTCGCTTTCTCATTGTTGATCAAACCCTGTTTCTGTATAATGTGTAGTAAATGATTGCTCTTTTTATTTTTTAAGAATGTTGATACTAAGTAGAATTTTAATGCATATAAAAATTAGAAACAAGAATCAAAAAGAAGCAAAGCAAGAAACTTTATTTATTGGTAAACACTTGAACTCGAAAAAAAGTGGAATATCGAATTAGAACAAGTTTCCTTCGGAAAAAAAAGAGCATATTAAATCTCAGGGGAAAAAATTTAATACTCTAAAATGGATTTCCAATTTTCGTTATACAATTAATGATTGAACGAGCGGATGTTGAAAAGTTCCTGGTTTTGATAATTTATAGTTGAAATAGAAAAATAAAATTCGACTCATTTGAAAGTTTAAAATCTTATTATATAACTTTAATAATATAAGGTCTTTTTATTATTATATTTTTTTCTGTTGCGAGTAAAATTAGCGTTGGCAGAAGCACAAGAAAATGTCATGTCTTTGGAGTTATTAGGCGTCATAAGAATTTGTTCCTACAACATAAGTCAGCAAAGCCGTTTTGGCCATTTTTAAGCTGTTTTTTTTAGCTAAACTACTGACTGAGGAAATAAACTTGGTTTTATAACTATTATCTGGTAAAAAAGAAACATTGAAAAGAATGGCTTCAAAGTCGATCTCCGCGGCAGAAGAAATTTCGCCAAAGGAATCGATCGAAACGGTCAATGATGACAATTTTCTGACAGCATTCTGAAGCTTGGACTACCTCTATCAGGAATACAGCATAACTGTACAAGATTATAATAGCCTATTAGACCAGTTGAAGGGCTTCATCAAGGATAAACGCTGAGGGAAGTTGACCAAAAGTATATTTTTGTTGCTAATAATGTACATCCATACACTTTCACTGTTCAGGCTGCCAAATTAAAAACCACAGGTGGTAAACCTTCCTACTCAGCAGATATTCCCTTTTCAAACTATTTTCTGTCTCCAAACTTCGAAAAACGCCTTAAAAATATTAATTTTGAGGACATTTAAAGATGTCAGAGAGGCTACTGAGAGTCCGTTTCAGAACCAATTAGCAAACTTTCATTTCACAGGACTAGAAAAACAGCAACAACGATGCGAAAAAGTATCAGTGACATGGGATAATATGTTGAATAAATATTTAATTTTTTAACTCTAGCTATTGTCTTCCTAGTCAAAGCCAGGAACTATTCAGTAGCCCCTCGTAAAACACACTAAGTTTAATATTATAATTATTTGTAAAAAATAGCGTTGGCTTTAAAAGTAATGTTTATATTATTTCTCATGAAAAATTAGGAATGTGATTTACTATAGTTTTGCTCACAGATTCAGATTTTATTCGCTGCGGCGAAATAAAATAAAATAATTTTTTAGATGACCACGATTCTTAATTAAATGCAAATTTTTTATGGATGAATTTATCGCATCGAATCAAATTCAAAATAGCAACCATTGTATGGCCATAACTTAAGTATAACAGATGTAAAAATAATTTACCATAATTAATTTACCGTTTAAATAATCGTGTTTAAAATTAATCCAATATAACTTAAGTAGTTCAGCGCTACAGGTCGCTTTCTAAAATTTGATGAAACCCTGATTGCTTTTTTTTTAAGAATGTTGATAATAAATAGAATTCATATATGTATCAAAATTAGAAGCAGAATTCAAAATTTAGCAAAACAAAAACCTTTTTTTATTAACATTTGTGCTTAACAAAAGAAGGATTATTAAATTGGAACAAGTATTCTTCAGAAAAAAATAGGAATGGATCAAAACTCGCAGGATAAACGTTAATGCGATAAAACGCATTTATGCTATCAATTTTTATGAGATAATTAATGATTGTACTACAAGCAAAGAACTAGAAAATGGCGCTGCCATTAAAAATATAAACAAGTTAGTTTTTCATTCGCGTTGCCTTTTGTACACCAGATTACAAATAGGATGGCTGATTTTACTAATAAATACAGATCGGAAATTGTTTGTCAGACGTAGCAAATGAGGTGCATTCGTATTATAACGGAGTTTTTAAAATATACGGCAATTCGGACATATCCGAAATCTTTTGTGTGTCCCTGTAAATACTAAATGTTTTCTTTTGTAAGGAATTAATTTGTAGTAAACCTGGGGAACGTATACAAATTTCATAAAATGTGAAAGAGTTTAACATAATTTGAACTTTCTCCAAACAATGTTTCTTCCTATACCATTATGTAATAGAACACTTTTCTGCCGACCTGAATATTAATAACTATATTTTTTCTACAACAGATTGCACTGAATTTATATTTTAATATATATTTCATAGATCCATATGAATTATACTATGTTTGAAAAAGTGTAACATTATTAAAATGCACTTGAAACTATTTTTTCCCCATTGGCCGTTATGTAACTTTTGATTGTCTTTGTAATTGAACTATACATTCGATTTTCATAAAATGTGAAATGACTTGTCAAAATTATGTGGTAATTTTAAATTTTAAATGATTCGGCTGGGTAGTTTTTGCGTTATTACACGCGGGCGGGCAAACTGAACGACGACTATAGGCGCTTCGTATTTACATAATTACAAACGCGCCTAAAACGCTTAATCGGATTTCTAGCATGAGGATGACAGGAAAAACGCTGAAATCTTTGAAAGAATCCTGGAGAATCATGTTTTCCTTCAATTAGTAATATTCTCTTCACAATAGGAAAACACATTATAATACTTTATTGCTTGAATTGGATCATAATCAGATGGAGTTTTGAATTTAGGTATGTCCTGTTTCAACTTAAAAGTTTCGCTATCAGATCAAAATTGCTCTATATTCTGCACGTTATATAATACGCATTTCGCCCTCCAAAGTTAAAAGTTTCATATGTCTTCTTTAGGTAGATTATAAGAAAAAATATAGCATCAAAACCTTGAAATGCATAGCTCCGCTTGTTCAAGATAAGCATATTAATTCGAAGAGTACATGCAAGAAAGTTTTTCAGATTGTTTTCAATCATAAGTAAATGAAAATTAGGTAATTAGATAGTTAAATATTTTGACTGACGATGATATTTTCCATACCCTGAGACGATGATTGGAATAATTACATTGCAAAATTAGATTTTTAAAAATGCATTCTATGCACAGGAAATAAATTTCAAAAACTCTTTCTGCGCTACAAAAGACATCCCGACGCCTGTGTGGTATAAATATTATTTTACTCAACCTTGTTCGTATTTGTATGTGTATATTTAAAAATCACATAGGTTTAATGGTACAAAGTATGCTATTCTGACATTTTTCTACTTTTTAAAAGGGCGCTTTCCTCAGAAGAGAAATAGATTGAGTGTTGAGAAAAGAATTATTTTTTTTATTGCTAAGCCCTAAATCAAAAGAAATTTGCTAAAAAAAATTACATTTTTATTAATTTAAAATTCAGTTAATCGGAAAGCGTTGTTGGTAAGGTGATGGGTTATATTTTGATTATTATCATTTTTTAATTGCTCTTCATTTTTCGGATGTTTTTACAGAATAAGAAAAAAAAGTTTTGCGGAATTCATGCATTGTGTTTTAACCTAACACATATATTTTACGCCTGAAGGCAGGAAATTTTCCACCCTTTCATAACATGACATAGTTTATTTTTACGCTTTTCTTAAAACAAATCTTGCGTGTAAAGAATAGCTAATGGAAGCAGATGGCTTTAAGTTATTTAGGAATTACATACGGTTTACCATTCAAGAGTTAAAAGTAGTTTTTGACATTTCCAAAACGTTTTCTAAGTAGCAGGATATTGAAATATATTTTCTATTTGCAAAACATCCATGTTACGAGAAAAAGTAATAGTTTTCTGTATTAGTGAATTATATGTTTCGATTTGATAACTAATAAACACTAATACAAGCATTTTATTTTTAATAAGATGGATTTCAAATAAAGAAATGTTCTTATCAAAGCTTTTAAAATCGAATAAATGATAGTAAATTTACAAATTTAACAAGAAATAATTTGCCTACTTCTAGGAATTCGTCACTATTCTTCTGCTATAGTTGAACCGAAATGAAAGTTATATGTATAAAAAAAATGATGCACATGTCGACATAAAACTTTCAGATTGCTTTTATTTTATATATAAATAACATTTTTTTGGAACAAACATTTAAAAAAATCTGGCGCTGTAATACATTTAATAGTCTTTTAAATTGTGAGTTCCAATACGCCTAGACATAGATGCTTAATGAGCTATAATAAAGAATTAATATATTCTCTTCATTATCAACAACGTGACAATGAATTTTATGTTATTTAGTTACCGATTAAATGAGACAAATATTATTATTTCAGAATCACAGCAGCAATTAAGCAACCTAAAAAACCCTAGTCCATATGCTAACACTGATACAGTGCAACACCTACCAATGTCGCCGTCCTATACGAAATAATAAAACTCCTCAAAAGATATACATATGAAGAAACGCTCTTATATAAGCTAAATTGTTTAACAAATTATGTTATATTCTTATTTGTTCAAGTACTGAATACACATTTCTATTTTGACTTTTGAAATTTTAAGCACAAATACCGTATTTTTTTCCAGGTTTTGATTATTCAGACTCATTCTCCATTTACATACAATCCATTACAAATAAGTATCCATTCTCCATTTACAAATAAGTATCCATTCTCCATTTACAAATAAGTTACCAATTATCTTGAAAATTGTATTTCATATTATGTAACATGTTTTTCGGGATTATGTTAACATTCAAAAATTGAATAAAAGTTATATTAAATGCTTTAATTTTAACATTTCAATAATTTATGTAACGCAAATCATTTGCTCGAATTTTGTGTAATTTTCGATTTTCGCCGTGTTTGTAACTTCCGAATTTAAGTAAATAATGAAATTTCTATAGTTACATTAACTTAAAAATTTTCTATTAGAATGAAATTAATTAGATACATATATAAAATTTCATAAATAAAATTAGTCCTATTTTTTCTTGCATAAATTTAATCCAAAAATATAGCTTGAGATCGATTTTTTATAGTGTTTATTAAAAATTGTTTTAAACTTAAATTTAACACGTTAAAAATATACAAGCTTAATTCTCAATCGGGGTTATAAAACATATGGTAATATTTTTATTTTTAAGTCGGCGTTATAGAACATAAATTAGAAAATTATGCAACTTATCATTGCAGACAAGGGTAGAATATTTGGAAATTAATTTTGGAATGTTTTACATATTTTATTAATTTAATGTAACATTTTACTTCAATGATAAATTATAACATACATTTGCGATGATAGTAGTTTCTTATACTACGTTTTGGTAATTATCTGTTTTCTATTTTAGGCTAGGTGTACAAGTCACAGATTGCATGTTATGGTACAGATGAAGAAATCTTCAGTAATGCAAGCCAAGTAAATTTATGACGGAATGATTAGAAAGTAAAAATTTAATTTAGAAAACAGAGTTTGACATATTGAATCACTGAAAAGATTTTTACCAATAAAGTATATAACTCGCTATCCTTCACACTCAAAGCACTCTAATGCTATGAATTTAACGTTTTTATATCAATAATCTATTGAAATATATAGATATTTACATTTATATATAAAACAGTATTTCCAAAAAAAGAGGTATTCTTTCAAAATAGAAATTTTCTTCTTCTATATTCTTAAAAATCTCCTTCAAAAGTTATCTAAGAGCGTTAATTTAAATTCGTTCATGTTTATTACTAGAAATAGAAAAAAATAATACAAATTTCTCAATTCAAAATTTTGACGAGTAACACAAGATATTAACACGAAAAAAACATTTTTTAAACAAATGAATGATCAATGAAAACATTAATCATCATATTTCTCTAAAGTACCTTTTTATCAAATAATAATATTAGACTATCATTTCTTAATGAAGTATTAATTATGGAATTGAAACAAGTATTTGTTGCAAGTCAGGGTCCATTTTATGCATTAAGGAGCTGTCTCACAATGCTTATGAGAGCATCTACCTTTCAAAATGATGTTATATAGTGAACTATATTCCAGTATTTAAAAATTCTGTATACATAATCATATGTAATATGCATTTGTATGTAACTAAAGCGTTAATTTCTATGACATAATTTCTCTGATGGAACCAATTCGTTTAAACAAATGTTATGCAAATGAAAATAAAGAAGACAAAATTTTTATACTATGTATAAACTAAAAAATAAGAAATTGACAAATATTTGAAATATGCACAAATCTTTATAAAATGTAATTTAAACAAACTTGTATACATAATTTTACTTATATAAACATATAAAATATCTGTCAATTATTTATAAAGACCATAAATTATTTTATAATACTATATATTTTGGCAAACTTATAAAATCTGAAATCAAGGACATTGTCAATCATGTACTAATTTGAAGAATCTTAAAATTTAAATTTCAGAAAATGCTGGTTTGAGAGACAAATACCTTTCTTTGATGCTTTAAAGGAAAGAGTTTCCATGCATGCGGAAAAGAAAAAATTCCGCCTAATTTTCCAACATATTACTGACATCTCATCTGAACATCTCATTTTGTTTTCATTTGAAATATAACTTCTGGTGTCAAACGTATTTAGACACACCACTATGGAATCCAGTTATTCAGATGTTGTGACTAGCATATACGAGGAGTTTTCGGACAGTCATAATGTCACCAATACTTCTGGGTGCAGCAATGAATATTGCGTTTCAGATGAGGACTATCTTGCTATGATAGAAGAATACATATTACCATCTACGTATGAGTGGTTGCTCATTTCTCTCCACATAACTGTTTTTATAGTAGGACTGGTTGGCAATGCCTTGGTGTGCGTGTCGGTTTACCATAATCATACAATGAGGACGGTCACCAACTATTTCATTGTGAATCTTGCTGTAGCCGATTTCTTGGTTATTTTAATATGTCTACCACCAACGGTGCTATGGGATGTGACGAAGACTTGGTTTTTCGGCAGCATTACTTGTAAGCTTGTTCTGTATTTACAGGTAAGCATATGCATTTTATTAAGATATGTATTTTTTATTAGTAGAAAACTATCTTTTTTTGGGCAAAAATATAAGCAGTTTCATATAAGACTCTTAAAATTAAAAAAAAATCATTAACTGCACATCTTTTTAAAGGGGGCTGCTCATTCAAGTTCCAAAATCTCTTCATTAATGTAAAGTCTATGGCCGTTTGATGCATTCAAAGATTTAAAGTATCTTCTCGGGAAACTAGTATTTTTCGCTTCAATTTTTTGTATGCACTTCTTAAAAGATATTACTATTTTTCTTAGTTTTGGAAACTTTTCAAAAAAATATACCTAATTTTATATAAAGTGTTAAAATTTTGCTTCCAGTTCGTCAGCTTTTAACACATAAAATATTAAATTAAGCATAGATTTGAGAACAATTTTGAGAACTATAAAAACAAACATTCTTTAAGAAGAGTATACAGAAAAAAGAAGTTAAAATATCAATTTCCTAAAGAAATATTTTAAATATACGAATGCATCCAGCGTCCATAGACTACACATTACAGAGGAGAATTCCGCAGCTAAGTGACAAACCCGTTTAAATTGGAGGCAGGACTGACGACCATTTTTATATTCATTCGTACTGCAATTTACGAAAATTTTCTTATTAGTAGGTATTTCATGAAAATATCTTAGTATAGGGTATTTCCACGAGCACTTGTCGTGTAAGTCACATCATTAGTAACTGCTAAAATGTTGGCCACCGTTATTTTCGAACGGTTTGCATGGCCTTATTCAATTAATGAAATATCTCTGATAAAATAAATCACATTTTTCCGTTCTAAAATACTGGTATCCAAGATCGTAGTATGTGACTTACACGACATATTCTCATGGAAATACCCTATAAATATATATTACAAATTTATGCAAACAATATTTTGTAAAATTAAAAAGGTAGCAAAAGCAGAAAATAAAAAAAATTTTACTTGTATGTCTCAATCCTCAGTCAAAATGTTATAGCTTTAAGTTGAACTTTTTGTGTTAGAAACGCAAAAATATGGTGTTTCATTTGATATGATTTTTGAATGTGACTTTCATGCACATACTTCCATAGACGTGTTAGAAAAGATTTACTTTAGTTCAAACAATGTTAAAACACTTTTTTTCTATAAAATTGTATTTATTTGATAGATTTTGATATTTCTATTTACAAAGTGTTCGCATAAGTACACCATATATTACATCACTATAAATTAAGTTTTGTAAGATAGTAATATTGAAAATTTAAAAAAGGTAAAGTTTCGTATTATGGAATCATATTTAAAAAATAATGACAGAAGTATAACATGGTTCATAAGGGTACCGTTTTTTTTTTCAGATGAAATACTCTCATATCATCTGGAATTCATAAAAAAACTGGTCCGATGTGGTAATCTAAAAACATTTTATCTGATACTATTAATACTTCCAGGAAAATGAAACATAGCAGTATCACATGTTAGGTAATTTATGTTAGGTAAAGCTAATCTGCAATAACTTATTTAAAGTTCTAACTGAATTTGAAATTTGATGAAAATCCTTGTATTAGTATTTGAGATAGAATCATCGCAGCAATAGTATTAAAAACTGGATAGAAACGCCACTTGTCAATCGATTTACTCAGTCGATTTACTCAATATACTAAATCATATCAGGAATTAACTGAATTTGAAATTTAATGAAAATTCGTGCATTAGATCCTAATATAGAGTACTTGTGATAATCATGAATAATTACGCATAGCAGCGCCACCTATTGGACAATTTACATCAAAGCGTAATCAGAATCATATTATATCAAAGACTAACGGAATCTGAAGTTTTATGAAAATCCGTCCATTAGTTTTTGAGATATATAGCTATTATGGATATCCTGAAAAAGGCAGCATAGCAGGGCCAACTGTTGGGCAATATGTACCAAAACTATTCAGACCAGTTTATATCAAAGTCTATCTGAAATTTTCAGAAACTTGCGAAATTCCGTGCATTAGTGCTTCAGATAGAGAGCCCACAAAGTTTATGTCACATACATACAGACAAGACGGTCTCAGAATCAGGTGTATGGTGTATGGTGTATTTTTGTCGGCCGATTATCTACGCTATGGGATATAGGCCCCATGGGGTGGGTTGCCCTCCGTGGGGGTCTTTCTAAGGGAACCTAACCCGTATTTACGCAAGGTTCGAAGAAAACCACGGAAAACTTCGAACGGTTAGGCCGACGGTCGCGAATGGGTTCGAACCCAGCACCTACCCTCTGCCAGTTTGGAGGTCAGAACCTCGCGGCCACTGGTGGGGCCTCAGAATCAGTGACATACATTTTGTATAAACATGTTTTTGGAATCTCTGACTCTTAAAACGTGTAAATCCATTTAAAACTTGATTTCGAAAATTTTCACGAATCCAATACTTTTGTCTTGTAAAAATATAAAAAAGTAATAAATATAGTTCAAAATTGCGCAACTTCGTTATATCTAATCTAAGTTTTTCTATAATAAAATATCGGTACCAACGAATTTCCTGTTCATGAAATTTCAGGACCCTTACAAACCCAGTATTAATTTTGACTATCTTAGGAATTTAAAACTGCATTTTATTCACGTAAATCAAATTGCTTGCATTTATAAATTGTTGCATAAAAAGTGATTAAAAATGACCACAATTTAAAGATATAATTATAAAATAGAACATTCGAGTCATATGAAAGCACCAAAGTTATTTCAATAATTTAAATAAAAATTCACATTAAGGCTAAAGCGTTATCTTTTAAACTCTGGTCGAGTACTTTTAAGTAAAAGACAATCGAACACCTAGTTTAACTGTTAAATATTGGAGCTATTTCCAGTTAATGAAGTATGAAATTAAAGAAGTGGAGTAATTAAAAATAATTAAGGGCTATCATTTACACAATAATCATCAGATCTGTTTTCTAATCTGTTTACTTTAATGATAAAAGATAATGTAATTTAAATAAATAAACATAAATTAAACAAAAGCAAAATATTTAACTAGCAGTATAACATTTTATTTTTAATACTTGCTTTAAAATTGTAATTTGAATATGTGTACACTTGTCATTGACATTGACGTTATCAATGTGTCATAACCTAATGTATTTTTTGCAGTTATTAAACAATTAAAGATGTAAATTTTCTTAATGTTAAGGTAAATAATGAAAATCTGCTCTTCATTTTTTAAGTAAAATGGATAACTCCGATAAAAATGAGAACATGTTTAAAACTGGAAGTAGTTATCGAAATAGTAAATAATAAAGTAAACAATTTCATTTTTGTTTAAACAATACAAAATAGCATGCATTAATAAACAACTTACTTTTTTTTCTGAATATGTCCCTCTGCATTATTGAGTCAATTTTGTGAATGTCTTCCTTTTAACTAACAAATACACTGACACTTACAGCAAGTTTATATATTTCAATAAGTCAATATATTTTATTTTGCTAAACTGTCTAATTAAATTAAGATTTATAAAATGAAAACAAAAAGAAAAGAAAAGCTATTTGCACCAAGAAATGATGCAAAACATTTTTGCTAAATTCAATTTAACATATACGAGATTCTCCAATTCCTTAAAAAAATAAAAATGCTATGTTTCAGTATAGTGTTAAATGTTTCAACTAAAACCTCATGTAAATTATTTACAAAACGAGAAAAATTCGCTGAAGTTTTGTTTCTGTCTAATTCAACCAGTTACTTCAAAAACTACAAAATCACATATTCAAAAGGTTTCCCCAATCATTATAAACAGAATTATACTCGGCACTGAAACTTTGTATTCGGTATTTTTTTCTGTGCTCATTATTTTTCTCAAATCTTAAAATTTGAATGTCGGTTATAAGTTATTTATTGTATTTTATAATTAAAATAAAAAAAATTGGATATGTTGTTACCTTGAAAAAGGATGTATTAACTGATATATAATAATTATGCTGTGTTTTGTATTAAATAACATTTGAGACGTAGAACGAAAAAAACATGTTATATTTTTTTACACATGTCAGCAGATCTTTTAGATCAGATTTACTTTTCAAAAAATTGCATCACGAAAAATATTTAACTGAAATAATTTTTGAAATGAAGATCCAATTTTCTTTCACCCCAAAATAAAAATGTAGGATGGAACATCGTAAACGACGAATGCCGTGCTCCGCGAATTCTGCGGCAGAGACGAACATTTAACTAGAAACCGCAACAGTTGTCCGATGGCTTCAGGGCCCTTTGCAATATTTTCTCGATTTTCTAAGTTCTTAATATAATGAGTTTCGTTTTTAGATCTGCCCGGTGATTCTTTTTTATATTATTTTCTTATTATTTATTAATTTATTTCTTCTTATTATTATTATTTTGTCCAGTTCTGTGAAATATCAGAAATGATAAGTGTTTAAAGAAACTTAGAAAGGGGTAGACCTGGCACGCAAAATGCCATGTGTTCTGCAGGAATAAACTTTTCCACGTAGAACAGCAAATTTAAACTAATGTGCATTTAACTCATTCGATACCAGTGTATCAAAATGGATACAAACTAAATAGAACAATTTCTTCTGTGAATGAATATATTAATGTACGTCTCATTTCCAATTTTACTACAGATATTTTGGCAAAATAATATTTTCATAAATATTTATTTTTATTATATTTACTTTTTTTAAGATCTGTATAATCAGCGGTCTGAAGGAACTCGTTTTTGCATACACTTTTTCCAACTAAACTTTTTTTTATATTAGATTTTTCTTGAAAATTCTGTAGATATATACTCTGAAATCCCCTGCCCTAAAATGCTGCAGTAACATGCCGTAAAACATTTTTATAAACCTTTAAGAAACCAGTTAAATTTAATGATATATACACTGTTCAGTTACAATTTTTTTTTTTTTCAAAACAAATTATATACATAATGAAAATTAGATCTTCTTTTCGTCTACTCAATGGATTTTTATGAGACTTGCATCGTTTGTTAAATAATTTTTCAGAGAAAATTTTAGTTTATTGTGCATCGCTTACGTTGCTTAGTTATATAATTATCGTTAAAAAATATTTATTCATGTAAACATATTATGAAGGATTAACTATTTTAAAAGTTTTACGGAGAGAATTTTGGTGAGTTAGATAACCTTTTAAGGATGTTTTAATGTATTATATATCGTTCTTTTGTTCTTTATCAAATTCTATTATGAATGATAAACTAAATGAATTGATTTTAAGAGATTAAATATAGTTTGACACATTGAGAAATGTATTTGTGCAATGATGCCTGTTTTGTTTAAAACACTTTGGAAGGGCGTTCCAAATAAACAAGATTAACACTTTAAACGGGGCTTAAAAATATGATTGTTCATTTTAGTATCATTAACTTTTAATTCTCACCAAACTCTCCGATGCGAGGGACAGCTCAAAACTAATGAAAATTTTCAATTTCAGCCCCACATAATGCTAAAAAGGTTAGCTTAAATCGTTTTTTTAATATGTAAGAATTCACTATTCTACTAGCAGTCATTAAGCATAATAGTAGAAGAAACATACGAATTTTAAGTTCTTGAATTTCATTTTGAGGGAGAAACACAGAATATATACGTGAGTTAATTGTACGAAATAGAAAAGATACTGCTTCTTTGTCTGTTATATTTTTAATTTTTAATTTTTAAATTTTAACGTATTTATTTTTTTTTAATTTTTCTTTTTAAATTCTGCTTCAATTTCTAAGTTTTAGCTCATTAATTAGTATGCAAGGAATGACACCCAATTTTTTAGGTCAAAATGGCATACCGGAAATCCTACTCGAGTTTTTTTGGTCAAAAAATACATATGAAAGCAGAAATTCTTTTGAAAAATTTATTTAACCTATCAATGTATTTTTATATTTAATTTAATCTTACTAATATTTTATTTAAAATAGTAGATTCGCATTTCATCGAAATTGATTCAGTACTTTTTTAGTAATTAGGCAAAAACTAATAGTTAGTGATTTTTCGCTAAATAAAATTGTTGAATAAGTTCGATGAATAGAGAGCGGACGGAATGTCCGAACGGTTTAAGGCGCCAGATTTAAGCTCTGCTTCTTGAAGAAAGAGATCGAGTGTTCGAACCCCACTCTTTACAAACGTGTATGCTTTACAATAATGTTTCCTGTATCCTAATTTTGATTAACCGACTTCAGAAAATCGTTAGCTTTTAACTCAAAAGAAAAAAATAAACTTTTCTATCAAAAATTAAACCGACTTCAAAAAAAAAAACCGAAGAATGAAAAATTATTTCCTTACATAACTTTAATAAGAAATTAAATTAAGAGCGTGCTGTTTATCGTGCGTATTACTATATTTACGTACATTTATTTGATTTTCTGGAGTGGGTGCCAGGAAAGATAACGTCTGTCGGTGACAGGACAACGTCTGTCGGTGACAGGACAACGTCTGTCGGGTCCGCTAGTCCACTATAAATGCTCTAAACGCAGTCTGTTCTACACTATCTACCAATAAGTATTTGGAAACTTTCAATTTTTGACATTTTGTCAAATATTTAAAAATATACTTGTCGGATTCTTCTGAAACTTCAGGATTATGAAGATTATGTCTGACCTCATATTTTTCAACATTTATTTGATAAGCAGGGCAATTAGGGGGCCGACAAAAAATTAAAGAATAATAAAAAGATTTGGGATCTTCCTGTACATGAAAATGCACGAAACGATTTATCGCTGCAGCATACAAATATGTGGATACTGCACAACATGTGCACTGATTTTTGTAAGAATAGCATGTAAATTCATGGAGAAAGAGTGATTTTTTTTTTTAAATTAAAAAATTCTGTTATATTTTTTGTTTATATCATGCAGGTTTCTCACCAAATTTAACGCAAATTTCAGAAATATTGGCAAAAAATATTAGAAAAAATATAGCGCAATTGGAATATAAATCTATTAAATATTTTATAAAATATGAGTAGTTGTATGAAATAATTTTTATCTGCGCATGCGCGAACGATAAAAATGATTGTTTTACATCATTTAATAGTCAATTCTATGGAGTAACTTACAAAAAATAACCAATCAAATATCGTGAAAATTCAAAAAGATATCATTATTATAAGTAAGCTGTTTTTACATTGCTCTCTAAAAACGGCTGAATGCTAAGGGATTCTCCCCAAATTGACATTTTTTATTATAAGACTTTTAGGAAAATATTAGTACTATTTAATGAATACAGTATCTAATACAATATTGCTGCTACTAAGTATCTTGACACCTGTGATATAAAAGGAAAAGAGCTTTTATTCTTTTCTATCACCGATGCCAAGATACTTATCAACAGAAACATTCATTGTATTAGATATTGTATACAAAAAATGCTAATTTTTATCTAAAAGTCAGTTAATAAAAAATGTCAGTTTGTGGAGAATCCCTTATCATTCAGCCGTTTTTAGAGAGCAATGTAAAAACAGCTTCTTTATAATAATGATAACTTTTTTAATTTTCACGATATTTGATTGGATTTTTTTATAAGTTACTCCATAGAGTTGACTATTAAATGATGTAAAAGAATCGTTTTTATCGTTCGCGCATGCGCGGATAAAAATTATTTCATAAAACTACTCATATTTCATAAAATATTTAATGTATTTATATTCCAATTGCGATATATTTTTTCTAATAGCTTTTGGCAATATTTCTGAAATTTGCGTTAAATTTGATCAAAAATCCTCCATGATATAAACAAAAACATACCAGAATTTTTGGATTAAAAAAAATCACTCTGTCTTCATGAATATACACGCTATTCTTACAAAAATCAGCGTACATGTTGTGCAGTATCGACATATTTGTATTGTGCAGCGATAAATCATTCTGTGCATTTTCATATACAGGGTGATCACAAATATTTCTGTTATGCTTTAATTTTTTTCGGCCCCCTAATTGCCCTGTTTATCAAATGAATGTTGATAAATATGAGGTCAGACATAATCTTCATAATCCTAAAGTTTCAGAAGAATCCGACAAGTATATTTTTCAATATGTGACAAAATGTCAAAATTTGAAAGTTTCTAAATACTTATTGGTACGAGAGGTGATCCAAAAAAAAGTTTAAAAGGCAAAGGAAAAAGTATTTATTAACAATAGAAACAAGATACAAATGGCAATCAAGAAACACATCTGGCCTTTACTTTTCCACATAGTCGCCAAACCTTTTTACGCATTTGCCAGAACTTTCGACCAACTTCTTTATCCCGTCTTGGTACTAATCAGGGCCCTGCTCATTGAGCCATTTTCGGCAGCTGTTTTCACTGCATCGTCTGAGGTGAACCGTGTTCCGGATAAGTTTCGCTTCAACGCCGGAAAAAGGGAAAATCACTTGAAGCCAAATCGGGGCTGTATGGGGGGGGGGGGTGATTCCAGACCTCCCACTTGAACCTTTGCAGCAACGCTAGATAAGAACAACACCATTTCGCTAATTGTTTTATACTCATTGCTTTATCCCCATGTACCTTAACGATTCGTCTGTGAATTTCGGATGTGGCCACATTCTTGGCCCATAAGAATCGAATTACGGCTCGCACCTCCATGCGAGACCACTTTTCTAGACGTCGTGCCATTACTGTCGCTCTTAAGTGTCTGCGTACAAACGCTAATTACTCGTAGAACAATCTCGTACGCTGTTAAAAAAATTTTGAAATTCACGAACATTTTTTTCCTGAATTTCGCAGAAAAACTCCCTTTTAACAACAAAAGGGTATTTTCTGTTACAAATCACAAAATTCCATCATATTTCCTGAAAATAACGAAACCGATGGAAATAAAAACAAAAAACGGAGACTCTCTGTTGTGTGGGGAGCTCCATGGCCGAGTGGTCCAGGCACCACACCACAAATCGCCTCCGAGCGCAGATTGTGGGTTCGAGTCCCATTGGCGCCATGGAATAATGAAACATAAAAAAATTCCTTTTAAATTACATTTTTTCTGTTTATTTTTATCTTCTTTTCTTATTAAAAATCTTTTAATTTATTAGCCGAAAAATAAATAAAGAAAGAAATAAATAGCGTACGACAATTTCAAAAAAATGTCTATATATATATATATATATATATATATATATATATATACATTTGTAAAAAAAATTTTAATAAAAAATTTTTATTAAAAAAAACAGTGGTTTTAAGCAGTGATTTTTTTTTAATTTAAACTATTTAAAAAATTAAAAATGATTTAAAAAAATAATTATTATGCATCAGTCTAAAATAATCCGTTTACAAACATTCTAAGGAATATATTTGAAAGGAAATCTTTAACCTCCTGACTGCCGCCGGCTGATTTTTTCACACACTAAGCTGCAGGTTTCACTGCAACATAAGCAATATTTAAATTAGTATAATTCCACAAATAAAACCCAGTTCTGAAAAATTAAGTTAGGATTGATGGTATCAAAGATTATACACCGATACTAATAACACATTTTGCATCAGGTTGGAAAAAACATCTTTTTTTTTATATTTTTAATAAATTACAGAGAAAACAACATTACAATATTACCCTTTGGCTGGGCAGTCAGGGGGTTAAAAAGCACAACAGATTTTCCCACTAATTCATAAAAGACATACTTTGTACCGTGTAGCATCAGCAATTTTGGCTCAGTTCGTAAGAATTGGTTCCGCAACCTGAAGGTCCCGAGTTCGATCCTGAGGACGGCGTGAACTAAATAATCCAAAATAACAATTATGTAAAATAACCTAGTAGCTTAGAATCCCTCGGTGATTTCGAATTCTTTGAAGATTAATCGGTAAATCATTTTTAAAAGTTATATTAAATTATTACTATTATACATCAAACTTTGTAACGGAAAGTTACTGATTCTTACACCGGAGTTTTCCCTTCTTGTATTTCCCACAACGGAAAATCTACTAACGGAACAGTAAAAGTTCGGCTACATTGCTGCCGGTAGTTTCACCTGGAATTCACAGATTTATTTTTAACAGTGTAGATCTCCACAATTATTACGTTTCAAATGCTTCTGCTTGTAAACTTTTTTTTGGATCAACCTATGTAGATGGTGTATAGCTGCTTCTGGTAACATATCGTCATCTGAGAATAATAAAGTTCTATCTGTGTTTTAGAAAAAATGACTTGACGATATAGATAGGTTGTATTTGTATCTATGAAGGCATTTTTGCATAAAAATGATGTTATATATAATTTAAACATGACCTTACAATCATAATATGACATTATTTTATTCCAGAAATGCCTTCATAGACATTAACAGATCATTTCTATATCGGTAAGTCATTTTTTCCAAAACACAGATGTAACCGTATTATTCTTAAGTGACGATATGATACAGTTGAACGAATATGATTTAAGCGAGAAACTGTTGTTAAAATTTTAAATATCAAATAATCTTTTGATAAGAAGATGCATGTTATTCAATGAAATTTCTTATTTTAAATATATTTGTTTTACCTGAATGACATTTAATCGTCGGCGATAATGCTGCATCGAATGTATTAATTGCGCATAAAGCACATTCGTGTGTATAAGTCACGTAATTGTTTTAAAAATGAAAATATAAAATTTTATATTTCATAATGAATCCAAATCTCTAACTTTTTAAATTACCCGATTTTTTTTAATCCAAAGCAAATGTAGAAAATGAAAATAATTATCTTTATTGGCTTATATATCCGTGTAAACAAAGTTAATTACTGAGTTAAGTTTTAGCGAGGACAAAATGATTAAGACTGCCTGAATAATAATAACATCTTTGTGTTTCTAATTACTATTTCCATTCATTACATGCATGATTTAACAAACAAAATTATCTTTTAAATAATGCGTATGTTTTAAAATATCTTTTGCAAATCTTTAGTCTTGTATAACAAAAGTATAATTTTATCAAATGTTTAGTTTTGTAGAATCAGATAAAAAGAACTGCTATCAGATTCCGTTTAATTTGATATCATGTTATTCAGCGTGTTTATTGAGATTAGTTTGTTAGATTTTAATGATTAGACGATTATGTTAAATCGAAAACTAACTCATTATATTATTTGATAAAAATTTATTAAAAGTTATAAATACTGCATAAAGACAGAAAAATTATTTAAACATGAACTGTGGAATTTGTGATTATCAACGTTTAAAAATATGATTTTTTCTTCTGTCTTTTTTTTTTTTTTTTTTTTTTTTTTTTGAAAGTCAAATCTGATAACTAGGTTTGAAATGTTTAACATTTTGGAGTCTTATTAAGTGTATAATTTAGTAAATTACAAAAAAGATTTTGATAGTAATACGGCAACGACGCAAGAAAATAATATACATATATGCATACATATTTATATAGAAATTGTAACTAGACCTTGAAAAAAATGCGTTTGATATATAAAGAATGATTATATTATAACATATTATATTTTTTGAAAAGAAAAATGATCTGGATAGTTTAATAACAATGACAAAGTCAGAATTTAAAATATAAGTCAAGTTGCAAAATCTAATAAAAAAATAAAATAGTATAACATGAAAATAAATTTTCAAATATTAGAAGAGGACAATATTGGGTTAGACAGGTAGACAGAAAACTTCCTGTATAAAGTATTTTGAATAGAATATATTTGGTGGACTGTTATAAAAAAAAAAAGAATTAATTATCATTTTATAATAAGTCCAGAAACATGACCAAAAACAAAAAAGCATAGCCTTGTGTCACATGAGCATTATTCTACATTGAAAATGCTTTTTAAAGGGAAAAAATAATAGTGATGACTGCTTCATAATGACATTGGTACAAGAATAAGAACAGAAAACGTATAATAAAAGCAGGAATCTGTAATTAACAAAAAAAAACTTTGAGAAAAGATAAAAGGATGGTAATTGTTATCTGTAAATGGTTTAGGTGGATATTTAAATATATGTCAAAGAAAAGAAAACATAAATCTAGAACAGAAGAATCAAGAAAATGCATGGTCTGCTATAAGAAAGCAGCCAGCTGCATCCAAAAAATATTTTTAGTGGAGAAAAAAATAATAATTGTTTACCAATAATGATGTTGGTGGGTAGTACAATATCAAGCAAAAAACAAACACAAAAACAGAAAATATATGTCTGGTTTTCAAAAAGTAGGGAGCTGTAAGAAATACGCTTGTTTAGAGAAGTGGAAAGAACAGTGATGGTGAAATGAAAATAACGTTACTATAAAATAAAATGCGACTTAAATAGTAAAATAAATCAGACAATACGTATGGGCTGTTATTAGAAAGCATAATTGTTTTTTTAATTGAGTAAAAAGTCCTCGATGATTCATTAGCAATGACGTTAGCGATTAGTAAAATATGTGTTAAAATGCAAGATGAAGAACAAAAAACATATGGGCTTATGTAGTAAGAGCAGTTAGCTTTTTAACGAGATTTTTTTTTCAAAAAGATTTTTTAAGTAGAGAAAACTATGGTGACTGCTACATGACAATGATAGTAGCGGATATTAAAATACGATGCAAAGAGAAAACGCAAGAACCGAAAGTATGCGGCTAATATACGAATAGGAGCAAGTTGTAACAAAAGCAATTTTTAAAGAATAAGAAAGGACAGCGATGGTCAATTAAAAATAATGTTGGTAAATAGTAAAATATCAGACAAACTGCAAAATCCAGCACAAAAGATGTATATGATTCTATAAGAAGAAATGTAACCGTTTTTTTTTTAAGAATGAAAAACAATGATAGAGATTCAGATGCTGATGTTATAAAAAATGATTTATAAGAAAGGTAAGACAGAAGAAATCATATAAGCCGATGTAATAAAAGCAATAAATATAAACCAAGAAAATTTTTATTGTGGAGAAAAATGGGTGGTGTTTGTTATATTGTAATGATATTGGTGAATACTAAAATATGAGTGAAACAATACATTCAAGCGCAGAAAATGTTTGGTCCGGAATAAAAAAAATAAAACAACATGTTGTAACTAAAAAAAAAAAAAAAAAAAAAAAAAAAAAAAAAAAGAGCAGAAGATATTTATGCAGGTAGTGATGATTGAAAGTTAATATTATTGGTAGACAGTAAATTAATAATGAAAAAAAGAACAACAGAAAATGTTTTGGGTTGGTATAAGAAGAGTAGTTTGTTATAACAAAAAAATGGGCTTTTTAGCGGATAAAACAGGATGGTGCTCGTTTCATGTCAATAACATTGGTCGAGAGTATTATGCGAGTAATTGAATAAATTCAAGAATTGTAAATGTAGTGGCTGTTATAATAAGATCAGTAATCTGAGACGAAAAAAAAACTTTATAAATAAGAGAAACGGAAAATTTTAGTCAGATTGAAGGGCGATGTAATAAATAGTACACTTAGTCAACAAGCAATATATAAATCTCAAATCGCGTGGGAATGAAATAAACTGAAATACGCAGTCAAAACATTTTATAATTTAAATACAAGTTTTAAAACTGTACTCATATTATAAAAAGAATATCCTAAAGGGTATTTTAAAGTATGGTAATTTTAGCTAAGAACACGTATTTTCATTTATTGTTCGTATATATTTAAACTGAAAGAAAAAATGATATTTGCATGTCGAATTATTTGTGACATAACTAAGGCTTATGTTTTAAATTTCAACATTTACATACATCATTTAAAACATGCATCACACTATTAGAGTTAAAATGTGAAGGTTTAATTTTGTACAAATTTATTAACTAAGAAATGGACAACGGAAAATGCAACCGATTGTAAATATGTGAATACAAAAGAATGCAGCTATCTGTTTGAAAGTTTCTAAAGTTCCATCATCAGCGGAAATTTTACAATTAATCTTTAAAATAGAAGCCTGCAACAGACATAACTCACAGTTTCTATCTCATCAAAGCATGTGCTTCTGTGGCAATTTTCCCGAGAACTTTCACAAGAAACTTGAAGTTAACACATAGATGATCTATATGAACACTTATTGTTCTTATGACGAATCACGGACACACTATTCACTGCGAGCAATTGTTACAGCTCAACAAACATACATGTAATTTTGACAGTCTAACAGAAAATCGGGGAGATAGCACAAGCTAGCGTCAATGAATATATTACTGAACTATGCTTTCTGTTTTCCCGGCACAAGTTATTTTATTTCATAAATACGTCTTGTACACAGCGTTTTACCCCTGTTAAAGAACAATCAGCAATTCTAACCATAAAAATAACTGCATATTACGAAAATTCGAAATATTTCTATTATAAAATACAATACATTCATGAAATACAGATTTGATAAAGACGCTGATAAGTCGCATATGTGAATTTTATTATGTAAGTGTCTCTCACTATTTTCAAGGCTACATGTAAGTGACATATTATGTACCATTCTTTCTACGAACATTTTACTTCTTCCTTTTTAGGACATATATATGTTTTCACTTCAACGTTGTCTAGCTTTTACGCATCATAAATCAATAAGGTAAAGACATAACCAATATCGTAGCTATTTATGTCATACTAAGACTGGCTATTCTTGGAATTATAAATATTTCAAAAACAGCTCTGAGAAAGAATTTTCTATGATTCTAAATTCAGAATATTTTAGCACAATTATTATACAAAAATAATCTATTGATGTATTATTTCAATAAATTTAGATGTTCGATACAATAAATGGAAATAACTTTTGCCACATAGACAACACGATAGATTTCGTAACTCGATATTTTCTTTTACCTGATTTGCAGAACGTAAATTTCAGTGAGTATAAATCTGACTTTTCACTTATTTTGTGCTTATTTTAGAGTAACTAGAAAACTATCGAATTTTAATATTTACCACAGAATAAATTACAGATTGTATTATAGCTAGTTAGCTACAGTTTGTGTTAAAAATAAAAATAACAAAAAATGAACATTATTTTCATGAGATAAACACTTTTTTAGCCTTTTATTACAAGCATTGCTTAAAATAGCATGTAATAGTGTATACTTGTAGTATGGTTACTGAGCACATAATGTTTCATTTTTCAAATAAAAAACTTTTATCAAAAATCAAATGAACAAAAGGGTTACTTCATTATGAAAAATGATTTAATATTAAATTGATTACAATGTTAATATCATAAATAACTATCATGTAATGAAACACATTGATGAAAATGAAGGGTTTTTTTTCCTTAACTAGAATCTCGTGTGAAGTATTTTTAACTATCTGCCTGCGAAGAAAAGCTCATTCAAAAGAACTCTACATTTTTAAATTTTTTCAACTTTTGCTGCATAATAATTCCGCTACTTTTATAAAATATCGGTAATTTGATCAATTACAATGTTTTATAAAAATAGTCAAGTAATGAGTAACTGTTTCCCATAGAAGTGGCGGAGTGACTATACAGGGAAAGCTGCACATATAACAGTATAGACAACTGTGTAATCATTTTAAACTGACTCAATATCATTAAATCACACTGCATGAAAAATTTAAAGAAATACCTATAACAAACTTTAGAAAAGCAGTGATATTAATATGTTTACATGGGCATGAATATAGATGTTATGCATGCATAATTTATGCAATGTATTATACATTTTTCATGAACATGGTAGACATTTCAATACAGTGTCTATCGGTACAATAAATTTAATAAACTTTTATTAATGCATACGTTTATTTTTTTCTCTATAAAGTAATTAAAAGATAAAATTAAAAATACATTTCTCTGTTTTAGAAGTTTTAGTTTAAGATTAAAAAAAAAGTCGAAAATTGCATGTCAAACTTAACAAAAGAGATGCGTTCATACAATAAAATTTTTTTTTAAATATTCAGATATTTGTGTCATAGTATAAAATATTTCAAATACAATATAGTATGCGAAATCTTTGTGAGCCCCTGTAAATACTATCTGCTTTATATCATATACGAAATATTTTGTAGTAAACCTCAGAAACGTATATCAATTACATAAAATGTGAAATATTTTAAAACGGCCCCAAACAATGCTCCCCCTAAACCATTATGTAATGCAATATTCTTGTCTGGCTCTGTAAATTAATAACAAATATTTTTTGCACGATAGATTTTACAGAATGTATATTTTGGAATATACTTCATAAATGCATACCAATTTTATTATGTTTGAACGAGCGTAGCATCATTAAAAAGCACTTGAAACTGTTTTTTTTTTCATTAACTGTAATGTAACGGTATAATTTTGATTGCCCCTGTAATTGAATTATACATCCGAATTTTAAAAAATTTTAAATAAATGGACAAAATTTTGTAAGAATATATATTTTAAATTTCAAACGATTCCGTTAGGTATTTTTTGCGTTGTTATATGCGGGTGGACGGAAGGACGGTCAGGGAGATGACAGGAATGACCCCCAACTAACCCAGCTTTCGTTTTAGTTTATAAGTTCCATCCTGGGGGGGAGACACAATGCCTCTACATGCATGGTAAGATACATTAATAATGATTAGTTTTTACAATATTATTCAACAGTTAATAACATAAATAATTATCAATTCAATTTGCTAGTTTTGGCTCTGAAACTCATGAGTACATACATTCACAGAAATTGTACTATGTCCCATAGATGCTTTAACAATTACAATGCATAGTATTTGAAATTTAGAGTTGGAAAATATTATATGTAATGCATATACTGAGATGGACAA
The DNA here is from genome assembly GCA_964019185.1 of Maratus speculifer. NCBI lineage: Eukaryota > Metazoa > Arthropoda > Arachnida > Araneae > Salticidae > Maratus > Maratus speculifer. Next base: position 273,247,242 of record OZ025290.1, on the reverse strand, counting down.
ACGGACGCACTGACCGGCGATTCTAGGTGCAACGTATATAAGCAATTACTAACGCACCTAAAAAGACCAGACCTTCTGAAAGTATGTCGAATAATTTAGCAAACATTCTGAACCGAATCCATTTAACTGCAACTACTAAACACATAATGACTCTTTTTAATACATGAATTCACATAAATTCTGTTGAATATTTTACGGGGGAAAAATTCAAGTTTAAAAAAAGTTCTAAAGAAATTTTCATTTTTATAATAGAAGTTGGGTTTTTGCATTACATTATTTGCTATGCTTAAACGAAAATTTACTTCCAAAAACCAAAGAACAAATAGTTTTACAATGGAGAAAGAAAAATATTTTTAACTAAAAGCAATACATAAATAACCTTATTGCATAAATAATCTGTTCCAACTAAAGCGAATAATACATTTGTGTTTTACAAATTTTTAAACCGCTTTTGAAAATAAATAAATTAATCGTGATATTTCCTGCAAAAAAATCTAAGAAGGCCGCCAGATAAAAAAATGCGACACAAATTGTAAAGTAATTCGCATTAGCACGTGGGCTTAAAAAAGTTTAAAGTAATCAGTATTATTTGCATGTTTATATAGGCATTAATACGTTTTCTGTATACAATATTTTTTTCCTTAAGGTTTTCTAGAAATGTATTTGAAAGTTTTAAAAAAAACAATTGATTATGAAATGAAATATAAGGTTTGAATTGCATTTTAATTTTTATGTAAAATAATTTTAAAATTTAAAGAGGAAACTAAAATAATTAGTAACTAAAATAATTAGTAACTAAAATAATTATATGGTAGAAATTTTAGAACGGTTTCTATCAGTACAATAATATTTTATTGATGCATATGTTTAATTTTTTCACTAAGCATACTTATTTTAAGTAATTGAAAGGTGAAATGAAAAATGTATTTATGTTTTAGAAGTTTTATTCTAAGGGTTTTTTTTATTTTTCGTTTTTCTTAAGATCCGAACTTCTGAAAATATGTCAAATTATTTAGCAAACATTTTGAAGCAAATCCATTTAACTGCAGCTGCTAAAAATACAACTATTTTTTATACATGAAGTGTAAACTATTTTATGGAAAAATAAATTCATGTTAAATAAAAGATCTGAAGAAATGTTCATTTTCATAATACAAGTGAGGTTTTTGCATTACATTATTTGCTATGATTAAACGAAAATTTACTTCCAAAAACCAAAGAACAAAGAGTTTTACACTGAAGAAAGAAAAATGATTTTAACTAAAAGCAATACATAAATAACCTTATTGCATAAATAAATGGTTCCAACTAAATCAAATAACATGTTTGTGTTTAACATATTTTGAAGCCGCTTTTGAAAATAAGTGAATTAATCGTGATATTTTGTTTAAAAAAAATCAAAGAAAGCCGCCAGATAAAAATTAATTTTTAATGCAGCAGAAAATTTAAAGTAATTAGCTTTAGTACGCGGACATAGAAAAGTTTAAAGTAATCAGTATTATTTTCATGTTTATCTTGGCATTAATATTTTTTTATAGAATATTTTTTCCCTTAAGATTTCCTAGAAACGTGGTTCAAAGTAAAAAAAAAAAAAACAATTGATTATGAAATAAAATATAAACTCTGAATTGTATATCAAATTTTATATAAAATACGTTACAAATTTAAAGAGAAAATCAAAAGAATTAGCAACTAAAATAATTTCATGCTAAAAATTTTATCATGATGTCTATCAATACAATATTTTATTAATATTTTATTACTGCATAGATTTCATTTTTTCTCCCAAAGTAATTAAAAGATGGAAAGGAAAAAACAATCAGTTTTAGAAGTTTTATTCTAAGATTTTTTTAAGACCAGAACTTCTGAATATGTGTCAAACTATTTAGCAAGCATTCTAAACGGAATTCATTTAACTGCAGCTACTAAACATATAATGACTCTTATTAAAAATGATTTTTGGAAATATTTTATGGAAAAATAAATTCATGTTAAATGAAAGTTCTAAAGAAATTTTCATTTTCATAATCGAAGTTAGGTTTTTAGATTACATTATTTGCTATGCTTAAACGAAAATTTGCTCCCAAGAACCAAACAACAAAGAATTTTATAGTGAATAAAGAAAAATGATTTTAAGTAAAAGCAATACATAAATAACCCTATTGAATAAATAAGCTGTTCCAACTAAAGCTAATAATATATTTGTGTATTAATTTTTTTAGCCGCTTTTGAAAATAGGCGAATTAATTGTGATATTTTGTGCTAAAAAATCAATGCAGGCCGCCAAATAAAAATAATTTTTTATTGCAGTAAAATTGTAAAATTATTATCTTTAGTACGTGGGCTTAGAAAAGTAATCAGTATTATTTGCATGTTTATATGGGCATTAATATAATTAGTAGTTAGGTTTTTGCATTACATTATTTGCTATACTTAAACAAAATTTTACTTCCAAAAAATAAAAAACAAAAAGTTTTACACTGAAGAAAAAAAATGATTTTAACTAAAAGCCATACATAAATAACCTTATTGCATAAACAAGCTGTTCCAACTAAAGCAAACAATATATTTGTGTTTTACTAAGCCGTTTTGGAAAATAAGTGAATTAATCGGGATATTTTGAATAATTTGGTGCAAAAAATTAAAGAAGGCCGCCGGTTAAAAATAAATTTTTATTGCAGCAGAAATTTGCAAGTAATTACCTTTAGTGCATGTGCTTAGAAAAGTTTAAAGTAATAAGTGCTGTTTACGTGTTTATATGGGCATCAATATAACTTCTGTATATTATATTATATTTTTTTAGTATTTTCTAGAAACATGTTTAAAAGTTTTAAAAAAAACAGTTGATTATGAAATAAAATGTATTTAAATTTTTGGATAAAACATGTGAAAATTTCAAAGAGGAAACTAAATGAATTAGAAATTTATTGCAAGTTCTTAAATAATTAAAAAACCTTTTTTATTTAAGTGGGAATGCTGATGTAACATGATTTTATTAATTAAAAACTATTAAATTTAGGATTTCGTTCATACGAAGAAACCTTATTACCCACTTTTTCTTCCTCTTTCTGTCCGTCACACAATTCGCACAGAATAACTGTGTAAGTTAGAAATTTTAAATTTTGTGCATATACAGCTGAATATCCGACATTTCGACATTTGTCACACGACAAATCATAAAATTTTAAAAAAAATTTATTATTTAAATTAAATTAATTTTTGCAATGTCATCCGTTTACTTTTGTGATTTAAATTTTAGAAGAGAACCTTAATTTAAACGTTTGTCGTATTGTCAATTTTCTAATTATAATAATAGGAAAGAATAATATTTTTCTAATAAATAATAATATAAGTTCTTCTTAGCTGCCGCATTCTGTGGGATGCACAGCGGAGTTCCGATGAAATTCTTGGCATCTTTTTAAAAACAATAAATCAAGAGACATCAAAAACCCACACAAATGTTTACACGCAAAAAATATCTGTTTTCTCTCCATTTTAAAGGTTATTGCCATTTATTGATGATTCAGCATTTTAAATTTCGTTAAAACAAGTTTTTTTCCTTATTAGAAATTAAAATTTTTATTTATATCTCCTCTAATTTTTTTAATTTTGGATATTTAAAAACTTAGAATTTAGGATTTCATTAAAAAAACTTGATTTGGATATTTTTAATTTGATTAAAATAAATAATTTTCTTTCATAATCAATTTAAAATTAAAATTATTGGTGAAAACATCTATGTATGAACATAATAATAATAAATTAGCAATTTGGATTTATTAATTAAATGATACGTTTTTTTAAAGAAACAATAAACGACACCCTTTGTGCGATCTGCAATTACTCTTGTTCATTAATTTTTAGATTTCAGGGTAGTGGATTGACAATATTTTTTCAATCAGAAATTCTAATTATATATACTCAAACAACAAATAACTTTAAAGTTAATCTGATCGACAGGAAACCCACAATAAGAAAATAATTCGCAGTCTCACACAACTTATTTTAATGTTTTGTTACAGCCTCCTGAATACTAGACTTACGCGTTTTATATAATAATGGCGGCTGTTCTTGGCGATTTTTAGGTCTTTCGTAATTATGTAAATACAAAGCACCCATAGTTATCGTTCAGTCCGTCCGTTTGTCCGCATATAAGAACGCAAAAACTATTCAACTAAATGCTTTGAAGTTTTAAATATAAGATTATTGCAAAATTTTGTCAAGTTATTTCGAATTTTATGAAAATCAGATGTATAGTTTATTTAAAGGGATGGTCGAAATTTTCCCGTTATATTACAGTGAATGGAGAAAAAATGTTTCAAGAACATTTTAATGGAGTTACAGCCTTTCAAACTGAATGAAATTGAATAAACTTTTATCTTTTTTGTACGTCAAAGAAAACAAATCCCTTCTGTTAAATTAAAAAATTTTAGAAAACAACAGCTGACTGTTTCGATTTAGATCTTTCCTAAATACCTAAATATATATAAAAAAATTCTTAGAGCTTGAATATATAAGTAGATATTACATAAAAATAATTCTATAAAAAGATTTGTTACAAACTATACCTGGCTAATGCTGTGGATGATTTTATCAACGAGCTTTTAAGAAAAAATAATTTTTAACTGCAAAGAATATTTAAAATGTCTTTGTCAGCGGAATTATTTTTGTTTTCATTAAAAGAAAAAAACTCACTCCATGCATTTTGACTTATTCATCAATCTCTTAAAAGAGCATTTGTTTACAAATTTTACATGGTAAATTATTTTATATCGCAAGGAAATCTGGAAGCAAAAAATAAATCTAAATTAATAAAATTAATATTTCGAAAAATGTTCAACATCAGCTCGTTTACACTAAATTAATAAAATCAGCAGTAATTTAAAATGACTTCACTAAAACAATTGTGTTGCTTCTCGCAAAATATCATATGATTTAATGCGTCATTTTTTTAAAATATTCAATATTAGTTAATTATCTTCGTCAGTATTAAAGCTTTTTTTTATGTTTTAAAAGTCGACTTATGCTGCTATTTTTAAAACATTTCATAAATCTAAATATCAGAATAAGTGCTACTAATATCGTCATATGTATAATATAAAATGAAAAAATCTTCAAGGATTTTTTTTTTTTTTTTTTTTTTTACGATGTACGAAGGAGGTTTAAAAATTATTTGCCGAAGAGAACATACAAAATTTTTGTACTGTGATGTTTGATGTCGAATATCAAAGCCTAATATCTTAGATGTCTATATGCTCAATTTCAAAACCGTAGCTGCTGTATTCACATAGTTTTGGAGAGAGAAGCGAAAAGGGTGGTAGTGGGGATGCTGAATTTTATGTTATGGTACTAGATTTGTGATAGTGGATAAGACGTAACTACTGTCGTGTGGACTCGAAATCATGGTGATATAGCCGCAGATCATCCATTGTCACAAATGTAACCTCCTATGCTACAAATCAGCATTTCACCCTTATCCCCTCCCCTCCTTAAAAACCCCTTCAGAAATAGATCTTTAAAACTTCACCCGTCCGTTCAAAACTCTCTTAATATAGAAGATGCAGTTCTAAAACTAAGCATATTGGCATTTAAGACATTATGTTTCGATATTCCACATCAACCATTGAATAGTTTATATACACTATTGTCAATAATTAATGAACCACCCGTGTATGTTTCGCTATTACATGAGACGAAGGTTATTATGCGGAACTACTGATATTCAAAACAAATGATGTTAGCAGATATGCTATAATTTGTTGTAATAAAAATTAATTGATCAATTTTCTGCTATATGTAACAAAAATCTTCAGCATGTCATTTTTTTGTAATATCTCTTTTAACAATAAAGCAAATTCCTCAATAGGGTATTAAAAATATATTATTTAAACAAGAAAATAATCTCAATATATCGTAATATATTAATAAAGTAATGCCAATTTTAAAAAGATTTCGAAAAAGGAATCATAATGTATTTGATCAATGAGAGTGATAAAATAGCGTTTTGCTGTCCAATCCCAGTTCTCTTACATTCAGAGATGATCATTAAAATTTTATTAAACTATTTTATAATTGATATATTGCTAACTACATTGTAGGTAAACCAAAATGTTCACAGAAATGGTTTAAATTGTACGACATTAATCATTAAAATGTAAATGTCAGCTCCAAAGTTAACGCGAAGAGGTTCAAGGTTTCCTAAGAAGTGTTTATTAAAAACTATCATGCGTCACAGCGCAAATAAACAAGACACCTCACTGTATATTTTAAATTGTACCAAAAGTATTAAAGTACTATACGAAAGATAAAACTTACTAGAAGGCGAAGACGATTTGTTAACACAGAAAATGCAATATGCAAGAGTAAATCAATTCATAAACTTAACAAACGTGTTACAGGTAAAGTACACTGTAAAAAAAAAAAAAAAAAATCTGTAAAGGTACTAAACATTTTCTAGGAAACTGGGATTCCAAGAACTTTTCATGTAACGATAACAGGAAAAATCCATGTAACCGATTCTAAAACTTGAGTTTTTGTTGTTACCGTTACAGGAAAAGTTATTGGAATCCCAGTTTCCTAGATAAAGTGTAGTACCTTTACAGATTTTTTTTTTTTTACAGTGTACACTAAATCAAAAATAAAAGCTATATTTCATTTATGTCCTGTCGATGATCTATTTTTTTTCTCAATTCTCTGTTCATTAACGTTATCAGCAAACGAAAAAACATGTATTCATTAAATAAATTTAATTCTTAAAGGATTTGAAAGCAGGACGTGGATGTTACAGAACCACTGAATTGAAATACAAATAAAAATCATTAAATTAAAAATATTCCTTACTCTTAATGTAAACAACACATAAGAATTATTTGCAAACAGGAAGTCCCCATTTAATACAAGAGATGGAAGCTAGGCAGTGAATTTGCTTTACACGTTACCTAAATTTCAATCACACTGACTCTCAAAAATATAATGTTTTCCAAATTTAATGACAGCAAGTCTACGTTTAAATATAAAATTTCTGTTTTTTTTTTTTTTTTTTTTTTTTTTTTGTATAAAAACGTAGAAAAAATTTAACATGGTTTGTAAGTTGCTTCCAAAATTGAAAAAATGCGGAAAAAAACCATAGAAAAAATTGGGAGGAAGAAATATGTTTCTTCGAAGTGGAACAAATGATAGAAACTGTTCTTTTTTGCTAAATGTAGAATATAATTTGAAAAGTCGACTCGTAATGTACGTTAAATGAATATTTCTCATAGATAACCTTTAAAAACAGTAAGAATAACATTTATTAAAAGAAAATATAATTAGAATTGCATAAATTTATCTCTTTAAGCATCTTAACACTTTTTTCCGTATTTATACCTTTTTACTTATTTTTTAAATTCAAAAGCTGATTTAATACAAGATTGACATTAATATTAATTATATGGGACATAAATATGTATAGTTATTAAATAACAATACTCATACCAATACTTTTTACAGCAATCATTTTATAAATCAATAAACATAAATGAAATGAAATGAATGGTTGAAGAATTATTATGTGCTAAATTATATATTACATGAGTTTTTTTTCTATCAAAATCACACACCTGACAAAAGAGTTTAGATCGTTGGATTTCTGAATAAATCTCATCCAAAATACACAAAAACAATTAAAAGTTATCCATTTCATTTTAAATACCATATTTGTTCTCTATTATTAGAACATGGAACATTTGTATTAGATTGAAACTTATTATCTAGATTAATTAAATAAAAACAGTTTTTCTATCTTATACATTAAGGAAAATAATATAAGGAGAATATAATACATTGCAGTGGCGTAACTGATGGTGCAAATGAAATAGTTAAAAATAATAATAAACTGTGTGATAGTAATAAACAGTATGAGAAGATACTTATGCAAACCGTCTTTTAATTTCAGGCTGAAATATGAGATATACATGTTAGAATAAATAAGAACGGAAATCAGATTCAAAGGGTATATTTAACGTGTAGCTTAAAAATTAAAGCAGTTTGATAAGAAAAATGAAGAATTTATAAGTATTTGTTTTTACAGAAATGTCATACGCAATGAAAACACATCTTCCTACTGCTTAAGTTACAAAAATTATCTACAATTAATAAATGCCGAACCTGAAGTATGTTATAAAAATAACATAAAAAAATCAATATTTTAAATAATTGAAGTTTGACTTTAGATTTTATAAGATTGTTTTGAAATTAATCTTTTTATATTACTAATAAATTTTAATTTTGAACATATGTTTTATTTTCTGTTGATTCCCTTTCTTCCAGTTTCTTGCATTGTCCTGGAGAATAAAATGATAGTAAATATATAACAGTAAAATTATGATATTAATGTTAGTTTAAATGATTGTAATATTACATAAACTGTAAAGTAAAATTCGATATTTTAAATACTTTTTTAATCTATATGTATTCAATATGTATATCATGACAAAAATCAAAATGAAAGTCATGATTCGAATTCTGAAGACCAATAAACAATGCCATTTTTTGCAAAGGTTCTTGTTTACTGTATTTTAAAAACCCGTTCCAATGAAAGTTTGTTATAGGACCCCATGCATGTTTATTTTTTTACAAACTTTGAATACTTCATTCGGTTTTCCAAGCCCGATTCACTCAAATTACAAATTGGCATTGGTCTACCTTTCAAAACACATGAAATATAAGTTAAAGTGTTTTCAGGATCTCTGTCAGTATTGAGAATCCGTTTTGAAATTTCTGCAAGATTGTGATTAATTAATAATGCTATAATTAAAAACTCATGAGTAGAAATGCATACTTTTTTCGTCACAAATCGAATGCGATCTTCCAACGCCCCTTACCACTTTTTGTCACAAAATTTTTCCGTTTATTTTTGGTTCTATCACATTAATCCCTAAATATTTAAACATTTCAAAGTTAAATTGCATGCACTCTCTTAATTATTAGGATTGCAAAAGTATATTTTTACAAAATAAGAATGTGAGAAATATTTGAGATTTTACAATAGACCAGTCGATAAAGGATTTTTGATGCAACAAATTTATATAAAGTGTCTTTTTTTTCCACACGATAAGCATTGATAAGAAATTGTCATTAATGTTCTTGCCTCTCCATCCAAAGTCAACTATCAATGTTTGTACAAACTGGTTTTTAGAAAATTGAATAAACCAGTTTCTAATGGCTTTTGAAATCTCGGTTTATAAACTATTCAAAAAAATGTTTCTAGAACTTTTTCAATTACAATATCCATCTGAAATTAATGGTTTTGTCGGTAGAAAATTTCAATTCCCAATATGTCTTTTTACTTTTTTTCCTTCTTTTTTATGATGAACTTGTAGGTTTTTCTTTTAATGTTAAAAAATACGAAAAATCGAAATGAATGTTTGTATTTAAAGTTTTAGAAATTTTACGTATTTTTTGGTTTGATGTTAGAAAGTTTATTTTTGTGTGTGTGTGTTTATATGGGCTAAAAAGGAAATTGAAGCATGTTGTTAAATTCGGGTAGTAGATGAAAAGTCGCATTTGTCATCAGCTTTCATTCAGTTATCTTTACATGAATAAGATTTCAGTTAACGCTGCCTTAAAGCTGGTTTTTCAAACTTTTTATTATTCTATTTTTAAAAAATTCAAAAAGAATTTAGTTGTTATATTATTTTTTAGTTTATTTTTTGATTAAATTTTGGCCTATTTAGACCTGTATGCGTTAGCTATTTCATAATCTTAAACGCTTCAGAACTTAATAAATTATTCGTAATATTGAAAATCTTTGCGTATTTTATAAAACATTGCCTTACATCAGAAATTTCATAACTCTTACTAGTGTTTACTTTATTTATCACTTACAGATTGGCGAAAACTGTCAATATATAGAAATTAACAAGGGTTATGATTTAAACATTGTTATTTAATCCTTGTTATTAATGTTTTTCTCAATGTTGAAATTTTAATTGCTGTATTTTAACTTAATATAATGCTAAAATTTAACGTTCTTCTACATCTACTTTATAAAAAAGTAATGTATGGATAAACCTTTTAAATTTGCAATTTTAGTAAATTTTTTTAAAATTAATTTACAACTATTTAACGTTACAACAATTTAAATAATTTTAAATTATTTTTTTTTATTTAAATATTTATTAATATATTTCCACTGTTTGTTGTAATAATCACCCTATTTCCTTAACTTCTGCGGAATTATTCTTTATACTCGTTAGTTTTCTGCAATATATTTGTCCAATATATATGCGGAAGTAGTATGAGTGTTGTGACATGATTATGACAAACAACTTTTTTTTTTTTTTTTTTACATTGCTACTAAGAGCAATCGTAGCCTAATAGCTAGAATAGATTCCCTCAGGGTTCAATTAAAGCGCCAGATAATTTTATCATAATTGTAGTAAGTAAGGGAGCGCAGTCAATGTAGTGACATCACATTAATTGCCGATTTTAACAAGTTGATTTATAGCAATGCTATAAACACTAATGAAAAATATATCATTAGTAATTAGAAATCATAACTTTTAAATGACTACGTGTTTTTTAAATTTTTCGATTTACTCTTCTTTTACAAATTAAAAATCTGATTTTCAAATCATTTATTACCTACAAAGTAGCAGAAGTTATTAAAGAAAGAAATTTTTCAGAAATAAAATAGAATGTTAGCGTCCACATATGTATAATCGTTTTAAACATGAAATGTAAATTTTTTAAACCACGTCTTTCTTAATTTATATAACAACATTTAAATTTTTTTTTTCAGAAGTTTTTTAGGAGTTAGTTAATTGTGTATGAAAAAGAATTCTGTATATTTTTGCTTTTATTCTAAACATTATAGCAGATATTAAAGAAAAATCTCTCTACTTTTGAGTAAATAAACTAGCATGTACAACATAGCTGATCTTTTTTGTAACTGGAAATATTTATCCGTTAATCTTAAGTTAATTATGGCATACAAAATATATACAAATTGATAATGTTATCAAAAATTGTTTTACACATTGAAATTAGCATTTTTAAAATACAACAATTATTTTAAAATATTCCATTTCATATGTATATATATATATATATAATTCCATTTCATATGTTAATAATTTAAAACAGTTAAAGTAAAGAAAATATTTTAAGGAAAGGGAAGTATTGCAGTCTAATAATCATTTATATTGACATACATCAAGAGCTTGAGTTGTGCAATTGTAATTATTTTTATAATTTCATTATTTTTTGAGGTATTTTCTTTTCTAAATATTATTGAAAATTAATTTCATTATTTTAATAACAGTTTATTTTTTATTATGTTGTATATTAATAAAAAAATGTGAAACATCGCAAATAATCTTTGTTTCCAAATTCAAAATGTATTTACTTATTACTATGAAGAAGAGAAAAAAGTCTTTAAAATGCTAGTTAAATGACCACTTGTTAAAAGACGCACATGAGAAAAATGACGTTATGAAAAGGAATTTACACGTGGATAGGGAATCAATTACCATTGGTCGTTGAATTGTAGTCCAATCTTCAATACTAGTTTTAAAACAGAAAACTTTAGCGTGTTTTTAGATTCTGTGGTGTGTGAACAGGTATAGCGAATGTAGCTTGTAGTGCTAGTTATGTAAAAATAAACAAAACAGCTAAAGTCAACATACCTTGTTGTTCATCAGGGTGGTTTGAAAGGGAAGCCTGTCAAGAAGGAGAATAGGTATTCTTCATAAAATGACCGTTTCTCGAGATTCTATCTATAAGGGGGAAAATTCGATTTTTAACAAATTAATTTCACCATAGAAAAATTTCCTCTTTTATTCACTAAGGTATATCGAAAACAAACGGAAATGAAATACATAACTTAATGTACTAAGTGTACAAATAACGGTTTTTTTTCCTTGACATTGATTATTTTTTAAACATTTTATAGCTCTTTATTTTGTTTCAAAACAGACGTGCATTACAAATTATATGCATGAAAATTCAATAGAAAAATCAAACGTTACAAAATCATGGTGTTGCTGATAAAATTTTAACAGTTAAGGTCAATTTTGTTACATAGATTATACTGTATTGCAAAAAAAATCACAGGTAAAATGATATATTTCTTTTTAACTTCATTAATTAAAAATGAAATCATAGCCGTCGTTTAGATTTTACTTTTTCCCCTTGACCTACTGTGAAAATAATCGTAGTAGAATGCGTATCTAATGTAATGATCAACATCCAATGCATAATACCATTTTAAATTTCATTAAAATTCTTTAAGAAATTAGCGTTATAAAATATCGTCATAAACAAAAAAATCTAAAAATAGGGGAAGACTAAGATGAAATGACCTACGTTTTACAAAATGATTTTTTATTTCTTAAATATTGGAACCTAGATGAAAGTTTTATGCATCATTTTATTAGTTACAGAATCATTTATCAAAAGAAAATTGCTAAATATGTGGGATATACAACATCCACAGACCTGGCATATTCTATAGAATACACATCTTTATATATTTTTTTCATTTACATAAAAAATGTAAAAAAAGAGAGATAAATTGGTGTGAATGGAGTCTAAGAGATAGTAGAATTAAACAGAATAGCATTTTTTTCTTATAGTGCTTTTTTAGCGAGCTACGTATTATGTAAAAATCGCTTGCAGCGGAAATGTACGAAATATACCAAAATCAAAATACAAATAATTTTACTGGACATTAAGATACCATTTGGTAGTGTCCGTGAGTAAAAAAAAACTAATAAATAAATACTTATTTAATGTTTTTCAATGTTTTTGCAATGCAAAAACAGAATGACCGCAACGACTAAAAAAAAAAAAAAAAAAAAAAAAAAAAAAAAAAAAAAAAAAAAAAAAAAAAGGACAGTTCTCAATACTTTCATTTTGTTTCATAGCTCTGCCTTAACCTTTTTAAGTAAGTTACACAGACTTTGAATCCTAAATATTAATATTATTCTTTAGATCAGAAATCTGTTTACTTTCTATTTTTATGCTTGGAAAGAAGAGAAAAAGACCATTTAAATAAAATCAAAATGAATGCTTAATTATCTACCATGATGCGGTTGTGTACATTTAACCATAGATAAATGATTAAAAGATACACGTACAGTATGATTTTGATGTTAATAAGATTTCTTTAATATACAATTAATAAACAAAATTATGTAATACAAAACAAACTTTGAACTGGCATACATTGCTCTATATCATCTGTAATTGGAAGTATGTAGTTTCATTTATAAAAAAAAAATAATAATAAAATATCCAGTTTTTCATTTTTGGGTTATACAGTATTTCTATACTATGATCACTGTCTTTTTAAGTGAATAATGTGGCACGGAAACTCAATAAAAACTTTGTTTGTCGATTCTTATTGAAACGACACTTCTCATCATTCATGCTATAAATTCATACTCTTTAATACTAAACCTAAAGGATTTAAAAGCATTCGTAATTTACAATTTTCTCTACGAAAATTTATTTTTTTCTTCTATTTACTGTGTGTTCTTTTTAAAGATTTCTTTTTTTAGACATAAGATTTTTAAATACATCATTAATTTTGTTTAAAGTGTCAAAATCTTATTTTCAACACGCTTGCTTCATTTAGATTTCATCAAACAATTTATAAAATTAAATATATCTGTAAAAATAATTTAGGCAAATAAAGAAAGAAGCATATTTTTCAAAAAGATCATACAAAAAATAGCAGGTAAAAATGTTAATTTTTCAAGGAGAAATGTGAAAAATACTGATGAATTCCAAGCCCATAGATTTAGCATTAGAGAGGAGAATTTGCATTCTGACTGGTCATAAGCCCTACGTATTCGCTTTTACCTCAATGATTGAGACAGTCTAGACTTCAATAAAAAAAGATTGCCACAGTGGTGCGCAAATAAAAACCATGTATTTTTAAAATTTAAAGTGTGTGACGATAGTGAATCAATGTTATTGCTGTCTTCATTATTTCTCCATTTAACTATCTGCAATCATCCACAAAATCTAGCAGAATTATTCACTTATCACACTCCATTTTGTGCGTTTGAATTATTGTTTTTTAAATTATTGATAAAATATTTCTAACAAAACATTACTTTCTGTGCTACATGCCCACACAATAGCAACATAAAATAAATATGTTCGGTATATTTCACTTCTTATTTTACATAAGTAAATCTATTGTTTCAAAAGAAAAAGTCAATAATAATAATTTGGAAAAAAAAATCGTTTCTTTACGACTAAAAATAGCATTCATTTTAATTCCACATTTTGTTATCGTAACTATCAAAATTCATTTACAGATATTTCGATAAAGAATAGTCCTTTGAACAATATTTGCTAGAATGCGCATTTTAAAATTATTGACTATTTAAGAATTATGTTTTGTTTTCTTGTTGAAATAAATTTTCTAAACTGCATAAACATAATAAAAAGAGAAAAGTACATTGCTTTTTCGCTTAGAATGGGATTGAAAATTCTAACTTAAGACATTTATTTGAATACTGATAAAGCAGTACGAAGAATTTTATTTTTATTGCTTACAAAATGTTATTGGATTACTTTAAAAGAAATTCGAAATAACATGAATTTATTTGCGCTTAAATTCTATTAGTATATTTGTAAAATGAAATGCAAATAAGAATACGTATTTTGATGTCATTAGATTTATAGATGAATATTATAAAATAATTAATCAGTTGTTGTACATTTGTTGGTTTGTAAAAAAGAAATTGTTGTTTTAAAATTCTAATTTTGAAAACAATTTAAATATCATTTGGAATATTGTGTTAGACAGGTAGTTCGAAAGATTTATAAAAACTATTCCTGCTGTAATTTGTCCGGAAAATATTATTTTATTTATGATAAAAGAAGCTGTGTGTTTGTGTGTGTATAAGAGATTAAAATATTCAATATTTATAACCCGACTATACAGTTTTTTAAGCTATGACATTTTATTTGACCAAAGCTAATATTTCATAGTTTAATATTTAAGTTTGTTACTATGAGTTATATATTACAGTCACAATATGAAGAAGTAAATTGTGAGTTGAATCGAAAGCAAAGGTATGATCCTCAGTTTTTCCCAAAAAATAAAGCATGTGACATGATATTTATTATAAAAATCACACCTAAAAACCGGACATGAAGACTTTCAGTTTTAAAGAAAAACAATTCACTTCAGAATATTACAGTAATGTAAAGACATTTGCAGAAATTTAACATAATTTTACAGATTTCTCCATAACTCTATAATCTTCATAATTTAATAATTTTTACTGGTTTTAAATCTATTACCATAAAAATAATAAATAAGTTATTTTAGCGCTAGCTGATAACTGGGCGTATACGAATAACATGTTAAAATAGAAAAGGGGCTATTTCTGAAGGTGTGAACCTGTTTTTATCGGCCAATGCATTGGAATACATAGCCACTAAAATACTACATTGCGATAATATGGCATCAACTAATCAACTCTTTTGCCATAATTGTTTATTCGGGTAGGAACAAATACCCTGTAATACTGAAATACGCATGAAAATTCCTAGAACGTGTCCCTTTAAATGTGAAAACGAGGCTCATGACACAAACATAATAATCGAAAACACATTGACTGACAGTTTTAACAAGTGACTACATTTAATTTTAATTCCCAAAGACCACATTGGTAATACAATTTTTGTAAAAACTTCAATTTATGAAAATCGTAAAATATAGCTTTTTTTAATTTATAAATACAGTTGTTTTCAAATCTCAGTGTCAATCATTAAATTCAACCCGTAATTAAAATTTCTCATTGACGGCTACAGACGCAAGTGTCCGTCAACGTGTTAATATACACCGAAAAAATAAGATAGCAGGTTTAGAAACAATTAAAAAATTGCGCTGACGAAAAATTAAAAGAATGCATTTTAATGCACAACAAGAAAAAATACAGATATTTAAAATATAGTGCATTAATCTATCTACTCCAAAAAAAGACAATATGAATTGTCTATTTAATTGTCTCAATATTTGAATATTGGTATTATTTTACATTATTATTTGAGATCCAGTTGTACTTGCTAAAAAATGTAATTTCTCACAATACAATATCAACTGTAATTAAATATTAAGGAGTATTTAATGGGATCCGGGGGTCAAAGTACTTCAAAAAGGTTATTTTTAGTTTTTGTGTTAAAAATAGATTCAAAACGTACGGTCTTACAGATTCAAAACCAGCTGGATCTATGATAGAACGAGAGACGTATTCTTTAATTTCTTTAATTATTCTTAACTTATTCTTTAACTCCTTTTATTCAGATTACAGATTTTTAACAGACTTCTAAAAAGGAGAGAAGATTATCTATTCAACGCGTATGTATTTTTTTATGTATGTTCACCGATTACTTCCAAACTATTCAACCGATTTCTGTTATGTTTGTTTTAAATGAAAGAGGATACTCTCGAATTGGTACCACTTCAATTTCATCGAAATTGGTTCAGTACCTTTTTAGTAATTAGGCAAAAACTAATAAAATTAGTGATTTTTCGCTAATTAAAAGTGTTGAATAAGTTCGCCGAATGGAATGCAAACAGAATGGCCGAGCGGTCTAAGACGCCAGATTTAAGCTCTGTTTCTCGAAAGAATGCGTGTGTTTGAACCCCACTCCTGACATAATTTATATCCATGTATATTTTACAATATTTTTCCGTATTACAATTTTTAATATTAACCGGCTAAAGAAAAGGAAGTTATCAATTCGACGCGCATGTATCTTTTTCTATGTAAGTTCAACGATTACTCTGAAGCTATCCAATCGATTAATTTCGAATAATCGAATAATTAGTTTTGAAGGCCCCACCAGTGGCCGAGAGGTTCGGACCTCTCAACTGGTAGACGGCAGGTGCTGGGTTCGAACCCAATCGCGGCTGTCGGCCTAACCGTTCGAAGTTTTCCGTGGTTTTCTTCGAAACTTGCGTAAATACGGGTTAGGTTCCCTTAGAAAGACCCCCACGGAGGGCACTTCCCCTGGTCCTATATCCCATTAGCGTAGATAATCGGACGACAAAAATCAACCAACGATTAATTTCGTTTATGCGTTAAGTGAAGAAGGCTACTCTCGAATCGGTAAAACTTCCATTTCATTGAAATTGGTTCAGTACGTTTTTAGTAAATAGGCAAAATTTAATAAAATTGGTGATTTTTTGCAAATTAAAGATAACATGGACTTTGACTGAGCTCGCCGACTGGAGCGCAGTCAGGATGACACAGCAATTTAAGGAGCCAGATTTAAGCTCTGGTGCTGGAAAGAGAGCGTGCGTTCGAACCCCACTCCTGACAAAATTTACATACATGTATAATTTACAATATTTTTTCCAGTTTTATAATTTTTATCTGACTTCAAAAAATCTTTAACTTTTGACTAAAAAGAAAAAAATAAACTTTTCTACCAAAAACTGAACTGACTTCAAAAACTACTGCAAAGTGAAAAATAATTTTTTTTACATAATAATATGATACGAAATTAAATTAGAAGCATAGTATTTACCATGCGTATTATTATATTTAGGTACATGAATTTTATTTTTTGAAGTCGGTGCCAGCCAAGCCAATTTAAAATCAAGCAAATTAAAATTAAGTATCCAATGCAAATCCTAAAAGAATAAAGTTAATTTTTTAAACTAATTATTAATTCGTAAATACTTTGATGTGTGCCTATTGGAAAATTACATGTAACTTGGCTTGGCTGGCACCGACTCCAAAAAATCAAATTAATGTACATAAATATAATAATACACATGGTAAATACTATGCTCTTAATTTAATTTCTTATTACTATTATGTAAAAAAAATATTTTTCACTTTGTAGTAGTTTTTGAAGTTGGTTCATTTTTTGGTAGATAATTTATGTTTGTAATAGAACAGGAAAAAAAGAATGGAAATTTTTCATTTTTCGTACACGTGACAGGAATATTTCTGTGAATTGGAGGAAATATTTTGGAAAGTGTATATATATATTAGTGGTCAGCTATAGCAGTTGCAGGGATCGCAGCGTTCCTGAAAATTTCCCAGTTTGCTATAACTATTTTGATATGATCAACATTTAAAGCTTCTAATGCTGATGTTGAATGTATCTTTTATGAAAACTTCTTATTTCAAATTGTGGTAGGTAACATTGAAAAATTTAGGAACACTGCGAACCCTGCAGTTATTGTGGCAATTATAAATACAGTGGTTTCTGTTTTATTGTTTCTATTAATGTTAGTATTCAAACTTCATAATTTACTCTGAATTTTTTACTTTTAATTCATATCTGCTATTCATATTTAAAATTTTTCAATATTTCTTTATCTAATCTTCATATATCATCAATTATTAAATAGTCTCATTTCATAACATTTTTAATATATTTTCCTGTTTCAGAACTACAACGATTAAAATAATAACTTTGATTTTTGCTTCTAATATTTTTGGGTAATTGGAGTTCATACTTTGCATAGAGAATATCTAATTAAAATTAAGTTATATACGAAATATCCATATTATTCGTAAATAAAAATAAAACTTTCTTCGAATTCCAGTCAAGTATATATAATTGTAGTATAATATTTTAACATATCGTCAATGGTTTTATAAAATAGTAATAAGCTATGTGAATTAAAATATCCATATTGAAATTCAGATAGTCTTTTACTATACACCGATGCGTTATGACATGCATGTCTATAAATTCCTCAGTTTTATCAAATTTATAGATAACATCACCATAATCATTCAACTTTTATTACATTCAAACATATATTTAATTAATCTCAGAAATTTTTGATATCAATATTATTTAGAAATTTTCAGAAGTTTAATCAAGTAATACATCCCATAGTAACTCCAAGATATAAACTAGCTAAATACAGATGGGCTGGTTGAATTGGTTGGTTGTGTTTATGACTGCCGATTGTAAACATGAGGGAATTAGGCCCTAAGAGGGGGTGCGTTCTATGGAGATCTTTCCTAATCCATAAATCATTTCTAACCTCGTATTTACTCAAGGAAATCTAAAGTTGGAAGAAAACCACAGAAAATTTCGAACAATTAAGTCAAAGGGCACAATTGGGCTCAAATCTAGTATCTCTTTTCTACCAATTTCGAGAGCTAAACCTCTTGATCATTGGTGGGTCCCGAATTACAAATGGGCACATCTCGAAATGTTAGAAAAACGTACCAATATGTATTTTGTGTCATTTAAATTTTACCAAGTCTGAACTGAAACGAGTTAGGAATTATTACTTTGAATAACATCGTATGACGTGTATATATCTTCAGACGCTAATCTGAGCATTTTAACTATATTTGTCATTTGCTCATCATGATTCTATTTTTTAAATTTATTTTATGTTCTCCAACTCTTAACGACCACGGAGTTACTAGCTTACCATTTACAGTACATGTTACAGTACTTATTATGTTTTAATATAAAATTTTGTCGAAAAGTAAACACCGTTCTAAACGAAAGAAATTTTTTTCTTTACCACTCATCCTATTATTATCTACGCTGTTGGTTAAACTGTATTTAGATTGCATTATTAATGAAATAAATTTTGCTGAAATTATATCCAAAATACAGAGAAAACCTTAACATTTTTATTTAATATTAACAGCCATTGAATTTAAAATCAAAATTATAATTTATTTATTTACTCATTTTTTTTAATTAGAAGGAGGAGATTAAACTGATAAAAAAAAAAACTTCGTAAACTGCAGTACTGGGTAATATGGTGCAATCCTTATTGGTATTTTCTACTTGCTTAATTTAAAAGTGTATTTACTGTAGCAATTAAATTTCACTATACTCTGAAGAATACGTTATGTTTAAGATTTTTCATTTAATTTTAATAGTATTGTAGAAACGGCATCGTATTATAAAAGAGTATTATTCAATGAATTAAAATGTAGTAATAAATTAATTCCTTATTGTAATTCTCTTGTTGAAAATACAAATTATGAAATGAAGAAATTCCCTACGATTTTTTAAGTACAACGACTTCCGAGAACATTTTAATTCAGAAAATATCTAATGCTTTGATGCTTATAAATATAAATCCCTCATTTTTATGTGAGGGTATCACTTTATGATGCTTTTCCTCGTTCAGGGATTTTGTTTCGGCCTTACAGTATTATAAAATATATTTTTTAGTTAAAAGTTAGAAAGGTAAGCTAGTTTAGACTTGTTATTCAAAAAGTAATTATATTTTCGTTTATTTTCTATTGTTTTAATCTTTCTTTTTGTAACAATACATCACCTGAGAATAATAAGGTTCTATGTGTTTTTGAAAAAAAAATGTCTTATCGATATAGAAAGGCTCTATTTATATCTATACTACATTTTTGCATCAAAATGTTATATTTAATTTACATATGACATTACAATTATATTATGACATTATTTTAATCCAGAAATGCCTTCATAGATACAAATAGAACATTTCTATATCGTTAAGTCAATGTTTTTCAAAAACACAGATAGAACCTTATTATTCTCAGGTGACGAATATTTAAAGAATTGTTAATATTAGTCTTTCAAATCGATTGAATTAGATCCAAAAAGCAATCCCCTTTAATTTTTTTTGTCGTATAACAGATAATTGAAATTAAGAGAAATATGTGTATTAATATTGGAATATATTTTGATGTTTCTATTTTATTGCTCTTTTGTATTTTGCTAATCCGATATAATTAAGTATGGATCCAATATATCGTACTTGTTATATTTGCATATTATTTTCATTAGACAGAGATTTAAATTTGAAAAATTCCAAATATTTTAAACATTACAGTCATCCATGATGTAAAGAAATAAAAACATACCAAACAAGAAACGTATTAGGTGTTTTCGCTTGAGTGATTTTTATTACAACTAGTTCCTGTTACTTACTACGATTTACATGTGGTTCTAACTAAATGAAAATTGTTTAAAGGCATTCAAAAATTTCAATTTTGACCTATTTTCTGGCTTTAAATATTTGATCATTAAGTGTCACTAATAGATGATTTTCTGTTATAATATTTTATATACCGTATTTTCTCGTGCATAACGCGTACTTTTTTTTTTCGAAATATTAGGGCAAAACATCTAGGTGCGCGTTATACACGGAATAATTTTTACTACTACATGTAATCATACGATATACATAAGTATCAAAAAATATATTTAAGAAATGTGCCAAAGAGGACATTAAAACTCGGAATATCTAATTAATTGATGTTGAACTATTTCCGCTTCTTTATTTCACTCCTTGCACATTTTTCTACAACGGAGCTAGTAACATTATTTAAGAGCAAATTAGCAATTATCATAGCCATCAGTCATTCTCCCCCCTTTCGTCATTCAGTCATTCACTCCCTACACGAAGTCTAAAAATGTATTTTTGCCTTGTTTTCTGGCCTGATGTAATGTTTGTTTCGACTTTCTTTACTGAAATTCTTTTGGTCATTCATTCACTTGGATATCAAATTTATGATGCGCGTTAAATACGAGATTTTAAAAAATCGCCATTTTTTCTTGTAAAGTACGGGGTGCTCGTTATACATGCATGCGCGGTATACACGAGTAAATACGGTATTATGTTTTTCTGTATTTTTGTTATATTCTCTTATATATTACATAAAATTTCTTTTTTTATTTCAGAATGTGTCTGTGAGTGTGTCGGTGTTAACATTAACTTTCATCTCTGTTGATCGGTGGTACGCTATTTGTCATCCTCTTAGCTTCAAGAGTACTCCTGGAAGGGCGAAAACTTCCATTTTGCTCATCTGGCTAATTGCTCTTCTTATTGCTTTACCCGAAGCTATTGTATTGGACACCAAGAAACATCCATTGCCGGTAGATACTTTGTACCTTACTGACTGTACGCACACGTGGAGTGAGAACAGTACAAGAATCTATCAACTTTTCTTAATACTGGTGCTTTATGTGGCTCCGTTTACGCTTATGGCATTCACATATTACCAGATAACAAGAGTTTTGTGGAACAAAAACATACCAGGATCAAATGAAACTAATCATATACCCTTAAGGCTTGGTGAGTAGTGTTATGAAACAGTCTTTTAAGTCATTTTGTATTGTTTGATTTGTATATTTTGTTTTCGCTTTATTTTTGAAATATTTCACTAACTGATATTTTTAGACGCACATTAGGAGTTGCACGAAAACAAAATACCACTAACACAGGAAAAATTAAAAATATTTATTTTTCATGGTTAAATTCTTTTAGGAAATATAAAAGATATTGGCTCTTGATGATTAAACGCCAAAGTTAAATTTGACTCCCTTGCGCACTGAGATTGTTTGATTAACTATCAATAAAATTCCATTTGATACATTTGATATCTTAATAAATAAACATTAAAAACACTTCCTAAATTTCGCAGTTATCACAGTGATATTCCTGCGTTTATTTGTAAAACGTACGTTTTGCAAATTGTCGTACTTTTCGTTTCAGGTATCGAGAAACATTGTCGTGATGTAAGTATGATACTCCTAGTAGCAAGATTACCATCCATCAGCAGTATGCGTATTGAAGATTGTTATTTTTTTTTTTTTTAAGAAAATCTCGTACAAATCCAAAGCTTTTTCATAAAATTCAAATCACTTTCTAAAATAATAAATTCATCTCACTCTGTTTTGATTTCAAGTTCAATTTCTCATGCAGAATTACAATTATATTATTTAAAATTCATAAAGTCTTAGATCTCTTCAAAATGAGAGAATAAATCACAGTCTTAAGACAAAGACTATATTAAAGATATTAACATACAGGAATATTCGATTTATAGCAACAAATAATAAAATTTATGCAATGGAGTCATAAAAAAGCATAGTACTGCATTGAAAAATATATTGCTGTAGAGGATTTTTAAAAATATATACATTATTATGGTTTTTAAATAAATAAGTTATTTAATAGAAATATTATAAATAATTTAATAATTAGCCAAATCATGGTATTAAGTAGCTAAAGAATAACAATAGTAATAAAATTTTATGAAATAGAAAATTTATGCAAATGTACGATACAAAATAAATAATTCACAGAAAAGAAAATGGTAAATGAGTAATAACACATGTATATTTTGCAAGCTATATACGTAAAATATCATGTTCATCTGTACCCACTTTTTTAATATAAAACACTAAGAAACAGACGCTATTTATTTTTAGTCAAGGTTTAATGAATTTTTTTAGTTTGTACAATATACATTATATCTAATTAGTTACATTGTGATACATTACACTCTGACAAGAATAAAATACTCTAGATAGATTTTTGTTTTATTACGATAACATTGCATATCTAAAATCAAATTACACAACGTATTATTTTTTTTAATCAAGCAAAAACAATTGCCAATACAGATAGTTTGGGTATTTTCTTGTATTTGATTCAAAAGTAACAAAATAAATATATTTTTAAAAAATCTTAATTTTCTTGATAAGTCGATATATTTATACTGTAAATCGCATTCGCTATATTTTCAAATTCTGTTCAATTCGAAATTTCAATTTTCAGCAATTTCCTTTATATATAATATTAACAATGGAACCGTCAAGAGTAAGTATAAATGTGCAACATACATCTCGGTGACTTATCTTTTTACTAAAATGGTTGATTGTTTATTCATGACTTTCATACATCACGAATCAACACCATGAAGATTCAAATGCATCTTTTAATATTATGTAGATCACTGAGATTTGATATCGATTATTTTTGAGATTCTTATCTTGATATAAAAGTATCAAATGTTCACACTATCTAGAAGAATTTAAAATTTATTCTATCACACCTGATCCCTTTGTTTTAATTACAGTACCAGGAAAATATTTTTGACAGTCACTGAAATATATTTTAAAATCTCGCTTTTCAAATCGGTATCAGAATTGAAAAAAAAGGAGAAGCCTGAGTCTTTACAAGCTGCAAGGGCCACCACCCCGCGTGAGCAACGCTTGATAAAAACTTTCTCCACCTCTTCTATTGAAAACAGGAAATTAAAATAAAAGATCTAAATGTTAAGATTCTGGCTTGAGTGACAAGATTTGTTTTAATGACACTGTATTGTATTAAGATTACTGTTAACACTGACCGGATATAGAAGTGTAGACTGGTTTATTGTAGTGTGTATCCAAGTGAAGACGAGTTTAAATGAGGAATTATTGTATTTACACATTGTAATATACATATAGATATAAAAGTGTGTGTCTGTACTTTTAAAGTTTTTGAAATTTTCGAATGTTTTGATTATTTTAAGGAGGTAAGTCAGGAGCTGGACCAATAAGGACCACAACAAGTTGCGAAGGTCAAATCAGATCTAGAAGAAAAGCCTCTAAAATGCTCATGGCTGTAGTTGTGATGTTCAGTCTTTGTTACCTCCCGGTGCATTTAATTAATGTATTAAGGTACGTTAATAAATACTTTTTGAAAATTATTTCATAATAATGTACTGTATTTTTGAGTGTTCATTTTTTATTAGAGAATATCTTTGACATTGCCCTACTAGTAAATTTAGCTTTATTTAATCACAGAAACCATGCCACTTTAAAAAAATCTTGTAAGATGTTTTTTTTTAATAATAAATGCAACTACGCAATTTTTTTAGTGTGCGAAGAAGGATGAGAAGTTGCTCAAAAATAAATCTAATGGATAAGAAAAAGATATATAAACACAGATAAAACATGGTAGAAATAAAACAAAGATATTCGTTAACATAAATCTGTAAGTATCACAAATTTTCATTTCAAACAGCAATGAAATACTAAAATAAATAAAACGGCTTTATTTCTCCCGTCATTTTGATCAAAGTAGCAATAGAGTAACTTGTAAAGGGAATAAATACACAATTTAAAGTAGAAAAGAGTTCTTTCAATCTTTCTACACAAGAATAAATAAATTTTTCCAATAAAAAAAAAAAGAGACCGTCTCTTTCCTATAACATGTTCTTTTTAAAAATGTCAAAATATGGCCGCAAAAAACGAAATTTCACCAACCAACAGACCATTCTCCATTAGAGATAAGTTCGGACTCGTTTTCTGGGGCTCGGATCCGCCCGAGATCGACGGTTTTAAATCAGAGTCCGAAAGATTTTTTGTTACCAGACCTCGAGCCCGATACCAAAAATATACAAAGCAAAATTGCATGGTATTTATGGTATTAAAAATTTATTATTATGTTAATTATTTACTTTTGTTTATTATTATTGTATTATAAATTTACTATTATAGTATTAAAAATGTCTTACACAGATAAAATTGTTAAATGAAAATTTAAATACAATCTTATCAAAATCCGTATCAAATGAAAATATAGTTGACTCTTAAAATTAATCTCAAATTTTCCCCTAATTTAAAAAGTAAATTTCATGTACATGTTTGTGACTTAATGAATAAATGCATGAAATTTGCAGAAATTACTTTTTTTCGCTGGCGAATCGAACAACTTTTTCAACTTTCTGCAAAAAATGTACATCTTTAATTATAATCTATTCCTTTCTCATAACAATCTTCAGTGATTGATAGGTGCCTGAAATCCAACATAAAATTAAAAAAATGACTTTATTATTTTAAAGGTCCGATGCTTTTATAGGAAAAGAGGAAACACTGAACAATTGCTTTATATCAGAATAACATAATTATTTTTACTTACGCAGGAAAGTTGACTTCGAAAATGTATATCGTCCTCAGCATAAACAGACTTAATGTTGAAAAATCTAAATAGAACAACCACTAATTTTCATATGAAAAACGACTATGACTCGTGCACAATAGAAGATTAAACAATTTTCAAACCTCCAGATAATTTTCGTCTATTAATAACAGAAGAAAGTACTATCTTCACGTTATGTAACTAAATAATAAATAAATAAATAAACGATCCTATTAAAAAATATATGCTAACGAAAAGCAAATTCATATCTGTGTTTATTTTGATTAGCGCCATTCAGTAGGTCGTTGTCGGAAATTATGTAGACATAAATCTGTAATTATCACAAATTTTCATTTGAAATAGAAAGGAAATGCTAAAATAAATAAACACTACTTCAGTTCCCCGTCATTTTGATATAAATGACTTATTTGAAAAGGAATAAGTACGCAATTTTAAATGGAAAACAATTTTTTCAATCTTTTTTACGCATTAATAAATATAATTTTTCGGTTTCCGAAAAAATGAGCCCGAGCCCGAAGATTAGAATAAAAATTGGACCCGAGACCGTATCAGGCCCGGGCTGAGCCCATATTATCTCTATTTCCCATATTAATTTGAATTTTGCGTATCATTCTTTCTGATTTTCAAAGGAAGCAGATTTGTGAGACCCCTCCGTTCCCCAGGCTAATCACATGGTGGAATAATCATTTCACATCTGTATTTCCTTTTTTTTAAATTCGTATTTAGATTTTAGATTGCAAAAGCAAAGATATAAATAGTTTTTATCCTTATCGAGAATTTGCGCTAATTTCTTAAAGAATTGCAAAAACATGAATGAGAAAGAACGGCGTTAAAAAAAACTTCCATAAACAGAACACATTAAATTGGGATTAAAAAACAACTTTTTGACTTACTGTGACTAATACAGATTCTAGTAAATGTTCTAATTTTAAAAAAGATAAACAAAATAATATAAAAAAAAGAATGTGGGTCTTTCCTTTTATTACATTTCAAAACATAGACTGTTAGTTTTGAGTAACTAATTGAACTGACTTGGCTTTCAATTTTCTTCTTTTTTCTTTTATAAATTTCGATTTTTTAAAATAATCAAGCTTGGGTCTGCGTGAGCGAGGGGGGCGGAAGTGCCCGGGCATTCAGGGCACCTCCCCTGGCTACGCGCATGTGTATTTACATTTATTCATATATAACATTATATATTTATTTGTATGATTATTTTAAATAATAAACTTTTATGTATGTAAAAGAATTTATTTAACTACAATAACATGATTACTTTACAATGCATTGTTCTAAAGATGCTATCATATGTAATCTCATATCATAGACACTATCAATTATTTCTTATTAAACGCATTTTTCTAAACGAAAACAATCGAAACGTATCGTGGGCAGTTTAAATCTCATTACTTTATCATTTGCGAAAATATCATTGTTTGTGTTTCCCACCATAGGTTGTAACTCGAATGCCATGAATTAGAGCACTTTGTAAAAATAATGATTCTCAGTTCTCTGGATTAAAAATGGTTTTTGAAACATTTAGCAGAAGTTACTCACAAGGTGTCCCGCATATGTTTTACATTTTCAGATTCTGATCTGTCTTTAAAAGAATCCTATTCGTAAATGAATTATATGAAAAGAGATTGCATATATTTCAGATTATATGATAGTACATACTATGAAGTTCCAAACTCAGAACTCAGGACTGACTGTTAAGAAATAATTTCTTGTAGAGTTGTCACCATAATCTCGCTAGTCCAGAAAAGTATTTTAATTTCAATGACCATTTAAGAAATTGAAAGACGACCCTACAAAAGTGAAATGTTGCCACCGGAGAAAATGGTGGCAGGTTAAAAGAAACTTTCATTAATAAAAGAGAAATTACAAAGAGGAGGCAAATTTTTGAATTTTTGCTATTATTTTATACATGCTTCTTTTCAATTCCAATGTTTTGCATTTTGACACATTCATGAAGAGAGTTTCATTTGTAAATTTTTCTGACAAAAAAAAATAATAATAATAATCTGAAAAAATTTATTTTAAATATAATATGCAATGTTAGAAATTTTCACCATTATTATGTTGATTTAGAGATTATCTATTCTAAGAAAATGAAATGGGCTAATTACTTTGTTTTATTTTTGGTGTTGAAGTACTAAAATTAATTGACTCAATTCTGTTATAATTAAATTATATTTTTTCTTTTAATTTCTATTGTAATTTATAATCTTAAAGAGTTTATGATTTACTGTAGACTATTACAAATAAATCAAGTCACACTTCATTATAATACAGCTGTTCGTTATGATACGGAATTAACACGATACTGTGATTTTCGAAAAATATCATCGAAATATTTTATCACAGAATATACAACGATTGTCGGAAATTAAATGAGTCGGAGTTCTTATTCGGAACAGGAGTGACAAACATAATGTCCTTAATCATCTTGAAAATTAAAATTGATAACGTCACAGCGACTTATATGGTACCGCTGTTCAGTTAATTTTATTAAAAAAATATTTGAAATTTGACAGTGTTTTTAGTTTGAATAATAGTATGATAGATGACAATAACAATTAGCTAGATGGAGAAAATTATACGAAGAAAAATTCGCAATTCGTAAGATGTCGTTTATCGTTATATATACACAATATAGCCAAAGATGACCGGCCACTTGCTATTTTAGATATTTTATTTAATATCTTGAAAAATACATGAGAAATTATCCTGAAACTCTAAGTGTGTAAATATAATAATAGAGGTAATACATCTCCGTGAAGATTTTTTCCTGAAATTACATAGGGGACTCTCAACAAAATAAAAAAGAATGAATATCTTTGGATAACCCTGTCAAAACTAATACAGTAGAAGCACTCGAACTGTAGATTATGTCTAAGTGGCTTATTGTAATAAACTTTGTTCATTTTTATCTGGATAGAATGGATAATTTAACGTCAAATCTTCTAAAAGTGACGAAGCAGAAAACACAAAAACAGAATATCTAACTGTTTCTGCGTGTTGTACGTGCTAAAGCATTATTTTTGTAAATCTTAATGACACTAACATCGATTTTATAAATTAAGAAAAAGACCAAATATTCATAATCAACAAATTTGAACAGAGATCGCTTCGAATTGGCAGCATTATCACCGCATCTAATACTATTAGTAACTTCTAACTGAAGCTATCTGAGTCGTAAAATTTTATTCATAAAATATACTAACATAATAGCAAACTAGCATTAGTTCACCGGTTATCTCGCGCTTCAAAATAACATCTGTTATACATTTATTAGAAATACATTTTATAAAATATTAATATTGGCTAAATATTCTCTTTGCACAGGAAATATTTTTCAATTGAATGAAGTTATTACAAAAATATAGGTTTTACATTGAAAATATTTGCACTGAATCATCACTATTGCAGAGTATATTTTTATATACAACAATAGACCAACATTTGTATATTTTTCACAGTTTATATGCCAGGTGTCTGTAAATTCGTTAATATTTTTTTAAAAATAATAAAGAGTATTTTTTACCACGGTTTATGGGAAAACTATTCTCATGCGGGGAGGGAAGTTTTTTTAGGTGAAAAGGAACGAAAATAGTGAATTCTTCTGTTGATAAAGTGTGATTTTACATCAAAATCCCAAAGTGCTAAGTTACGTTTAGTGTGGTAGCTTACGTACTAACGAAATCTTTGGCATAACAGCTATTCTCTGTATTTGTCTTGCTCTACTTATCTCACTCACGGACAGTATTGATGAAATGTCCATTTCCGAAGCTAATGCAGATGTACGGGCTTCCGCTAACCGTGGGTGCAACATCTCTGGAAGGTCTATCAGGTTAACTTCCCATTTCTTCGAAATGTTGAACGAGAGTGGGCACTTCAGAAAGCGTTATTGTATTTTTTGGCTGCTTCATTCCTTTCTATGTCCAATACCGGTGTGAAGCTTTGACTGGAAGTTCTGCTTAAGATAAAACAGAGTAAGCAACAATGTATTTCTTTCTTTCTAATCGATGACCAGGCCCTTACCTGCCGAGTTGCCTCAGCTTAACGAGTTAGACAACTGGTTACGGAGCGGGTGACCACTTAATCACCGTGTAGTGGCAATAAACCTCATTCCTTCGCTTCGAAGCTCATCACATCTTCTGTACTTTCTTTCTTTCTAACCGATGACCAGACCCCTACCTGCCGAGTTATCTCAGCTTAACGGGTTAGATTACCTGGTATTGGGGAGGACGACCGACTAATTGCCGCGTAGCGGCAATAAACTTTGCTTCGCATGCCATCATTCATGCAGTATTTGCTTGTCGTTGAGCATACTTTGTTTTGCCTGTTAATTAATGGTACATCCTGTTGTTTGAACTCCAAATGGCTTCGCAAGATGGTCTCTAAATTTAGAGCCTTGATCAGATGACGAGACCTTCACATGGCAGAGCACCTCCAGAGGTATAATTCACAGGTAACTTGGGGGACTTTGCACCCACGACGGATTTTACATGCACCAGGCGCCATTAGCGTACATGATGGAATTTTAGCCGGCAAAGTGGGGGCGATCTATGCAGATAAGTGCCGAGGTCGGCTGATTGTGGCTAACGGTTGCTGAACTGAGTAGTTTATCGCCTTTGTGAATGTACTGTGTTTGGCCCCGCACATCACTCCCAGTCGCAGTGCCAAGTGAAATAGGGGCTGGAGTTAAAAATTTTTGAGCCGAATTAGTTGCATGCCCTTAGCAGACACAACAGGGAGGACAATTTTGAGGGAGATTTAGAAAAATAAATAACCAAAACTAAAAAGGCCGAAATGCTAAGTAGTGCCAGAGAAGGGAGAACTTTTGGGCCGAAATGCAAAGGCAGTCGAATCGCTGCTGGTGGTGACGTGATCCCGCCTTTCTACCGTACCCAAGAAAGAAAAACAAGTTGGAAATTGCACGTGAACGTAGCAAATGAGGTGCGTTCGTACGATAACGAAGTTTTAAAAATATTTAGATCTTGTTGATATAGTAGAGCGTGCTCCGGATACAGTATAGTAGTCAAAATCTTTACGTTTCAGTAAATATGCAGGAATTAATTTTTATTACACCTCATCAACGTATATCTTATTCATAAAATGTGAAATAGTTGAATATAATTAAAACACGTACCAAACCATGTTTCCCCGTATAGCATTATATAGTGGAATACTTTTGTGTGGCCCTGTAATTTAATAATAAAACTTCTTTGCATCACAGAATGTACAGAATGCATATTTCAGTATATATTTCATAGATTCATGCCAATTCTATTATGTTCGAATGAGTGTAACATCATTAAAATGCATTTGAAACTTTTTCCCTATTGACCGTAATGTAACGGAATCCTTTTGATTGTCCCTGTAATTGATCTATCCATCCGATTTTCATAAAATTTGAAATGACTCGACAAAATTATGTTATAATTATGTATTTTAAATTTCAAACGATTCAGTTGGGTAGTTTTTGCGTTGTTATATGCGGACAGACGGACAGACAGGCAGACGGACAGACGGACAGACAGACAGACGGACGGACGGACTGAGCGACAACAATAGGTGCTACGTGTTTACATAATTACGAACGCAGCTAAAAAAAAAAGGGTGCTCCATGGGCTGTCCCATTGGAGCGGGTCCGGTAGTTCGTGTGGCAAGAGTCCAAATGCATCTAATAAAGAGGCGTACTGTCACTAGAAAAAACAAGGGAAAAATAAAAACCCCGAACACGTTTCGGACCGCACAGAGTCCCTTGTGTCTCTGCATCGATGAGGTCAACGTGTGCGGTTCGGGGTAAGTGGACTAGTAGGTTGCTTCCCATTGCTCTTCGGACCGCACAGGGTCCCGTGGGTCCCTGCGTCAATGAGGTCAACTTGAAAGCCTGAGAGGCGTTAGGGGGGGGGGTTCCAGAACGGTGACAGACCGGGCAGAATCCCTTGAGTCTCTGCGACTATGAGGTCAACCTGTACGGTTCTGGTGCAGTGGACTTGATTGGTGCTCCCGAATCTCTTCGGACCGCACAGGGTCCCTTGAGTCCCTGCGTCGATTAGGTCAATTTTCGCGAGCCAAGTCCTAGGGGAGGAAATCCTGGAAGATAAATGGATTAGTAACATTGCTATTGTTTAAAATTAACCAGAGAGTTCACTTAACCCAAGCACTCCCCGTGAATTCCTTTTTGATTTTTTTTTTTTTTTTTTTTTTTGTAATATATATTTTATGTTGTTTAGATCTGGATGGTCAAGCAGTTAGGCGGGGGTGGGTGAAGCTTTCTGATTTGTCATAATGTACAGCTTGCAGATCCGAGATGTCTTTCGGCGTGCTTGCAATAGTATTATTGCGGGGCACCTGTCTCGGGCCGTGGATACTGCAGTTACTGCACGACTGCCGCTTACTAGTGTGATCATAAGATATATCCTTATTTTAACATTTTATGATTTTTTATTGTTGACCGTAGGGTTTTAGACCTAGGCCATTTTTCCTTTAATAACATATAGGACGGACAAGCAGTGCGAAAGGCGGGTAAAGCTCTTTACTGTGTCATGGTGTGCGACTTGCAGATCCGTGATGTCTTGCGACGTGCATGTAGGAAGTTCCTGCGGGACACCTGTTTCTGGCCTTGGATACTGCTGATAACGCACGACTACCGCACACTGACATCTGCAGTACTTGCTTCTCGTC
The DNA here is from genome assembly GCA_964019185.1 of Maratus speculifer. Classification (NCBI taxonomy): domain Eukaryota; kingdom Metazoa; phylum Arthropoda; class Arachnida; order Araneae; family Salticidae; genus Maratus; species Maratus speculifer. Next base: position 273,214,844 of record OZ025290.1, on the reverse strand, counting down.
TGAGCATATACACTGGTGTCCAAAAGTTAAGCATAATTGGTAATTAAATAATTATTTTTAAGTAATGAAAGAAATATGAATCGGAATGTGCTGAAACTCCAGGTGTGTAAACGAAATAGTACGCGTCACATATTTTCGCGAAGAGTTTTCCCTGAAATTGAACAGGGGACAGTCAACAAATTGTAAAAGAACGAAGATCTTTTGGATAACCCTGTCAAAACTAATGTAGCAAAAGCGTTCAAACTGCACATTATCATTAATGGGCTTTTTGTAATGTACTGTGTTAATTTTTACACGGATAACATGTATACTCGTAGAGAAATTCAGGTTTTTATAAAAACAGTCCTAAATTTTTCCAAGTTTTTTGCTTATAATTTGCAGAGTTCTTATTATAAAATAATGTTCTTTTCTGAAAATATGAGAAACATCATTGTACACAACACCCTGTCATCAGAATCTCTATAAATAAAAGGAATTCTGAGGATAATTAATTGGATAATTAATTAATTAATTGAGGCACAGATAGGCTCTCATCCTCTATTCCTTTTATTTATAGAGATTTTACACAGCTTAGGTAAACGCAGAAGAAATATAAAACAGATAATGTATTTATCACAAAAAATCGTCTGCTAAGAAAATCTTTTTTCATTTTGAACTCTATAAATAAAAGGAATAAAGCAGAAGAAATATAAAACAGATAATGTATTTATCACAAAAAATCGTCTGCTAAGAAAATCTTTTTTCATTTTGAACTTCTATAAATAAAAGGACAGATAGGCTCTCAAACAGTGAATCGTCGAATATAATTGAAGAACAAATGGAAGAACAAATGGAAGAACAAATGGAAGAACAAATGGAAGAACAAATGGAAGAACAGATGGAAGAACAGAAAGAAGAACAGATGGAAGAACAAATGGAAGACCTCTTCATTAACAATAAAAAAAGATATGCAAACGAAACCCCAGAACACCGAGAAGAAAGACTGGCGAAGAAAAGAGAGCAGAATAGAAAAAGAAGAGAAAATGAGACTGAAGAAAAGAGAAGAGAAAGATTAAGTAAGCAAAGATTAATAAATCGAAAGATTCTCAGCGATGAGACTGAAGAAAAGAGAAGAGAAAGATTAAGTAAGCAAAGATTAATAAATCGAAAGATTCTCAGCGAAGAATCAGAAGAAAAGCGTCGAGAGCGATTGTCCAGAAATGATGAGTATAAGAAAAGAAAATTATATGAAGAGAACGAAGAACAGAGACTTCACAGATTGAATGAAAAGAAATGTTATGATTACAACAGAAAATACATCGTCGTTGGATCTTGTTACAACAGAGCCTTCTTGCTATTTTTTGATGAACCCGGGCAACGCCGGGCAGAACAGCTAGTTTAAAAATAATAAAAATTGTATGAAAAATGAGTATGTTTAGTAAATAATTTTTCATTGCGCATGGGTCAACGATATCAAAATATCATTTGCATATTGTGTTAGCTAAATGTATAGAGCAACTTCTGTAAAAGTTTCAAAAACATAGCTTGAAAATTCTGAAAATGGGAGTCTATAGAATCAACTCAAAATCCGTTATTCCTAAAGGAAGCAAAAAAATCAGGGTTTTACCTAAATATAGTTGTACGTGCAATATTGTGTAGGCACTAAACAATGGAATATGGATACAGTCCCTCATCTTTTTGCTTCATTTAGGGAATAAAGGATTTTGAGTTGATTCTATAGGCTCCCATTTTCAGAATTTTCAAGCTATGTTTTTGAAACTTTTACAGAAGTTGCTCTATACATTTAGCTAACACAATATGCAAATGACATTTTGATATCGTTGACGCATGCGCAATGAAAAATTATTTACTAAACATACTCCTTTTTCAAACATTTTTTTTTATTTTTAAATTCTGATGACAGGGTATTGTGTACACTGATGTTTGTCATATTTTCAGAAAAGAACATTATTTTATAATAAGAACTCTGCAAATTATAAGCAAAAAACTTGGAAAAATTTAGGATTGTTTTTATAAAAACCTTAATTTCTCTACGAGTATACATGCTATCCTTGTAAAAATTAACACAGTACATTACAATAAGCCAATTAATCATAATGTGCAGTTTGAACGCTTTTGCTACATTAGTTTTGACAGGGTTATCCAAAAGTTCTTCGTTCTTTTTCAATTTGTTGACGGTCCCCTGTTCGATTTCGGGGAAAACTCTTCGTGAAAATATGTGACGCGTGCTATTTTGTTTACACACCTGGAGTTTCAGCAGATTCCGATTCATATTTATTTCATTACTTAAAAATAATTACCTAATTACCAATTATGCTTAACTTTTGGACACCAGTGTATTTTGTTTAGTTGGTTGTTTAACGTTACTTCCTGTAACCAACAATGTCTGATCCACCAAAGTGAAAATAACTTGAAAATATATCGGGAGAAATTTGAAATAAGCTGCAAAATTTGCAATCGGAAGTTAATGGAATCTGATTTACATATTTCCTGAAAATGGAACTAATCAAGAGTATTTTGTAAAATGGAAATGCCATTACTGACAAAAAAAATCACTTTATAACATATTATATATATATATATATATATATATATGTACATATATACAGGGTGATTCATAAAAGATGGGCAGAACTTTAAGGGGTTATAGTACACTTAAAGACAAATAATATTAAATAGGAGATTAAGGGTCCCAGACGTATTCCCAAGGAGATAGGGGGCATTAAAGTTTAGGGTCCAAAATTTCAAATGATTATAAAAAATGGAAAAATTGGTCGATTCGTTTGCGGTTTTTGCAAAAAATTTTCTTTATGCCAGTATTTTCTTGAAATATAATTTTAAAGTTCAATTTCAAAAAATGCCGATAGGGGGTGCTTTAGACTTTGGAGTAACAAACAACTATTTTTTAACGTTATTTTTTGTATTTCTTTGAATGATTTCGAAAGCTTAGACTTAAACTTAAATTTTGATCTAAAAATCTGAGTCCTAACGAGTAGTTAAGTAGCGTAAACTGAAATTTGAAATTTGAAACCCTTCTCCCCCCAGAACAAAAATCAGTTATTCCCGATCTTTGTGTCGTAGATTAGGCTCTAACTACTGCCGCGTTTTGCTAAAATTATTCTTTATGTCAGTATTTTCTTGAAAATAAATTTTAAAGAAAATTTTGAAAAAATTCCAATAGAGGGCGCTTTAGACTTTGGAGTAACGAACAACTATTTTATATCGTTATTTTTTGTGTCTCATTAAATGCTTTCTAAAGCTTAGACTTAAACTTAAATTTTCAGCTCAAAATCTGAATCGCTGAGCGTGGTTCAGTAGCGAGGGGAGGGGGTTCAAATTTCAACTTCTGAACATAGTTCAGTTTGCACTACTTAACCATGCCCAACGATTCTGTGCTGTGATACGAGGCAAAAATACAACTTTCGTCAAGGACTGCATAGTCGGAATTCACTCATAAAGGCACTGGCACAGTTGGAAACGTCGCTCATGCAAACGTTAAAGCTCCATTCCTGACGCTAGTCACTGGGTGAAGAAGGAGACAGAAAGTATGCAAATGTCAAATGGGGAAGAAGAAGAACACGTATGCAAAATTTCGACACGATTCAGGCATAAAAACCACTGAACGGTGAGTCAAGTGTAAGTCGCTGAAGTAATGAATCGGAAGATGGTGCCCTTCACGAAAAAGGAAAAGGCTGAGATGCATTTAATTTAAGGAGCGGCAGATGGAAATGGTGCAGAGGCACAACGAATGTACGGAGAGCGATTTCCCAACAGGCGGTTGCCTAACCGCAAAACTTTCGAGCGCTTGCACAGACAGTTGTGTGAGACGGGATCATTTCTCCCTTCCCGGTCGAATGCAGGTCGTGCAAAAAAGGACGAATCAGTAGTTGTTGCAGAAGCCATTCTGGATGTAGTAGCGGCGCAGCCAAGTACAAGTACATGAACAGTGGCTAGGCAGGTGGATACCTCACAGTCCATGACTTGGAGGGTACTGAAGGATGAACATTTGCTCCTGTTTCATGTGCAACGAGTCCAGAAACTGTCTCCAGGGGATTATCCAAATCGTATTGAATTCGCCCGCTGGTTTCTGCAGCAGAACGCGCTAAATCAACATTTTGGACGAACTGTGCTTTTCACCGATGAATGTACCTTCACACGTGAAGGTACATTTAACACACACAATGCACATGTATGGGCGGATGTCAATCCACATGCTATTTATCCACATGCTCATCAGAGACGCTTTTCCATCAATGTTTGGGCAGGAATCCTCGGAGACCACCTAATCGGACCGTACCTTCTTCCTGAACGCCTCAACGGTAAAACATACCTCACATTTCTGCAACATGTGCTGCCAGACCTGTTAAACGTTGTTCCTCCACGCATCCGGCGGGTCATGTGGTTCCAGCACGATGGAGCGCCAGCCCATTACGTACGAGACGTCCGCAACTATCTGGACATCACATTTCCGAACAGATGGATTGGTCGAGGTGGTCCTGTTGCTTGGCCTGCTCGCTCGCCAGATCTTTCACCCCTCGATTTCTTTTTTTGGGGACAATTGAAGGCTCTTATGTATGAGACACCCATTGAATCCCCCGAGGAACTGGTCGCCAGACTTTCCGCCGCTGTAGGGGAAGTGCTCGAAAAGCCTGATGTTTTCGCGGATGTTCGTCGTTCCATTCTTCGCCGTTGTTCTGCGTGCATAACCTCTGGTGGTCACAATTTTGAACATTTATTGTAATTACATGTTAATAAATATGCTTTAGTAACATAATCCTAATTTGTGTCTTTTTACCTCGTATCACGGCACACAATATGTGGACATGGTAAACTGAACTGTGCTCAGGAGTAGAAATTTCAAACCCCTCTCCCCATAAACTTAACCACGTCTAACGATTCAGATTTTGGGCTGAAAATTTAAGTCTAAGCTTTAGAAAGCATTTAATGCGACACAAAAAATAACGGTATAAAATAGTTGTTCGTTACTCCAAAGTCTAAAGCGCCCTCTATCGGAATTTTTTGAAAATTTTCTTTAAAATTTATTTTCAAGAAAATACTGACATAAAGAATAATTTTAGCAAAACGCGGCAGTAGTTAGAGCCTAATCTACGACACAAAGATCGGGAATAACTGATTTTTGTTCTGGGGGAGAAGGGTTTCAAATTTCAAATTTCAGTTTACGCTACTTAACTACTCGTTAGGACTCAGATTTTTAGATCAAAATTTAAGTTTAAGTCTAAGCTTTCGAAATCATTTAAAGAAATACAAAAAATAACGTTAAAAAATAGTTGTTTGTTACTCCAAAGTCTAAAGCGCCCCCTATCGGCATTTTTTGAAATGGAACTTTAAAATTTTATTTCAAGAAAATACTGGCATAAAGAAAATTTTTTGCAAAAACCGCAAACGAATCGACCAATTTTTCCATTTTTTATAATCATTTGAAATTTCGGACCCTAAACTTTAATGCCCCCTATCTCCTTGGGAATACGTCTGGGACCCTTAATCTCCTATTTAATATTATTTGTCTTTAAGTGTACTATAACCCCTTAAAGTTCTGCCCATCTTTTATGAATCACCCTGTATATATATATATATGTACATATATATACATATGTTCCTTTACTATTAATAGTTATATGCATATTTATGCATATGTGTGCATTAACTTATACCTACTATACTATATTTCAGATATACCGTTGGTTTGCCCCAAACTCCAGCTACAACTGTGGCATCCCTGATTTCCCACTGGTTATGTTATGCCAACAGCGCTGTCAATCCCATAATTTATAACATCATGAATGGTAACTTTTTTTTAAATCGTATTCATTCTTCCTTTATTAAATATTTCTGATAAATGTCTTCTTTAAGTGTTTTATAAAAAAAAATTCCTACATCCTGTTATATATCCAATGTTAATGAAATGCACTATTATATAATATAATTAAAATTTTAATAAATGATAGCTCAAAAAACGTTTACTTTTTAAGAAAATGTATATAATGTACAGATTGCTAAAGTTAATAAAAAAAAATCACTAACCTTCTGAGTCTTCTAATTTTGGATTATGGTACATTTATTTTTACTGTTCAATCTTCAATAATGCATGATTTGGTAGGTTTTTTTTCTATTCCATGTCCGAGAAAAAATATATAAATATACACTGGTGTCGAAAAGTTAAGCATAATTGGTAATTAAGCAAGTAATAAAAGAAATATAAATCGAAATGTGATGAAACTCCCGGTGTGTAAACAAAATAGTACGCGTTATTATTTTCGCGAAGAGTTTTCCCCGAAATCGAACAGGGGACCGTCAAAATATTGAAAAAGAACAAAGATCTTTTGGATAACCCTGTCAAAACTAATGTAGCAAAAGCGTTCAAACTGTACATTACGATTAAGTGGCTTATTGTAATGTACTGTGTTTATTTCTATAAGAATAGCATTCATACTCGTAGAGAAATTAAGGTTTTTATAAAAACAGTCCTAAGTTTTTTGCTTATAATTTGCAGAGTTCTTAATATAAAATGATGTTCTTTTCTGAAAATATGACAAACATCATGGTACACAATACCCTGTCATCAGAATTTAAAAATAATAAAAATTGTATGAAAAATGAGCAGTTTTACTAAATAATGTTTTACTGCACATGCGTGAACGCTATTAAAATTTCATTTGCATATTATGTTAGTTAAATGTGTAGAGCAAATTTGTGAAAGTCTCAAAAACATAGATTAGAAATTCTGAAAATTATCGTTGATAGAATGAGATCAAAATATTTTATTCCCTAATGAAGAAAAAAGATGAGGGGCTGTATCCATATTCCATTGTTTCGTGCTTAGACAATATTGCACGTACAACTGTATTTGGATAAAACCCCTGATATTTTGCTTCCTTTTAGGAATAACGGATTTTGAGTTGATTCTATAGACGATAATTTTCAGAATTTTCAAGCTATGTTTTTGAAACTTTTACAGAAGTTGCTCTATACATTTAGCTAACACAATATGCAAATGAAATTTTGATATCTTTGACGCATGCGCAATGGAAAATTATTTACTAAACCTACTCATTTCTCATATAATTTTTATTATTTTTAAATTCTGATGACAGGGTATTGTGTACAATAATTTTTGCCATATTTTCAGAAAAGAATGTTATTTTATATTAAGAACTCTGCAAATTATAAGCAAAATTTGTTAGGACTGTTTTTATAAAAACCTTAATTTCTCTACGAGTGTACATGCTATTCTTATAAAAATAAACACAGTACATTACAATAAGCCAATTAATCATAATGTGCAGTTTGAACACTTTTGCTATATTAGTTTTTACAGGGTTATCCAAAAGATCTTTGTTCTTTTTCAATTTATTGACGGTCCTCTGTTTGATTTCGGAGAAAACTCTTCGTGAAAATATATGACGCGTACTATTTTGTTTACACACCTGGAGTTTCACCACATTTCGATTTATATTTCTTTAATTACTTTAAAATAATTACTTAATTACCAATTATGTTTAACTTTTGGACACCAGTGTATGTCTTTTACCAGGAAAATGCAATTCTATATTTACAGTGGTTTATAAATTACCTATAAATTATTTAACTTGTAATTCTTGCATCATTATAGCTTAATGTGAAGATAATAAGATTTTACTAAGAATATATTCTTGCTTGTTTTAAGTTATGTGATAAAAAATATGTGGAAATAAAACTGCTAATATAATAATAATAATATTAACGATATTTTAATGTAGATGACATTTTCTCAAAACCTGCTAATCTCAGATATATTGCCGCTAATTAAAATACTCTGTATCACACTGTTGAGATATGTGCTAAAACAATGATACTGGAAAAATAATAATATGGAATAAAAAAATTAATTTCAAAATTTCTTTTTCAAGAAATTCCACTTTTACTCACAATAAAACTCTATCTAATTTAATTAAGAAATCTAGTAAATAATTAAATATATCTCCGACACCTTAATTTATATAATAATTCGCTTTTAAAAATAAAACTGCTTCATACACAACTACTAGATTATAAGCATTATTTGACCTTATTATAAATGATATAAAACTCGATTTTTCCATTAAACTCTTTATAAATTAAGGACTAAAAATACAGCTTCATCACAACTCAAAATCTTAAGAAATATTTATATACATGTCTTAAACTTTGCATGTAGAAATAATGCACATAAAATAAGGAGGATTTGTTTGTAGAAAGATATAGTTTTTGTGAATAACATTAAAGTTTGCCTAAGAGAGCAATAAATGAGAATATATTTATCCATATATTTTCTGCTTTCCATTCACGGCGAGAAATAAATGTATTTCTTACTATCTCGAACACAGATTTTTATTGAGAACGTTTTTGTCTTTCCATGTTTTTCATTAAGCATTAAAATTTCAATAAATTTCTCTCCCTTGTTAGCAATTGTATTTATACAAAAATCTGTTGTTTTTAAAATGCAATTAACATTTACATATTAAGTTGTATTTAATGCATTGATTTAATTATTGAATTAAAAAATATATAAAAAAAATAAAATAGACACCAAGTGAATCTTTGTAAAGTTATCGTGGAAAACTTTTAATTCTTTGCACTTATATGTCCATTCTGACTGGATATCATCTTTTTTTGCAAAATATATTTTTGGCACTAGTAACAAAGGAAAACAAATTTACCTTATATAATTAGAGCATTTTTGAAATTGTATATATGAATGAAAATTCTTTTAAAAAAGTAATTTCAATCAAAAATAATATATGAAGTAGATTCCCGAGTCGAAAGGGTTAATAATACCCAGATTTCATAACCTCGCAAGATCAGTTTGCCAGATTAAGACCATAACATTTAATTTAAAATAAAACAACAAAGATGAGTAATAAATGAACATAATGTACATAATCCAAATAAAAATAAATCAAATGCACACAAACATTTTACACTGTTCAAGATATCTTTTTTAAACTTAAATTCCAGAGATGCAAAATTTTGAGCTGGGGATAATTCTGAAACAAACAGGAATATTTAATTTTTTTCTTCAATCATAAATACAGTTTTTTATGGGTTTTTAAACCTTTTAAAAGTTCTTAATTATTTTATATTTCTGATTTTCATTTATTCTATAACTTCTAATTTTGCACACAGCAAGCTAAAAAGGTTGCAATTTTGCTTGGAGTATATAAATTTTAACTTCAAAAAATACATCTACTATTTTTCATATCTACTCCATTTTATATACTTTCATTACTGTTATTTTGCTGAGAGATGAAAAAAATATTTGCGACACAAGCAATAAAATTGCAGCTACTCACTAATTCAATAAATATACAGTACAAAGTTTGGTGTTACATTATGTTCGACGTGGAGGGTATTTTTCTTATTTATCTCGGAAATGATAACGAAATATTTTCAAAAAATGCATATTTGTAAAACCGTTACATCGAAAATCGTAAGAAATATTAAAAAAAGTAAGTTAAACGAAATAGTAAATCTCCTTTAATTTCTTTTAAAAATTTTTCGTCTTTAAAATTATTTTTCGTGTAACTTCTTCTCTCTTAATTTGTCGACGAGGTCAGTCTTAGTGCGTATGCTGAATTACTATTGGACATTCTACTTATTCAGAAAAACTATTCAGATAAGATAAGATTCATAGAAAATTGTACTTAAAAACGATTAGTTTCATATTTTGTTTAGTATCATTTATTACCAAATTATTACAATGTATCTTAAATACTAATTTTCCGTTTTTTCTGACGTCATATAGTCAGTTGTAAAACCAGAATGTTTACATAAGACATGAAATCAATAAACACTTGACATAAATAAAAATATTTTTACAGGGTTCATATGTTTCAGGGAATTTTTCAGGAGTAATAACAGTATTTTTTTTTTAATGAAAATAAGTCTAGATCAGTGATGCACAACCTTTTTACCAGAAAATCGTTTGCCACCGAAATATTTTAAAAGTGTTGTTTCTTTTCTTTAATAGCAAAGTTTCTGTCATTACTATAAGCAAAATTATTCTGCATAAGAATTGTGGTATTATTGTGGCCCGCGGGCCAAAGATTGTGCAACCCTGGTCTAGATTAAACCATAGAACTATTAAGAAAGAGAAACTGACATAACCCTAAAATAGTGAAGATTCAACTGTAACCGCTTTCGCAAGGACTCATTACCGCGGGGTTAAAATTCCACCAGTAAAACTGTGCAGAAAATTTCTCTTTATTTAAACGGCTCATTAATAGAAAACTTCAATCAAAAAGAATGTCAAAAACTAATATTCACTTTTACTGGTAACAATTTACTTCTCTTTAATAGATTCGCCACACTGCGACAGCCAAAACTGTGTGAGTAAAAAGATTTTTTCACCTCGCGAAACTGACACCAGTAAAAAGAAATATAATTTTCTTATCACATTTTTCAGAGAAATTTTTAATCAATAAGGCTCTAAAATAAGACGAAATTTTCTAGTTAAATTTACTGGTGGGAGATTTCGCAAGCGGTAATCAGAAACTGTAAATCTGATTAAATGAAACAGCTGTCAACTTGTGACAACCAAGTCAGTTACTTCAGTCGCAACTGATATACAATAGAATATATGTCTCCTCCTTTTTATTCATAACTCCATCGGTTAAATGGGTTAACTTTCACCTTATTTAAACAGAAATTTTCTATAAGAAAGTACTGGTACCAAAGAATTTCTTGCTAGGAAATTTCCTGGAGCGGTACAAACACTATTTTATTAACGAAACATTTTCTATGAAAAAAAAGAAGTTTAGCAGCTATGATTATATTATAATGTACGGAACTATAACATATTTGTTTTGTTAGCATTTCTTTAGCACAATATTCTCAAACTGTTCTTTTTAAAAAACTAATATTAACTTATATTTGTATATTACAGGCAAATTTCGTAAAGAATTTAAGAATACATTCACTTGTCAATGCTTGAAGCAAGATAAGCGACCTAGACCTGGAACAACATATCTCTGCAAATACACCAGCACAGTATCCCATTGTGACAAGAACATTCATGAGTTGGCAAATTTCACCGAAAACAAAAATCAGTTCTGAGCTTATCCGTGTCTAAATATTTGTTATTTTTCCTGCAATCCCAATATGTTGTGATGATATAACATTACTTTGTGAATTAAATGTTATTTTTAACTTAAATTTGAGATGTAAAAATTCACATATGAAAAATAAATTTCAGTAAAATAATGTGTTGTAATTATTGCAGTAATATGACATAGCCAAAATGAGCCGTTTTAAAATGTCTGTGCTCAATAATTCATACATGACGTTATGAACACAAATTACAGTATGAACTAGAATTATCTTTATAAGTTAACTTGCAATAAAATGTGATAGAGATAAGATTAATACTCAAATTATTTTTATCATTAATTTTTAACTGATTATTGTAATTTATACATTTTTAAAACTTTTAAATTAATTTCCTTTCTTAGAAGTTCTAGTACATATTTTTATTAAATGAAATATATAAAATGTTTAATGTTTAAAGCCAATATAAATACCTAATACACCAAAAAAGTGATCTTTAACTAGCCCAAGTAAACTTCGAATAATCCACAACATTCCTACAAACGTTTTTCTATTTATGTCACGTAATGCTTATGTTTGTAGATAAAAAAAAAATCCAATAATGAAGTGTTCAGGAATGCTGACACTGCAGTAGATTTTCAGCGGAATTTTTTAATTTTAACCAAGTGTTCTATCTCTGTCAATATAGAGAGCAGAAGACATGCATTTATTTGATGTTCTATATGAAATGTGAGGCTTAGCATTTATCTTACAGATGAAAAAAAGAATAATTTTAATAAATATATATATATATTATATGGGAACATCCATTCAGAAATTTTGCGACAATTCGAGAAAATTTTCTTAAATAATCACAATTGCTTGTATAAAAATATAGTTAATGTAACAATTGGTATGACCAATTAAATACTATTGTGTACCACTTACGTAATGCATAACTAATTTGTAACAAAAATCATTCAATTGTCTACATATTCAATAAACATTTTCTTACTCTTTTCACACTCCGGTCTCAAGAGTAACAAAACTTAAACTTTTTATGTATACAAGCAAAATTACATTTTGTACCAAATTACATATGTTTTATGAGAGTAGGCCATAGTGGTAATAGATTGATAAATATTTTTTTTTATCTCAATTGTATTTTATAATAACGCAATTGGAATAATTTATGAAAATTTGCTTGAAAGATCACAAGACTAACATATTGCATTCCCATACACTCTCAAAATATTTTTCTTCATTTCATGGAAATCTACTGGTAGCAATGTTGACGGTATATTTCTTTTGATTGACGAATATCCGTTTTCCCCCCGTTCCAAGTAGTAAAAAATCTATCAATTGAAGAATGTCGAGGAAAAGCAAAAGCAGCAGACTCTGGATTCGAACCAGCCACCTCATTGTTACGAAGCTAACAAGCTAGCACGTGGTTGTAGTTGCACAGCAGAAAAATACTTTGAAGTAAAATGTTTGTTCGCTTTAGATGGGTATGGCTTGGTCAATTTCTTTAAAAAACTTTTATTTTGATGTTCATTTCGGGAAGATTTCATTTTTAATGAGATTGTGGCAGGGGTTTATAATAATACAGGATCAACTTATCCAACTTTAAAAAATAAATGGTGAGTATTTATAAATGAATGAGAAAAGTAATTGTTATCTATTTTTAAATTCGAAAACATTTTTGGCTTTTTTAACTAAATTTGACATTTTAATTAATAGAATTTTTTGTTTTTAATTTTAAAATAAATTTGGATTTATTACTAATAGAGTTAATATGCATGCGTGCTAGAAAGGAACATAATCATTTCCTCATTTTTAGACATTCGGAAAAAGTTCACAGATCAAACAAGTTTTCTAGGAGTATGGAAATATTTGTTTAAAAATAAAAAATAATTTAGAGTATATTGACAAGTTTTCTGTCAGTGTATATCGATTTGTTTTACATAGTGTGTCTCTTCTTATCGCTGTGCAATAAATAATTACTGAACCATTATTTTTGAAATAGATAAAATGCCGGTAAAAATTGAAACAACAACTACAATAAAGGATCTTTATAATAATTACATTAAGTTCAATTAAAGACAGTAGATCAGAATTTCAATAATTCATCAGGTCAAATTTATCACGTAGTGCAATGGCATGCACATCCTCTATATATAAACATGCGTATTCACTAAAATGTTCGGATGTGGAAGCTAGAACTTTCGATGAGTAAATATTTTATGGATTGATAGAAATAGTATTTATTTACCAAAATAGAGTGTAAACGAAAATCTTATTTTTCTGCAAAGCGCATTTTGATGAATGCTCCACAAGAAGTTTATAAAAAATTTCTACATATCTCTAAAATAATAATATTATAAAAATTCTACACTCTTTGCGTCTCATTTCCTACATTTCTATATATTTATTGACGTATTCTAAAATAAGATTTTCTATATTTTAATTATATGCCAGACATGTCAAAAATTCTATTTACATAACTTGAACAGTTATCTTGTGAAAGTTCTATGTTAGGACTTCAAAGTCAACAAGTTATCAGGTAATTCAATGGTTTTCACCTTTGCTACACAGGAATTTAAAATTCGATAAAATTTCAGTCTGTAGAAAGGAAAGTAATAGCTGGTTAGGCATTTTACGGTTTGTATCAAAAAATGCATTTACATGATAGAATGGAAGGACAGCAGTATGCTTGAAAATTGCAAATCTTGCATTTTGGGAAGGGTGTTCAATCAGTTTATCCAATTGTTCCACACATATTCCGTCAGCGGAGTCGCCGATAGGGCCAGTTAGTTACCAAAGCATTCAGTGTTGTTAACCAATACACAAACAATGTCGCTCAGCGGAAATAACCCGAGTAACTGGTAAGCAACGAACTAACCCAGAAAAAAACTGTTAGTTGGGTTACATGATCGGTTTGATGAACATTTATGACAACAACAATAAAAGAATAATTGCAGCAACATAATACAGGTGGCGCTACTAGTGAACAATACCAATGAAGCCCAGTGAATCTGTCAACCGGTTAGAAATCGGCCAGTTGCTGTGACATCATGTACCCGATCACATTGATCTCTTTAGTCAGGTGTACTTAACGCACTCCAAATGTTTCAAAATGAGATAAACACTTTTCCCTATACTCTTTATATTGGGTGGTCGAGAGATTCTGACCTCAAACTGGTAGACGGTAGGTGCTGGGTTCGAGTTCAATCACGACCGTCGGCCTAACCGTTCGGAGTTTTCCGTGGTTTTCTTCGAACCTTGCGTAAATACGGGTTAGGTTCCCTTAGAAAGACCCCCACGGAGGGCATCCCACCCCTTAGGGCCTATATCCCATAGTGTAGATAATTGGCCGACATACATACAACAACATACAACAACTTTATATTGGATTACTTATATAACATCGACAATATGTATGTTGTTAATGTTATCAATATTTTAATGATATTCATCTTCTCTTTACAAAAATATGGAAATTCGGTATAAATATTGCATGTGGTAAGCATAACATGTTAATGAATAATCAATTGCATGAATTGGGAGAAATGGCGTTCAGTTTGAAAAAGAGAAGGAGGGCCATAAACATTCAATATTGAAAAGCTCAATTCATGAAGGCTCTCAAAGCTACATGTACACTTTTTATCACATTCATTCGCAATGTTTTACGTATCTGTAGAAACTTGTAAAATGTAATATTAACTTATATTGTATTTCATTTTTTATTGCAAATAGAAAATTTTGTAATTTAAAAATAATTCACCTATGACAAAATTATAACTTATTTAACTACTGCAATTATCTTGAGAAAATTTCCTGTTTTCAGTTGCAAAATTTTTCAAATTACATACATTTTTGGACATATTTCTTACAAACTGTCTAAAACAATCCAGTAATATGGATAAATAATTAGTAATAAAATATGTAAAGACGACATAGTACATAACATATTTATAAAACAGTCAGATCTTTTCCATCCGCTAATTTTGTTTGAATACCAGCCATTGTAACAACAAGAAAACTTTTTTTCTCTTAGAAAATTGGTAAAAAGGCAATTTTTCTTGCAAAAAAACGGACCATTGGGAGTGCTTAACAGTAGTGCATTCTATATATAAATCAAGGGATGAGTTTCTTCCAACCTGCAAAAATTCTTAAAGTATAAACCAAAATAGAGGAGAAATGCACTTTTATTCATCAATTTATTCGAACAATTCCAATGTGGAATAAATGGATTGTATTTAAAAGGTGACAGTTTACCTTTTCAAGAATTGCGTCTATTAAAAAAAATACAAATGGTGAACTCACTGCATTTCAATGTTCAATTAAAAGTACATTTCGAAAATAATAATAATAATAACTGCAAAATTAATTAAAATAAAAAATATATAAAAATTTATATTTTTAAAAATATTTATTTTTTTTTTAAATTATATTTTTGCCCTTTTTTATTATTTCAAATATGTATTGCATAATCTGCGCATGGATATTTCGATACATATAACATTTAATCTATCTTTTTTACCGATCTATGTATATATCGGCATTTATATATATATATATATGTATATATATATATATATATATATATATAGAGAGAGAGAGAGAGAGAGAGAGAGAGAGAGAAAGAGAGAGAGAGAGAGAGAGAGAGAGAGAGAGAGAGAGAGAGAGAGAGAGAGATTTACAGTGGCGGTCAAAAGTTTCCGGCCAGCAAAAATTTTTTCATTAATTTGTAAATATACCCATATGAAGAGGAATCTAAAAGTGATATTTATACATTTTATTGACATAATAGTTAGGAACTTACTTATAGAAGAACATGTAAATATCAATAAATTTAACTGACAAAATTAAGTATAAAGAAAAACGCATGTTCTCAAAAGTTTCCGGCCACCAAGTTTGTATAAAAGTGGTATTGTAATAGAAAATTACAGTATAAACATAATTTACAATTAGCTTTTTATGATATTACTATTTTATTAGCTTTAGTTATAAGTACTGTGGGGCAGCAACGTGACATTCATACAATCAACTATTAAAGATCGTCTATGGTACGTCTTTTCCACATTTCTTGCAATTTTGGCAAAATTTCGACTGAGTTGGATTATTTATAGTTCCGCAGTCTTTTGTCAACTTTTTTTCAAAGTTTTTCTATTGGATTCATGTTGGGCGCTTGGGCTGATAATTTCGAAAACGAAATTTTTTGTGCGAAAACCATTGCTTATCGAGGTTTGCATACATTATTTATGTCGTTATCATGTTAAGAAAAATAGTTGCGACCAAATCTTTTTCTCTAATAAGACAGAAAATAGTCTTACAAGATATCCTTATACATTGTATCATTCACTTGGCTGTGGATTTCAAATAACGGGCCGTCAATTTTTGAAGAAAATACTCCCCACGGCATAACGTGTCCTCTGCCATGCTTCATTGTAGGAATAACATAGGTCGAATCATATCTTTTGTTGTTAGGTCATCGGACGTTGTGTCTGCCATCACTTCCAAAACTGTTTCGAATTCGATTGATGGAAAAATAGAACTTTTTTTTCAGTCTTCACTTGACCAGACTTTGTGTTTTTTGGAAAACGCCAGTCGGGTACATTTGTATTTTTTTAACTCTGAAAAAATTTTAACACTGACTCTTCCATAAAGTTATGCATCACGTCAGCATGTTGATACTGTATACGGACTTACTTCAGCAATATTTTCATTCTGCAAATCGCAGTATATCGCAGTTGCAGCGGAATTTTTATGCGGATTATCAATTGTTTTTCTCCTGATAATTCTGTCCACAGGAATAGTAATTTTCCGGGATCTTCCGGACCTCTGAAAGTCCTGACGGCCACGGCTAGTTTTAAATATTGTTTACGGTCGATTTACCAATCGATAACTTTGCCGCAATATCTCGAGAAGATTGGCCTTTTAGCGTCAAACTAATCATCCTTTATGAACAATAATTGTTGAACTTTTCAATTTTGAATTCAAATTATACTATACACGTTGATTCATTCATAAACACAACCAAAAATCAGTTTACCGATAGAAAAAAACTAAAGAATGATAAGTGGCCGGATTCGAATTTTATCCCTTTGCATGAAGCATCTTCAGTATCCAATCAAAATCATCACATGGTCAGAGGTCATTCACATATTCCTAACTTTTGAAGCAATTGTGCTTCTGCTTTGCTAAAACCTTTTGGTAAATAAATCGAAGAAACTAACTGGAAACTTTTGACCGCCATTGTATTTATATACTATATAGTGAAAAAACGATGAAATCTAACCTATTTTCATAACTTTTGATTTAAACAAAAATTACAAAAAACCTGCAATCATTCAATTTCATGTGCAGATTTATCATATATATAATAACGAATGCATACAAAAATGTTGAAATGCTTATCCCAAATACGAAAATAGTCTTAATAGCTTATATAAAAAAGTAACGAAAATATGAACATGGAGAGAAATCTATTTAGTTTTAAATCGTGTAGATGATTGCAAAGCGTTTATAAATTTAAATTATCGCACGATATGTGGATAAATATACTGACAAAATATTTATAATTCAAATATTGTATTCGTACATTAGGTATTAGAACTTCAATATTTTTTCTAATGATATTTTAGAAGTCTAAATTGAGTATGTTGCCAAAAGGCAACACACAGCATTTAAGATATACAGCATTAAGCACACTACTATTTAAGATTCCAATAAAAATAATTTTATCATTTAGATCATTTATTTCAAACACTTTTTTAAATAAAAAAAATAAAACATACTGAAATTATTCGATGAAGTTAATATTTTCACTTCTGGAGTACACATATTATTTACAAACAAATGTCACATTAACCCCTTAACGCGCAGTGTTGCCGGGTCGGCAACACCTAAAGTTCCCGCTGTTTAGAGACACAAAAACTCCGTGAATATTTCAAAAACTACTCTAATGGCTACTTTAAATCTTTCTTATGAGTTCTAGATGGCAGCACCACAGAGATCAAACTCTACTGTTTTTAAATAATAGGTAAAATGTTTTATGTATTACGCGCTTCACATCACTGCTCTTCTCACTGCGCTTATCAATGATTTACTTATGGAAGGTTACCACTTCGGCAACAGCTGTATAATTAAAATGGTTAGTGCAATCTTTACAAAACAATACCTGTGTAATAGAGGCACAAATTAGGCCTTAATAGATTGCCTATTTTTTTTTCTTTAAATTCCAACTTTAAAGAGTTGTGCGCCGGAAAGGGTTAAAAGCTCTCCTATTACATTTGACATCTCACTTCAGATATATAAATTAACTTTATGATAAAATGATGCACTTCTGTATTCCATCAACGTTGTGAATCTAAAGTGTTGAAATCCGAATATTGATGCTTCAATATTTTACATATAAATAAGGATTTTAATTTTAACACTTTATATTAGCCATATATCTTCATATTAGCGGATATTTTGACATCTCGCTTCAAAATTCTCAATTGATTTTTCTCTAAATTACAATAAATTTAAACATTCTGCCGATGAAGTCAATATAAATAAAATATTTTCAATCAAATTTCAATTACTTTCAACTGCAATATTTATTTCTAAAGTAAATGTTACCTTTTTTACTATCAAATACACTTATGTTTACGTTTTCAAAATAAAATGTATCTTTTCCATCTAAAAGAAATGTATTAATGGATGTAGGAATTTTATAGATTTAAGAAAGACATTTCATTTAAAAAACGTGAATGAAATAATAATCAAATCCTCCAAATCTCTCAGAATATATTTTGCAAATAATATTCAAAACCTTACTTTTTATCTTATTTTATTTCTTTATTATACCGGCATTTTTCTTATATGTCTCATATATTTTCAAGTTTAAATTTCATTTGGACAGAAGGTAGTGTTTAATAAAGCCACATTATTCATTTTTAATTCAAATCCATTAGAAATGCACTAGTCCGTCGTACAAGTTTGTAGCCAAAGAAAAGCGTGGAGTATCCGATACACGAAATATCGGATATATTAAAAAAATGAAGATGATTTTCTATGAAAGTTTTACATTCAACTCAAAAAAGTCGGTTTATATGCTTATTAGAATATGCTTAATCAGATTATAGATATATAATTGCATGCATACTAGTTATAGAAATGAAAAAGTGTAATGATAAAGATGCTGTATATTGTAGCTTAGATAGTATTGTTTTCTGTAGATAATGAAAATACGTCATTTCCAAAAGAACAATGCAACGAGGTCCAAATAGTTGAAGGGTTATTCTAAGAACATGATTTTATAAATATATCTTTTGATACATAGTTTGGCTATTTTAACATTTAATATATTTTAATGGATTTTTAATTAAAAAGGAGGCTAAAATTTTGACATATTTGGTTTCATTCAAAGCATATACTGTAGCTTTTTACAATAATGAAAGAGAAGGTTCCAACAATTCTTTATTGAAACTACAAGTATTTCCGAGTAATAATAGCTACTTATTTAATTATCTATGCGTCTAACGCATTCAGTTGTTAATAGTCTTAGATAATGGTAATCAAAATATGCCAGCATCTTAAATTATCTTATTTATATAGCTCATAACAAAAATTTCTCAAAAACATATTTTAAAATATTTTTTTATTTAAAAGAATATGTGATTTAAAAAATTCCGTTCCAAGCCATATATTAAAATAGTAAAGATCAGACTTTAAATACATTGATGTCATCGAACATTTCTGAAATATAGAACACAAAGTTTTTATTTTACATGTTGATCTTAAAGTCCTTGATTTTTCCTGACAATTTAATGTGCATATATATTCAATAATTTTTTTTAAAAACTCGATACCATTCTTACTACGAGAAAAAATTAAAATATCCATTTTCCAATTGTTTGCTTATAATGTATTCATACACCTGTAGAATAATATGATAAAGTGTTGTATCAATCCCGAATATGCGAGAAAAGGTTTTTACTGCAACTTTTTCCATTTAAATGTAAAAATTTTTAATTTTAATTTCATTTCTCTTAATTCGAATTTTTCTTTCTTTTATCATTTTAAAATGCTTAAAGTACAAAATCTATGTACGAAATGATATTTATTTTTTTCTAGATAATATAAAATATGCATTCAATATATCAGGTAACCAAGAATGTTCGTACGACTTTTGTCACATAGCAGTGCTTAAATGGATTATGATGATGTCCATTTAACATGACGACATATTTTTGAATCCTCATTAAATAAAGAGTTGTTTACCACACGTTTTTCTATTAGTTTTGCAGGAAGTGTAATCTTCGAAAGAACACGCCATTGGGAAAAGAGGTTTGGAAGTCTATTTTTCTCTACGAGTTCAAATTTGTAAACAAAGTTAAAGTGGCCACTAGAAGAATATGCATTACATTTAGAAGGATTTTAGTTAGTTAATCAACTGCTCAAAAGCGGTTCACTCTATTTTCGTTCACAGATACTAGCCTCGGAGATAAGCCCTATGTTTTTCGTCCATCTCAATAGACAAAATTTAACTATAGATGGAAATCAAACAGAATTGCTATCAAGTCTTGCAAGAGCTATCATACAAGCTTCGTATGTATTACGGAATCATTCAATTGTCCTGCATAACCTTGGGATCAAGTGAAAACTCAACAAGTGCGTTCCTCTTGTTCTGTCCGATTGAAACGTGAACAGACGGTTCAACATCTGCTTGTCATTGCTATCATCCTGTAGCAAAATCCTAATACTGGAACAAGTATTGTCATGTGGCGAAAATTGGTTCATATATGACATGCGGAATAGAAAATAATATTAGTTATTTTTTGGTTCCGTTTTATTGGACGCCAAACCGAGCATTCATCTAACAAATCTAATCCTCTGTGTTTGGTGGAGCATCGTCGTATAGTTCAGTAAAACTTTTTAGAAAGCTGAAAAAACATCCCGGCCGACGTCTATTCGTCACACTTGCAAAAGATTTTCAACAGCTTTACTCCTAAAGCAGCCAGCGCTGGTAAACAGAAGAGGAATTCTTCTCCTCCACGATAATACCAGCAGTCATACAGCTCCTATCTTGGAATATCTGAAGCATTTTTGCAGCTCTACGCCGATCAAGACGTCTAGACCCCAAAACTACCATTAGTAAAAAAGTTTATATATCACTTTTTTCTGGGCAAGATAACTTCTATAATTCTGCTCCGATCTTCTCCGAACTGATACAAAAAATCAAGGGTATAAAATGTCGGTCGAGTTCGTTAATGGGCAAAATCGGACCAAGGGGGTGGAAATAGGGAGGGGTTTTGTAAAAACCGAAAAAACGCAATAACTTCTTAACTAAAATAGATATCAAATCTGTTTAAAAGTAAAAGATAAAAGAAAAATAATCCATAACTTAGTCAATTCTTAAGCTATCGAATCTAATTAAATTTATTTTACATCTTCTCAATAATATCTGTACATTTTATACTAACAAGTTTTTCATAAAACCATTTCCTAAAGAAAAAATAATTTAAACAATAATAGGAATTGGAGAAAAAACTCAAATCCAAACTGCTTGTGTTCGGACTCATTTTTAAATTCATTTTTTATTTTAAACGCATCCAAATGGCAGATCCTCTCATTTAGGAACTATATAATGTGACGTATTGACCACATTTTTTGATAAAGACAGAATATATTTTTAAAAAGGCTGCCAAAAAGGGTATTTTGAACAAAATTTCCCGAAGCGATAATGTTTGAAAAATTGAGGCATTAAAATGACAAAATTGAGTTGTTTTTTTTACACATTTTTAAAAGTTTTGCTCTCAAATGCATCCAATTGACAGGTTCTGTTATTTAGGAACTGTAAGTGTACCGTATTGGTCAGTGTTTTGATAAATGCTAAATACATCTTTTAAAAGAAGCTGTCAAAGTGGGCACTTCGCACAAAATTTTCCCTAGGCGATGATGATTATTAAAGAATTGAAGATGCATTCAAATAACAAATTGATTATTTTATGACTCTTTTTTCAATTCAGATTTGCTCCCAAACGCATTCAATTGACAGATTTTTTTTTGTTACTTAGAAACTATATAATGTGCGTATTGGTCGATTTTTTAATAAAGTCAGAATGTATTCCAAAATATGTTGTCAAAATGGGCAATTGAGCCGAATTTCGCTTAAGATGATTCTGATAAAACCAGTTCTTACAGAAAAGTGAAATGGAAAAAAATTCAAAAGCGGGCAAATAAAGTTGTTAAACTGGATTTATCGCTAATCATATTTTATTTGCTGTTGTTCAAAATGAGCACTCTTCGAAATCTACCTCCGCCTATAGGTCAATCCAACAGGGATTTTAAAACATAAAACGCGTAAAAATATGAAAATTTCTAAAAGATTTAACAAGTTTAATTTTTTTAAAGTTTCTAAAAATATATTTTATTTAAATTTATCATATTTTTTATCGGAAAAATAATTTTGCTTGAATATTTTATTTCATGATATATGAAAAACGAACAAGTTTTTCAAAGGATACCGAGAAGTTTTAAACTGCATTAGTGTATTATTCTTTTTCAAATTTTAAAGTGGATATACGTGACCCGATGAAAGAATTTATAACTCGTTAGTACAATTTATGTTTCTAGAATAATGTAACTTTTTTGTTAATGAAACATATTTATTTAAACTACGTACGAGTGATGAATTTTGAAGGAAGAATATACATTATTTTTATCTAAAATCTATAGAAGGATTTATAGTTTTGATAATTATAATTACAGTAAAGCCCCGATAATTCGGATTAATTGGGACCAGACCCAATCCGGATTATCGAAAATTCGGATTATCCGGAGAATGAGGGAAAAAAATGAAATAAAGCATACTTACAGAATATCACCTTTATATTAAACATACTGAATATTTACAGACAGTAAAAATGTTTATTTTGTAATTACTAATCTTTTGCTGTGCCAGTATTGTATAAGTTTTGCGGGCCGCACGGTCACGCATCCCTTTGAGTATAGTTAGTTTGTTGGATGTAGTGTGTTGATGTTCTACCTGATGTTCAAAATAAACCATTAAATGTTGTAAATGATTTGTTGCTTCGTTATGGCTAATTTTTTATGGCATTTTTTTTAAACATGCTAACAGAATTTTCAGGTAGAATTTCCCTTTCATTCTCGCATATTTTTCATTCTGTTTCAAGCTGCTTGTTATTCAAGTAATCACAATTTGTAGACCATAAAATCTTCTACTTTCGGAGAGTGCTCTCAGCATCCTGCTTGCAGACTGTAAGTGATGCATTGTTGTTTCTTTGAAAGGTAACATCAAAGAGTTTAAATTAAAAAAGATTAAAGTATTCTTCCGAAAATATTTCAGAAAAGACTTTTTTATTCAGAATAAGAAAATGAAATGAATTAATGTTATCGAAATTTTGCCGGTCGCTTCTCAAATTTTGAGAGGGAAAAAAACTGACCAGACTGATCCGGATTATGCGGAGATCCGGATTAACGGGGTCCGAATTAACGAGGTTCTACTGTACCTTGATTAACACCTCGAAAAAGGAAAATGTTGTTTTCATATTTATTGATTCATATTTCTATTATTATTACTATTAATATACTTTAAGTTCAATTTCCGTATCATTGCATAAATAATAGAATTTCATACATTGACATCCACATTTATTTTTTCATTTTCGCTAAAATTAATCGAACGTAGCAACAAGTTGAGATACTTTGAAGAATTTAATATTTGCTTCTGAATAATATCTAAAAAAATGCAAAATACTTTCTAATATTAAGTATATTTTTAAGTGAGAGATGTCATCTAAAGAAAACTTACGCTCTAAATGCATATGCGTAAATTTACACATTAAAGTAGGTATATTGATGATGCAATAAAGATTTATCCATATGTGTAAAGTACTAAATACACACTTGGGGTATGTCAATTTTAAAATATATCTTGTTCTGGGTATTTTGATAATAGAAAATTAGATGCGTAAAATGTAGAAAACGTTATCAAATAACTCTGAAATACACAGCTTTACTATATATTATACATGAAAACACATATATCTGTGTAATAAAAATAATTATGGGTTTTGTGTACATACATAAAGTTATATCTCGGAATGTAAATATTGAATTAAATATTTTTATGGACGCAGAACAAATTTACATGAATTACTCATCTGCTTGATGCATTTATTCTTTTTTCAGCAGATTTTTCCGAAGATCACAAATTATTGTAACATTAATGTATAAAAAATTACCTTCCAAAGTTTCTGCTTTCAAAAAGCCGTCTGTATACTAGCCCTAAAATAGTGCGCACAATTTAAATACAGAACTAGACAATCTAAATAAATACAGTGTAGAATAAAATTTCGCAACAGAAATTATGACGCCAATAGTATATTTCCTTATTTTGTCTTCGACCAATTTCAGTTACAAATATTTAAATATACATTTACATCAAGAGAAGTAATTCTGTATTTACAATTTACAATAATCAAGTAATACATACTGAAACAGATACAAACACGAATTGAGAAACTGCAACTTTCCATAGCACTATCTTAATTATTCAGCTAGTGTTACAAAAATCAAGGTTTGTATTCACATTTATTTATTGAATTCATAAAAGTTCACGTATTTCTGTCTACTAGTATGTCTTGTACATATTTCTGTGTAACTTCCTTATCACATCTTGTTTTCACAGCTTAATTTTCTGTAATATGCAAAAAAAAAAAAAAAAAAAAAAAAAAAAAAAAAAAAAACAGATAAATGGGCAATATACAAAATAAACAAATATTTATGAAATATGCAAAATTTGTAAATTTACATAAACACTTCGATTAAAGTAAATCCGTAAATTCTTTTTAATTTACACACTTCTTAGATTATGTGACTTGATAACAAATTACGCATTTCTTTAAGCCGATAAACACAAAAAAATACAGGTAAATTTTTGAGAGTACATTTTATGACAAAAGATTAATTTTACAATTTTACATATGTATTTACGTAAATATGATATATTTACACGTATATTTATGTAACGTGACTTATTTATACATATATTTATATAAAAATGATATTTAAATATTTATTTTTCAGTGATAACTGGCAGATAAAGAACCGGGAGTACTGAGCGTGATGTATTATATAATAAAACATTTTTCTGTAATGCCAGTTGCTTATAATAAATATTCAATAAAAGTATTTTTTAAATGAACACAAAAGTGATTTTATTTTAAATAGTAAATGAAAAAATCTATACTGATAAAAAATATTATGAAATAAAAAAAACAAAAAATCTACATTTTACATCTTGCAATTTACTTCAAATATTTTTAATTCATATTTTTACCCTATATTTAGTAAAGAATTAAATTTGAGCCACAATCTCATTAAAGACGACTACACTGTTAAAAAAAAATCTGTAAATTCACGGTAAAACAACTGTCAGCAAAGTTGCCAGACATTTACCGTTCAGTGAGTAGATTTTCCGTTTTGGGGAAATAAAAGTAAGGAATACTCCGTTTGAAGAAGCGGTAACTTTCTGTTACAACATTTGATTTTTAATGATAATAATTTACTTTAATTTTAAAAAATTAATGAATCGATCATTCGTCAAAGAATTCGAACTTCCCGAGTGATTTTTAACTGCTGTATTATTTAATTTAATTTTTTAAATAATTTACTTCGAGCCGTCCTGAGAACTGAACTCGACACCTTTAGACAATGAAATAAGTCTTTATTGACTGAGCCAAAGCTGTTGACGCCAGTTAGTGCAAAGTATGCTATTTACGAGTTCTCTTGTGCTTTTCAAAGATTTCGTTTCAAATATATTCGTTAGACTATTCGTAAATGGTTTATTTTATTTAATTTTAGAACGATGCATAATACTTATTTTTTAAAATCAATTTTAATATTTTAACTAAATTAAACTTAAAAAAAGCACTGTTTAAAAATCACCTTTTTTGAATGAATGAATGAATGAATAAATGAATGAATGAATGAATGAATAAATGAATGAATGAATGAATGAAAAAAAATTGTTCATTTTTTACAAAAATAATGTAATAAACAATTTTTTGAAATTATCGTACACGATTTATTTATTTATTAATTTTGGGCTAATTAGTTAAAGGATTTTTTAGTTAAAAAAAAAGAGAAATATAAACAAGAAAAGTGCAATTTAAACAGGTTTTTTGTGTTTTCATTACTTCATGGTGCCTGTGGGATAACGATCCCACAATCTATGCTTGAAAATGCTTAGCGGTGTGGTGCCTTGACCATTCGGCCACAGCGACCAACAGACAACTGTGTGTCTCCGTTTTTTATTTCTGTTTCCATCCGTTTCGTTATTTTCAGGAGATATGGTGGAGCTTTCTGATTTTTAGCGGAAAATGACTTTTTATTGTGAAAAGAGACTTTTGTGAAATTCAGGGTAAATATACCTTTCAATTTTTTTTTTCTTTTAAGAGTGTACCTTTAATATTAAAAACTTTTTAAAGAAATTTATCAAGCCATTGTCATCTGATGTAAACATATTTACTTCAAAATGTTTCACTGCTGTACAACTATAAACCAATTGTTAAGAGTGCTTTTGTCGTAACGCTAAAATAGCTGTTTTAAATCCAAGATCAGCAAATTTCATTGGTTCACAATATTCTTCAATTGACGGAATTTTACCTCCTGTAATGAAGAAAAGAAAGTGGATCTTCGTAAATTAACAGAAAAGCTTAGCAGTGTTGCTGTTATAAAATTTCCGAAAAATAAATAAATTATTTCTGAGAATGGCATAAATGTTTGGCGATTCAGCGTTATACTTATGCATAACTGAGTTGTTATATACAGCGTCATAAATATCGAAACAATAGGCTCTCTCCTTAAATATTGCTCCTAGACCCATAGTTCCAATTACAAAGATTCATAAAAAAATGTGACATTTTTCATAAGATAAGTTGAAACTCCATGGGAGGTCTATTTGAAAAAATACGAAAATTAAATTTTTATACGGTCTCCGTACGATAAAAATCCCAATTAGTAAAACTTTCCTTATCCAGTCCAGAATAAGACGCAAAAAATTGCATCTCCATATCTTTAAAACTCGTAGAGATATACCTGTTTAAATAATTCACCTTGTTTTAAGGGATTATACACAAATTGAAATGCACACAATTAAAAAAAAATCTTTTGAGTTAGAATTTAGATTTTTTTTCTTTTTTTGTGATAGTTAGCCATATAATTTCCTAAGAAAATCACACTAAAATTTCTCACAAAATTTATAAAAATTTCATATGATTAGTACTGGTATAAATGGATAATTTAAAATCGTTATAACTCGAAACATTATTTATCGGATTTCAATTATTTCCATTCAATTAAATATTAAAATCTGATTTTAGTTTTTTTCCATGGTTTTTAATTTTTCAATATAAATTTTAAAACTATAAAATTATTTATTAAAAAAATAATGTAACCTTAAAACTATTAAAAATATATTGAAAAAATAATGAATTTTTTAAAAATTATATTTTCAAAACTAAATATTTTTTTTTCAAATTTGCCGAAACAAAACTGATGTAAAATAATAAAAAATGACATGTTTATATATTGAACATTTTTTTTCTTTAACAACTCTTAACTTTTAATAATTGAAAGACGAGAAATAGTGGGTGAAAACTCATTATGCAGATAAACTAACAAGGGCACCAAACATGGTGCGCACAGATTTTGATCGTTTCAAAGTGTGTTGCAAGGGTCATACAACTAATTATGCTGGTGAAAGGGTTTCTTTGAATGGAGCTTGGTTTTTGAGAAATTGGGGTTAAAATTCTGCGTATATTTCAAATACCTAATTGTACATACTCCGAATGTGAATTCTTGGCTCAATGGCTACGAATCGAAAGGTTGTGGGATCCAGTCTCTTCTCGGCTTTTATTTTCTCTTTTTACTTATATTTATACTATTTACACGCTACAAATTTTAAGCAGAATTGGGAATTCTACAGCTTTGAACCTTTTGATATTTTCTGAAGAGGACAGTTTACTTTTTCACTTTTTTTAAAAATTGTTATTATTGAAAAAAATATGGTTCAAATGGTGAACTGACTGCACTTCAGGGTTCAACTAAAAGTATATTTTGCAACATATAAATAAATAAAAATGCGTATTTAATTAAAATTTTGAAAAAGTATAAGAAAATTTGAATATTTTAAAATTTTATTACACTATTTTAAATATTATTATTTTTAGATTAATAAATCGATTTTCGTTTTTTTTTCTTCAGGTGTGTATTACACAATATTGTACATGGATTTTTAGATAATGTAATACTACATTAATATATATAATTATTTGATATAAGTAGTGTAAAGAGGTGAAATCTAACACTCTTCATATATATTTATTAATAACAATAACAATAATAATAATAACGTTAAGACTAATTTCGTCGCATATTCAATACATATAAAAAAATGTGCAAAACATTTTAAATCTCTGTGTCAAATACAAAAAAACTTTATCATTTTTAAAACATGAAAGCGAAAAAAATATAAACACAGAGGGAAAAAAAAAGATTAAAGTTATCATAAGTGTAAGGATTTGTTCCGGGTGTATTAACATATTTTACAATATCTCAAAATATAATTGTCGTATGGGTAAAAATGACATATTAAAATATTCGCAATTAAACAGGCTTTCATTTAATGTTTAAAAACAAAAATCGATTTTTTGATCAGTTTTGTGGTAAACTGTCCCCTTAAAAACTAAAGTTTATGTTATGGAATTTTTGAGAAAATCAGTATTTTTTACCGAAATTTTTAATCTAAACGCAAATCCGATTTAATTTATGTCTGAAATCTCATTTTTTAAAACTTACATAATTTATATTCCTTAAGTACTTAATTTGTGTTAAATATGTTTAAAAATACATTTAAAAAGTTAATATTTCTGTATAAATGCAAGTATAAGATCAATAAATGAAATCTGCATTTAGTAGTAAAATCTGCATTTTAGGCGTAAATTAGTTTTGCAGTTTTGTCCATAGAAATATTAGTTTAAAAATTGCAGAAAAAATAAACTTTCATGAAAAATTCAAAAATGTAAATTTAATTTATCAAGAAAATATCAAATGCAGTAGCAATTTTTCTAGTAGTAAAAGTACTTAAAATTTGAAACGCGTAAATAATATAAATATAAGTAAAAAGAGAAAGTAAAAGCCGAGAAAGGACTCGATTCTATAACCTTCCGATTCGTAGCCACTCACGCTGGAACTAAGCCATGAATTCACAATCGGAGTATGTACAATTAAGTATTTGAAATATACGCTGAACTTTAACTCCCAATTTCTCAAAAACCAAGGCCCATTTAAAAAAACTCTTTCTCCAGAATAAATAGTCGTATGACCCCTACAACATACTTTGAAATCATAAATATCTGTGCGCACCATGCTTGATGGAGCCCTTGCAAATGTATTGTTTAAATGTCCGTCAGAACAATGTTTTTTCTAAGAAGCAGATTAAGTCTTTGTTATAAATTTAGCTCTCACAACTTCAGGCTTGTTATTGTCCTGGAGAGACTGTTAAAAAATCTGTATTATGGGCCCAGGCCAGGCCAGGACCGGGACGTTACTTTTTCTGAAGACTCGCCTGGCTAGGCTTAACATATTTTTGATACCGGAGGGGACTGCTTCCTTTTTTCCTAGGTCTGCACTGAATGAAAATTTCAATCCCAGTCTCGAACATTCCGTATTAAAATCACTGTTTCTGACTGATCTAATACGTGCATATAAGTAAAATTTTGTTCAATTAAAATATTTACAAGAAACATATAGATTTTGAAATTGCCTTTTTTTTTCAAAAATAGAAAAATAAAATAAAAACTTTAAAAATCATTTTTTTAAATAGTATATTAAATGTTAAAAAATTAAATACAACGAAACCATTGAAAAAATCTGTCTACAACGAAATTCTGTCTTAAAAGGAAAATGTGCTGATCCATGCAAAATAATTATAATAATACATGAGAAAAGATAGAATCCATTTACAACTCCTGCGAAGGGCATTTGTCTATAACGTATTTTTTCTTTCTTATATGATTCCGTCTTAAAACGTTTTACTATATAACATTTTCCAAAGTCTCCAACGCATGAGATATGGATTAACGGTATTAAAGTATAAATGAAGCATTTACATATAAATAGAAATTCATTGATAAAATAAATATATCACAGCCTTTGATGCTTCTTTAATAATAAAAAGTATAAGTATAAAAAATGAAAAACTATAGTAAGTATTTTTGATCAGAACTCCTCCATATGAAAAAATTTTTAAACATGCCGAAGTTAAAAACTATGTAGAAATTCACGGCTAAGTCGTGCTAGGATTTAAACTTTTTTCCAGGCCGGTCCGGATTATGATTTTAACTTTTTTCCAGGCCGAACTTATTTTTTTTCCTGTGGGTCGGTTTGAGACCGGACCGAGATATTTCGATCCATGCAGTCCTTTGGTGAAGACTACCAATATATTTTGAAAATAAGTTTAGCTTTAAATCAATACCCTTCTTTTTTTATATCCAAATAAGACGAACTATCTTAAATCGACATTTAATAAAGGATAATTTGTAGACGATCCCTCACTTGGTTTCAAAATTAGTGTAAAATTCTTCCTTTACAGGCATGGTTAAGAGGTGTAAGTCATGATTTTTTTTAGAATTTTGGATTTTAACGTCTCAGTGATGCATTTAAATACGAAGATGATTTTTTTTTTTTTTTTCAATTTAGGAATGGATAAGGAATAATTTCCTAACTGGGAATTTTGCCTTACGAGGACCGTATAAAAATTTAATTTTCGTATTTTTTCAAATAGACCCTCCATGGAGTTGCAATGTATCTTATCAAAAATGTCACCTTTTTTTTATGAATTTTTGCAATTGGATGTATGGGTCTAGGGGCAATATTTAACTAGATAGCCCATTGTTTTGATATTTATGACTCATCCTGTATAGTTTTGAGTGCATAATATTTATGATATAATGGACTTGTGTTCACTGAATATACTACATCATCTCCGATAAAATGGTGCTTTATGATTTTCAAAATATATATGTAATAATGCATATAATATATATAAAATTTAAAACAGAAACACAAAAGATCCCAAGTTTTAATAAATATACATTAAATACAGTGGCTCATCAGAAAAAAAATCTCATAATTTTAATTTTGTAAAAAACGAATTTTTAAGCTGAAGTTATGAAAATATTTTACGTTATTTGTTTGAGTTATAGAAACATAATAAATGAAAAATCCTCAATTTTCTTTTATTATCATTAATTTAGTTCTAACTTTTCTTGAAGTATAAAAAGTTTCTTTCTCAAAATTAAAGAGTTTGAACTAAAAAAGACAAATAATTATAAAATTTTTTAGTTAAAGTTTATTGCGCAATAGAGAAAAATTGCTTTAAATTGAAAAAAGAAGCGAACCTTTTAGTCTAAGAGCCAGTAAAAAGTTACCTACATGTATTTGACCAGACCTGAGTTTTTGTACATTGAGGCCTCTATACCTACTATACATGAGATGGGAAGTCACTAAGCCCAAAGTGGTGGACGCGGCTACTGCGCAGGTAACACAGGTATTGATTTTTGGCAAATTTTAAAACCATTTGACCACGTCTGCCGTTTTGAAATTTTAAAATATATTATTAGTATTATCCGAAAACAACAATGGCAGACCATTATCGCGCGGTTAACATCGTGGCAGACAGTTTTGAAAGTGCTGTAAAAAATAAAATTTTGAAAGTAATTGACCAGACCTGCCATTAATATATTCTGTTTATTAGGGTCTTAAAAACATGTATTGATCACGGCAGACGTCTTCATTGAGTACACACTTCAGCAGACAACCAAATCTTACCTATTACCCGGTCAGATGTATATATTTTAAGTTCCCTATGTATGTAATGTTTATCATTGTATTTATAAAAATTAATATTTAATTTTGTAAAGTATTTACTAAGTTTTATATGTTTGATGATAAAAAAGTAAATATATTTCGAAACAATCTCAAATATTAAGCTATATCGTAGATCAGCGGTTCCCATACTTTCTTAGTACACGACCCACCTTTCAGGAAAAAAAAAATTTCGCGACCCACCTTTCAAGAAAAAAAATCGTGACCCACACAGGATAAAGTTGTATATGAGTATAGCAATTTTTGTACGATCGCCATACGCTCGGCTGCCCTATGCTACGAATTATGCAAATTTTCGTACGGAAGATACATTATCAACAAAAACAAGAATCGGTAACCTCAAAGTGTGTAAGTGAATAGTAATCATGCACAATCTTCAAATATAGTTTAAAATACGTTTAATTATTATGAAAACATAACTTTATAATCAATGAGATTTCTAGTACTGGTGTTTACCGATGTGGGAACATATATTAACAAGCAGTTTGTCTTTCAAAAACAGTAAAGTAGAAAAAACATGTTCTCTTAACCTTGAAGTGTAGTGTTGAATTTCATCTAGATCCTCAAAACCGATTTAAATATTTCTGGGTATTCTGTTCGTATATTAATCTAAAAGAAAATTAAGGGTTTGAAATATTATTTCCTGTTGAATTTGTCATATCTCTTTAAACAGAAGAAATAAAAGACATATATTTTGATGACGAACTTCGACTGTTCTGCGACCCACCAAAACAACTGCCGCGACCCACCAGTGGGTTTGGAACCCACTGGTTCCCATATATCCCATAGAACCCATAGATTGGGAACCGCTGTCGTAGATAACAAATAATCATTCAAATATTGATTTTACTTTATTCTTTTTATTCATTTAAGAAAAAATTTAAAAAATGAATTAAAAAAATGAATCATGCATTCATTACAAAATATTTATTTCTTTTCATTAATTTGAATCTCACTTATCATTCTGGGAGATTCTATTCTAAAAAGATGCGCAAGGCTAAGATGGGCATTTTCTCGTCTGCGCTGTCATTAATATTGGCTCTTACTTATTTTTTACTTTCGATCAAAGTTTAAAATCCTGTTACCGTAATTTCCGGCGTAGATTCCGCGGATCAAACAATCATGTTTTGACCCAGAATTTTTTTAAATAAAGTGCAAGTTAATAGATCGCCGTAAATAATCTAGGTCCAAAAATTATTTATCTTATCTCATTAAATAAGATTTCTAGGTCCAAAAATAATTGTTTGATCCGCGGATTATACGCCGGAAATTACGGTAATATCGCGTTTTAATTCAAATTAAAACTTCTATATTTAGTGTTCAAAAGGCTAATCGAGTAAAAATAAATTTTTCAGGAGTAGCAGTACGACAATTTTATATGTCAATCAATTCGGTGATCAAGAGACAGAAAAAGAAAAATTAATTGTTCCGATAGCTAATTCTATAAAACGAGCCAGTCAAATTGCTGGTGATTCTAGTAGTACAGTAGAATCCCGCTAATTCGGACCCCGGTAATCCGGATTGGTTTGGTCATTTTTTTTTTACAAATTTGAGAAGCCATTGGCTAATTTCCATAACATTAACTTGTTTAATCTTCGCATTCTAAAAAAAACACCTTTTTCAGAAATCTTTTTGGAAGAATACTTTAAGCTTTCTTATTTAAATTCTTTGATGTTATCTTTCAAAGAAACAACAATGTATCACTAAGTTTGACAATTCCAATTTTCCCAATTTTCTATTTAAACCACTTAAAATTTTCATAAAAAATCACTGCACAATAAATTTTTACTTAGATCACTGCAAGAAAGCAAAGTAAAAAAATCCCTATAAGACCCATTGTCTGATAAAAACTGTTTTCCAATCTTTGCCAGTTCATAGATCTGTTTTCTTGTTATTGTGACAAAACACTTCTACAAGATCACCTGCAGAAAATTATTTATACTTATGATGATGCAGCATTGAATTCAGGCACTTTTCAGTTTAACATAAAGGTGATTTTCTGTAAGTATGTTTTGTTTTATTTCATTTTTTTTTATTTAATTCTCCGTATAATCCGGATTTCCAATAATTCGGATTATATCTGGTCCCAATTAATCCGAATTATCGGGGTTTTACTGTACTATTAAAAAACTCATGGAGAAACAAGAAATGCGCATAATACTGGTTTTTGTTCATCGCTAAAAAAAAGAGTTAAAAAGAATGTCATTGAAAAAAACATCTATAGCATTTCGATTGCAGCGTTATTAGACAAACTGTACACGATTTTTTTTGTCATATAGTAAACAATTCCGTCTTTGAATAAATTATTTCCTGTTTTGAAATAAAGAAACTTTGCATCAAATACTCCAGAAAATTGGTTTAAAGTTAAAGATGCCAAAAGAAAAGACTTAAAATGAGAAAAAAAATTTACTTTATAAATTTTTAGTTTTTTATAAATATTAACTACGAAAACGTTTTTGCATAAATCGATAATGTTCCCCAAAAACGGATTTTTGAAAAAAATGTAACTAAAAAAACTGTTCACCTCTATTTCGATAAAATAAACGAGACTTGACGCATGCGCAATAGCGCTGAACGTTTTACGATATGATAAAAGACAGTATGTAATTTATTAAATTCACGAAATACGAGGCATCTATATGAAGGTTCACAAATATACTGAAAACAACTGACAAAAACCATTAATGTGCGGACATAACATGCTTTCTCGGGTATAAAACCTGAGTTATTTGAATGCTAGTAACTATAAAAGAGTATATTATAGGCTAGAATGAGTACAATAGTAATCCATTGGGTAAAAAAAGAATGATAACTATAGACAGTCTATGCATATATCTGACCGAGTAATAGATAAGATTTGGTTGTCTGCTGAGGTGTGTTCTCAATGAAGACGTCTGCCGTGATCAATACAAGTTTTTAAGACCCTAATAAACAAAATATATTAATGGCAGATCAGGTCAATTACTTTCAAAATTTTATTTTTTTTCAGCACTTTCAAAACTGCCTGCCACAATGTTAACCGCGCGATAATGGTCTGCCATTGTTGTTTTCGGATAATACTAATAATATATTTTAAAATTTCAAAACGGCAGATGTGGTCGAATGGATTAAAATTTGCCAAAAATCAATACCTGTGTTACCTGCTCAGTAGCCGCGTCCACCACTTTGGGCTTAGTGACTCCCCGTCTCATGTATAGTAGGTATATAGGCCTCAATGTACAAAAACTCATGTCTGATCAAATACATGTAGGCAGCTTTTCACTGGCTCTTAGACTAATACGCAGAGAACTGTCTCGTCGGATGAAACACGATTCATCTTTAAACAAGTCGATGGCAGTGTTTGGGTACTCCGTCTTCCATGTGAAGTGTTACTCTCCCTTATACAAAGTTCATACACAGGCTAGTTGTGGTAATATTAAGCTTTGGGAAACGTTATCATGCGCGCTCCAGGTATCTGTGGTTGTTGTAGATGAGACCATGAAAACCTTGGACTATCTGCACATCACTGTGGATAATTTGTTCTATTATATGGCAACTTCTTGTGAAATGAAAATCTTGCAATGTAATGCTACATGTCACATGACTGGGAATGAGCACGATTGGTTATAGGAACATAATACTCTGTTTCAGTTAAAGTCCTGTTCTCCCAACTAGACGAATATAAATCCAACAACGTATATTTCGGTTGACATTCAACGACAACCTAGAGCTCAAGAGCAACCATTTTCGAGTGACCCGGATATGCAAAACCGCTGCTTCAATGACTAATACAATTGATCTTCGGTCATCTACCAAAAATTTGTGGCACCCATGCCAAGGCAGTTTGCAACTGTTTTGCTGAGCAAAGATAAGCCAACACGTTATTAGTTAGGCGATCATAATGTTTTTGCTCTTGAGTGTATCTTATTATTGTTAATCAGGAACGGGGATAAAAATTGATTAGGAGGCTCCTTTACGTATAAAAAACAAGGTCAGCTAATCAATTAGTGTAAAAATACAAGCTTTTTTTAAAAAAAATATATTACGTTTTTTCTTATACTTAAACATAGCGTTGAAGTGTTTTATACCAATTTAAAATTATTAATTATATTAAATATTTATGCCTTTTAATAAATTCTATTTTTATTATTTAAAAATAGTTTAGTTTTTTGTTTGAAGTTTATTTTTTTACGATTTTCCTTACCAATTAAAGCGATAGATTTTTTTTTTTTTCTGAGACACAAGAGAACTTAAAACATGTCAATTATATTTTACTTTCTAAAATGTTAGAAACTTAATTCTTAGTCTTTTGATAAGCTTGCTAGTTGAGATAGGAGAAAGTAAAGATGATTTCACTACGTTATTTTTGAAATATTCTATATATAATATGTGTTAAAAGAAAGTTCACTTTAATTGGTTCTTTATGCATTGTTAGGTAGATTGCTACTTTAGACGAAATACATACCCTGAAAAATAAATATATTAAATTAAAATTAAATTTCAATTTTTATACTGTTTACTCTGCTTATGTGTGAAATAATTTAAAATGTTATTTATTGTCACACATTTTGGAAATTTTTACCTATTAAGGTAATAATCACTCTTTATTTATTACGATTGAATTAAGCATGAAATTAGGTTATTGCATTTTGGGTTTTCATAATTACAATATATGCTGATGTATAAGTCGACCCTCCCCCCCCCCCCAATTCAAAAGCAAAATTTTGAAAAAAAATGAATTTTCCTGTGTAAGTTAAATCACATTTCATTTATGCTAAAAAATGTTTTGTGTTCAACAATAAAAATATAAATAAATTTTCATTAAATTATCAAGTATTTTTTCTGCGTTTGTAATCACTTTTTTTTATTCCGATGTTTTAAAACTATATACTTTTGTAAAATAGCACAAATTTAAACTATTTTGAAACCTATTCACATTAGTTCAATTATACTTAAAAAGAAAAAAAATCTTTCAAAAATTTATTCAAGCTTTATTTACAAGGCTAAGCAACTTCTTATTAGATTACTAAATTCTATTATCTATTTGTATTGTATTACTTTCAGGAGAGATAACTAGAAGTATTCTCAAGTTGAACTCTTTTCAAAAGAGGATTAGAATGTTGAAAGGAATGCATCTGTATTGTGGGAAATTCTATCCCAAGTGAAAATGGTCGCAGAGCAATTACAGGAACATTATTGTTGAGGTTTTTTTTTTAATCATAGGGAAATTACCATTGTCTGATGTCAAATCTAAACATATAGGTGATTACATAAAAACACGTGCCCATTCACCGATTAACTGCAATGTTTCTTTCTTTACTACCATGTGTATAAGTCGACCCCCCCCCCCTATTTTCAACGCCCAAATTTCGTCTAAAAATCCTTGACTGATGCACGGGTATATCCGGTATATTAATTCGCAGCACCTAAAGACGTCGTCTAGACTATTTAGCCGCATGTAACAATGCAAAAACTATCCGACCGAATGGTTAGAAATTTTATATATAAAATCTTTAGAGAATTTCATCGAATCGTTTTAAATTTTAAGAAAATCAAATCAAAACTTAAAAAGATGTTCATAAGAAATTTCTTTATTATACTAAATCAAACTTTGTTAATTCAAAGATATCCCATTATAAGTTATGATTCTAAATTGCGTTGAAGGATTATGTACCATTTAAGATATATTAGTCCCAGATTGCGGAGACGTTTTAGCATAAGAGTGACATAGCTATTGCATCAAAATCTGAACTATTATAAAAACAAATATAGAAGAAATCCCCTCACTTGAAACGTTTGCCGTATAATTTCCGGCGTCTTTAAAAGCTTACAACATTCTCTATATGATGATATAATTGAAAGCAATTTTATGACCGTTCCAAAGAAAAAGGGCTTTATATATTTCTTCTTGTTGTATACCTTTTATTTCTTACGGTATGTTTCCTAAAATATATTTCCTAAAGTAATTTATCATTTTAAAATCTTTAATTCAATTTAAATTATGATTCTTCTTTGTGCTAATTAAACCTTCCGGATTTTCGTATCGTTATCTGTATGTCCTTTTCCTTACAAAATTTAGGAAAAGTTTATTAGTTGAAACTGAATAAAATATATTTCGCATTCTTCTTTTTGGAAGCAGTCAATCTAACAATATTTTTCAGGAAACTTCATTTCAATAAATTTGCTATTCCGATAAATTTATGCTTCTAATTTAATGTATATCCTGATTATATTCGTTAACAAAAATTTTTATACGCAAACTATTATAATAAGGTGATTTTTTTTTTACCGTGAAATAAATTAATGAAGCACTTATTGCCATTAATACGAAGATATTTTCCGCAAAAGAATATAGATATTATTCGTTTTCGAAATGAAATTAGAAATCAATTTATGGTAAAATTTCTAAAAAATTCGGATGCGCCTTCTCAATTTTAATGTATAATTTTACAAAAATTATTATAGATTAGATTAATTGAATATGTAGCTTGTCAGTTTAAGTATTTAAGTTTTTCGAAAAACTTTAGTTTTGTTCATTAGAATTACGTAAAATATTTTTATGTTTTGCATCATTAAACATATTTGAATGTAATTTATTTTTACCGTTTTCAATATTAAATAAAGCATTTTGTTTTTGTCTGAGAGAGTTCGAAACAGTGTTTGATTGATAATACTATGTCATTTTTACTTTCTTCTATCCTCAATAGAAGAAATTATTGTTATCGAAATTTTTTTCGACTTCCGGTTTTCAACGGATTTACATGTTTTAGGGATTAGAGATTCCAAAAAATATGTTTTTACAAAATATCTGTCTGTCCCTGTGTCTGTGTATGTCGCCATTCTACCATCAAAAAGTATATGAAATTATGCATAGAATTGAACCAAATTTTTTGTGAATGTTTTTGGCTGTGGCAAGTAGGTCCTCCTTCAGTTTTGAAATATTACGCCGGAAGCGGGCGCTGCAATCGCGATGTTTGCGCCATTTTCAATATTCTACCGACCAAAAGTATATGAAGTTATGCATCGAATTGAACCAAACTTTTTGTATAAGTGTATGGCTATGGCTAGTCTAGCTAGCTACTTTAGTTCCTCCCTGATTTTGAAAAAAATTACGCCGGAAGGAGGCGCTGCAAAAGCGAATTTTATGCCATTTTCAATATTGCACCACCTAAAAGTGTATATGATTATTTTTTGGTAAGACAAGTTGGTCCTCCCTGAATCTGAAAAAAAAATCTGCTTATCATTCTATTGTCCATCGGTTCGTGCAGAGACGGAATTCGTTTTTACTCTGATTAATTGACTGAAGCAGAAAAATTTAGGATGAAAATCAAAGTTGGTATGGTATTGAATTAAAATTATTAAAACATTAAAATGGGTAACTATTTAAAAAAAAAATAAAATGTTCGTATGAGATAGAAGAAAGTTTTGGGATTGGCACATCCAACTAGTAGTGGTTAAGTTGAAACCATAATGACCAATGTTGAAACCATTTATGACAATCAAACATATCTCTATATTCTTAAAAAAAAGTAACTAAACTGTCACCGCTGTTGACAATGAATTTTTTGCCACCGGGGGTTTTTCTTCGTTAATATTAAGAAAACGAATGAACACAAAAATATGAAAATAAATAGTAGTATAGAGAAATATTTGATAAAGACGCCGGTGCAAACAGCTTTTAAATCGAATGATTGTTTTAGGCAATATTTAATGCTGAATTTGGTCATAATTGTTCCATTTAAAAAGTTTTAAGAGCAAAAAATGTATATAGGAATTTAATCATTTGTAAATCATTTTATACATTAAAAGTTCCCGGTGTTACAGACTGCAATTACTTAATTTGATTTATTTTTTGATGTTTTATATTCAATTTAAATTCAGATTATTAGCATCTCGAGGGATATTTTACACTTATTTTAGAAAAGGCTGTTACTTTAAGTTGTTGCAATTTGTAAAAATAGCGCAAAGAACAATCTATCATTCAATTTAAAAAATTGATTTGCACGTGCTTGTAATGAACACAAAAAAATGCAAATTAGAATTAAATAGTTATGAATTAAAAACAAGAACATATTGTACTTGCGTCATAAAGACTATATTTACAGGTAAGTGAGTTTTAAAAGAGAAATTAAATATTAGAATGACTAGCTATCCTTCCCGGCGTTGCACGGGCCCTTGATGTTATTCACTTTTCAAATGTGTTATTTGCTTTCTAAATGACCCTTAAATTAAACTCAAATTTCTATGATTTTATATCTTTAAGTGCATTTTGTCAAAATTTATTTTTTTTAAACGGAAAAATCGCGAAAAGATATTGAATTGAAAGCACATGCTGTTTGGTATTTTGTTTTCTATGTAATTTGATTTTTTGGAAACTAATGCGAACCGAGAGCGAACGAAACCGCGACGGAACATTCAGGTTTTTACTGAATTCGTAAAACTTTTCACGCATTTTATTTTGTAATAGAAGAATTCTATCCATACGAAAGTTCCAAAATTTTTGAAAGTAATGTAAATCTGGTTTATTAAAAGGCTCTAAAAAGATTATGCTAAAATATGGGCATCTAGTTACTTTTAGCCGGGATGTAATTCGTGTTTGTCGGTGTAATTGAACGGGTTAAATTTCATATTTTTATTTAAACAAATTACAACATAAATTATGAGAATGTTTTAGCTTTAAGAAAATATTTTCGGTTTGTCAGGACGTATACAGAATTGAACCCTGCAAAGGCAAAACCGCAATGAAACGATCTGGTTTTTATTGATATCCTCAAATTTTTCGCACTTTTTATTTTGTAAAAATTATTTCTACTCGTCCGAACGTTTTAATAATTTTTAAGAAGATGTAAATTTGATCTATTGAGATGCTTTTAAAAGTTTGGGCTGAAATATGTACGCTTAAATACTTTTAACGTAGAAAAAATATTCTATTTGTGAGTCGCAAAGTGCCTCCTTTTGCCGGTGTGTTTGAAAGGGTTAAATCTTATATTTTAAAAACCGATTGCATCATAGATTATAAAAATGTTTTTAAGATTAAAGAATATGTTTTTTGTTTACCGGTACCTATAGGATTGCGTTTTGCTAAGTCAAAACCGCAATGAAAACGATCTGTTTTTCATCGATTTCATCAAATTTTTCGCACATTTTATTTTGTAAAAAATATTTCTATCCGTCCGAACGTATCGAATTTTTTGTAGGGAGAATAAATTTGGTCTATTGAGAAGATTTTAAAAGATTGAGTTGAAATATGCACGTTAAGATAATTTTAGCATGGAAAAAATATCCTCTCTGCGAGTCGCAAAATGACCTTCTTTTGCCAGTGTATTTCAAAAGGTTAAAATCCAAATAGTTTAAAAACAATTGCACTATCGGTTAGAAGAAAATTTCAAATTTAGGATCTTCTTTTTTGTTTGTTTATATCTTTAAAATTATGCCCTGGAGGGGCATTGGCAAAAGGGAGAAAAATAGTTTAGGAAAAAACGACCATTTTTGAATATTTGTTTTCAAAGGGTTAACTGCAACATTTTTTCGAATTGATTATTGCATTTGAGACTTAAAAATAATGATATTTCGAAATATGTCTCTTAAATTTAACTACGTCGAGCAGTTTGGTTGATTTGGATTTAAACAAAATGATCCCAAAACAGAAATAAACGGGAGAAAAAGGTTCTTCTGCGTTTAGATGCGTACTTGAGTTTCTGCGCATGTGCAAAAGTTTTCTTTCCCAGAACATTTAAAAAATGACTTTTTGATGAGAGTGAGTTCCGCTTCATAATTAATATCTATGAAACTAATCAAAAAATTAAAATTCTGATCCTCAGGTACATCAGGAGATGTATTGGGCTACTCTCAAAAACATTTTGAGCTTCTTACGTCCCGTAGATTTTGCTAGCCATCGCAGACAAACACACACGCACGCAGACAGAGCTATTTGTTATTTTATTAACTAGCTGACCCGCCCGGCGTTGCCCGGGTCCGTATTAACAATATTAAACGAACTTGAAATTTGCATGATTTTATCATTAACTCGAAACATGCAGAAATGCATTGTCTGAAACACGTGGCCACTAACTGTGTAAAAAATCGGTTTAAAAAACAATATCTAATATTAAGCTCTAAAAATACTCAAAATGAGCAATGAGAAACGCGGGAGGGAATATGTGTCCAACGATTGCGTGATTTTCGTGTCAAATTTTTGACATTTACCCTTAAAAATCACTGTTAAGTCAAGTAACTAATTTTTTTTTTTTTTCGCATAGAAATTCCAAGTGAAATATTTTGAATTTCAAACTAATTATATCTCACTTAAATCCAACTATACCATGAATGAAATCGATACTCGATGGTATGTAAAAGGTTGGTATATAGTATTATAATTTCAGAGCCATTTAACAAAAGTAAGTGTTATTTTTAATCAAATCATGCATAATGTTCGTTCTGTGGATAAATTCCTAACAGTAAACTTCTGTACCGTAACCAAAACTTGCCTGTAACCTAACTGCGACTTAACAGTACCCTACCGTAAATTAAATATAACATAAATGTAAGCTGGCCTTCACTTTATTGTAACATATCCTTATTCTTACCATAAAATAAATGCAATTTATTTTTAACCTAACTTTAACTTAACAGTAACATAACGGGAAATTAAATAAAATCAAGGACTTACTGTAATGTAATTGCAACCTAATTGTTACCTAACCATATATTGGGTTCATGTCCATGGAAATTATTTTGTCTTGTTCAGATCTGGTTATGATTCATTAGAATATTTTCGTCGGGTTCAGATTTCGTTCAATTCAGATTTTAGGTATTTTTTTAAATTGAATTTTAATTTTCGGGACGGATTCATGTCCATGGAAATTATTTTGCCTTGCTCGGATCCAGTTATGGTTTTCTGAAATATTTTTGTCGGGAACAGATTTGGTTCAATTCAGATTTCGGCTTTTTCTTCAAGTGGAATTTTTGGGTTCGGGTTTTCTTGCGTGTTCACGGAAATTATTCTGCCTTGTTCGAATAAGAATATGCTTCACTGGAATATATTTTTTTTTAAGTTCAGATTTGGTTCAGTTCAGATTTCGGGATTTCTTTCAAAGAAATTTTTTAGGTTCAGATTCGGTTCATGTGCATGGAAATTTTTTGTCTTATTCGGATCCGGTTACGGTTCTTTGGGATTTTTTTATCAGATTCAGATTTGGTTCGATTCAAATTTCAGGTATTTTTTCAAATGGAATATTTAGGTTCGGATCTCGTTCATGTCCACGGAAATTATTTTGTCATACTCGAATCCAGTTATGATTCTTTCGAATATTTTGGTCGGATTCAGATGTGGTTTGGGTCAAATTTCAGGTTTTTTTTCAATTCGAATATTTTAGGATCGAGTCGGGTTTATGTCGATGGAAATTATTTCGTCTTGGTTGTATTGGGTTATAGTTCTTTTGAATATTTTTGTCGGGTTGAGATTTGGTTCAATTCATATTTCGGGTTTTTCTTCAAATATAACTGTTGGATTCGGGTCTTCTTACGTGTTCACGAAAATTATTCTGTCTTGTTCGAATAAGGACATGCTTCACTGGAATATTTTTGCCAAGTTCAGATTTCGTTCAGTTCAGATTTCGCGATTTTTTCAACGAAATTTTTTGGGTTCAGATTGGGTTCATGTCCATGGAAATATTTTGTCTCGT
Organism: Maratus speculifer; assembly: GCA_964019185.1. Lineage (NCBI taxonomy): Eukaryota > Metazoa > Arthropoda > Arachnida > Araneae > Salticidae > Maratus > Maratus speculifer. The sequence goes on along the minus strand of OZ025290.1, from coordinate 273,171,153 downwards.
TTGGATCCGGTCCCTTTTCTTTGAAATAATTTTGTTAGATTCAGATTTGGTTCGATTGAAATTTCAGGTATTTTTTCGAATGGAAGTTTTAGGTTCGTATCGGGTTCATGTACACCGAAATTATTTTGCCTTACTCGAATCCAGTTATGGTTCTTTCGAATATTTTGGTCAGATTTAGATGTGGTTTGGGTCAAAGTTCAGGATTTTTCAAAGGGAATTTTTTAGGTTTGAGTCGGGTTTATGACCACGGAAATGATGTGATCAGGTTATAGTTCTCTGGAACATTTTTATCAGTTTCAGATTTCGTTCGAGTCATATTCCGGGTTTTTTCTAAGAAAATATTTAGGTTCGGGTCAGGTTTCATGCCCACAAAAATTATTTTTCCTTGTTTTAATCGGATTATGCTTCATTTGAACATTTTTGCGGGATTCAGATTTGGTTCGGGTCAGTTATCAAATCCATAGTTTTTTTCAAACATAATTTTTAGGTTCGGGTCAGAACCGGTTCAGTTCGGTTCAGTTTAGGTATAGAACTCACGGAAATTTTGTCTATCAGGATCGAAATGTGGTCTATTTTTTTTCTGGTTGTGATCGGATTATGTTTAAATTAGTCTCAACAGGTTAAACATAACACGTTCAGCGATTAGGTTATAATCAGTTTTGATACTGTTCTTTTTATGGCCATTTCTGATAAATAATTTACTTTGCTATTTGATAATATATTATATCGTATGAATCGTTTGCGGATTCAAACAATTGTACGCCAAACAGCTATTTTATTTTTGTTTTAAAAACAAATTAAAGCCATATTACAATTTTAAATTGAATAGACCACATTTTAAATTTAATCAATGATAAAAAAAAAAAAACTCCTAGAAAAGTGTTGTGTAATTCTTTTACTGCAACACAGCTAATGACTCATACATTCTAATGTTCGAAATGCCAAAAATCTGCGTACAAGCATACAGTAAAAAGAAATTAATAGAGTGGAGTATAATGTCTTGGTGTGACGCCAAAAATGTAACTCTAAAATCCGCTACATTAAGTCCAAATAAGCACCAACAAAATTATGTGCTTTGACACGCCGATCAATTCAAACTGGTTTAAACCCGTATTTCTTTGTTTTTGCTTTTTTTATTTTAAACTGCAATTGAATAGATGACTAAAATTTCGTTTAAAAATAAAGTTTTGTGCCATTATTGGCTGTAATACACGATCGGAATGCATAAAAAGATACAAATAGATCAATCATAGGCAAGAATTATTTAATTATTTTTATCACATGACTTTGAAATATCAATATAGAAGCATCATTTAAGATTTTGCTTGAAAAGTTAACATTCTTTCGTTAATGTCTAAAAATCGTCTGCACTCTGAAATCTACATTTTAGATTAATATTTGTTATTTAAGTTTTCATGCATGATTTTAAAAGAATGTTTTCCTCAATATATTTTATATATTGACGTAGAATTATTAATATGTTGTTAAATCATAAACATTTTTCATCTAAGTTTTAAAGTATTAAAAAGTTCTGAAAAAAAAAAACTTTTAGTAATACAATTTTTAGTTCAAATCAAATGTTTCCAATATTTAATTTTATTTTATTTTGACATTTAATTATTTCTAATTTTCCAATTTCAATTATTTTAAAAGCAAACATCTATTTAAAAATAAATAATATAATAGAAAAAATCCACTTTAAAAAATTATTATTTCTTCGTAAAATATGCTTAAGCTGTAATTCATTTCTTTCAATTCGTCTTATTAATACAAAATTCCTTCCTCGTGCTTTTGTTTGAGATATTAAAATTTCAGCGATAAATGGTTTCATATTGCAAACTTTTTTTCGGTTTACTTCGCCTCCACCTATCTTTTTCTTCCATGGCGTACAGCAGCTGTGATAAAAAAAAAATATTCTCATTTAAATTGATAGTTTGCCAGTCTATGAATTTTAAAGGTCTGTCGCAGCCTTTTTAATCATTTCTGCGAAAATTTTATGCAACAAACCAACCATATGCAAATAAAAGGGAAAAAAGCGAAAAAACGGCGATTTTTTTTATGAGTGTGAGCTTTGGAATTTAATTAATTACTCAGTTAATAAATAGAGTTTTGAAATTCTGAGCTTCAGGTGCATCAGGAGAGATATTGGGCTACTCTCATAAAAGTTTTGAGCTTTGTACGTCCCGTAGATTTTGCTAGCCATCGCAGACACTCACACACACACACACACACACACACACACACACACACACACAGACAGAGCGATTTGTTATTTTATTAGTATAGATATAGATAAATGCATAAATATGCGTTAAAATGCGTATATGAATGAAGTTAAATCATTTGCTATATAATAATCCTGCGAAACAGTTTAAATTTAAAAACATATTTATACGACACACTTATTCACATTTTTGGATAATCTTCTAAACTATTGTTGCCAACTTTAACCCGACAGAACTCGCTAGTGGGAATTTCTCTCATGATGCCCAATTCTTTTCTTTTACTTTACATTCACTTAATATCAATTTTTTTGTTTGGCTTAGTACTTTTATTCACAAAAGAGGTAAAGTAATCGAAATCACATTTTGAAATTTTATTAAAATGAAAAATGTTTTAAATAAGAGTTTTAAAAAGGGTACGATAGAGAAAGAAAATCTCATGTAGCGAGTTCTCGCGAGTTAAAGCAGTGTAACTAAAAATATTTTCTTTCTAAGCAACAAAATTATTTTCAAGTAAAGTTTAAAAGAAAAAAATTAAATAATAAAATCAGTATGCTTTAAAAGATGAAAATAGGAGAAATTACTTCATGTTTAAAAAGATTAAACAATAAAATTGCAAAATAAATTTACTTTAAAAATATACATACGACAACACGAAAAATAATACTAGACATTTATTTTTTACTTTGATATATTCGTTTTAACAATTTTTGTGAGTTCTAAGATTGCACAAATAATATTTCCTTTCTAAAAAGAAAAGTAATTTTACGTTAATAATAATAAAAGACAGAAAACTTTAAAGGTAATTACGTCAGATTTAAAACGATACATTTAAAATAATTTACTTAAAACAGCTTTTTTATTACGTTGCCAAAATATACTGAGACAATAAGAATCTATTTACTTATTAAAATATTAGCTTATTTGCAAATATTTAACTAATCTTATTTAATCTAACACGAAAACAGTCATTGGATTTCTTAAAGAGTAATTGACTTGAACTTAAAATTCCTCACTGAAAGGGGGATAAATGAAAATCCGCTTACAAGAAGATCGTCAATGATTTTAAAATTACAATGCAGTCTTCCGTAATCTTTTTAACGCTAATCGAATAAGCATATTTTTAGAGACTGCTGTGTGTGAATGTGAATTGAAGAGCAAAGCCCGTCGGTTCACGTCTCAGAGGGGCTGTGTTCGTAGGAAGCAGAGCCCCCCCCCCCCCTAGTATCAATATAAATGTTAATATCAATAAAAGTCATACTTAAATAATCATTATAAACATACGTTTAAAATTTATTATTTTCATAAATTCGTTTAAAATATTTTGACAAATCAATAATTAAGACATAATGCATATCTCAATTTAAATTTTTATAATAATAAATTTATATTTTTTATGATGCTAAATTTGAATATTTATATTTTAATTATATATTTTGATAGCGAAGTAATTTAAATAAACATTCATTATGATTTATTTGACATAATGTTGAGTATATCTTCAAGGATAAAAATTTTTAAAAAAATGTTCATGTACCATTGACGAAAATTTTATGATGCGTTTCATGTTTGTAATAAATGTAAAATTTGAAGCATTTTATTTGATTTAAATCAATACATAATTCTCGTGACAAAGCGAAATATTACAACTTCTTACCAAACATATTTAATTTAAATTTTTGGTTTTCCTTAAGTATATATCTTAGGTATAAATTTATACTTACCATTATTTTCGCATATAAAAATAAGAATATTATATTTTTAAATCGAAATAATATCATAATTAAAAACCCATTCCAACCATAATAAAATATATTTATATAGTATAATTAAACAAATAAACTATAATTAAACAAATTTAGGCAAAACGATAGATAAAATCACTTAGTACACACCTAAATTAAGAAATTTAAATAATAATAATAATAGTAATAATAATAATACTACTAAATACATAGCGCGTAAATATCCAAAACAGTGTTGAAGAAAACAAATGCAAAGATAAACCATGCAGTTCAACATTAAAATATATTTGTACCGATTCAGTTTTAATTTAAATATTTTCATGTGGTTAATTTTGTTTAATTAATAATTACAGAAAATTTGTTTTTGACAACAACAACAAAAAAAAAACAGCTTGTTTAATCTTTAAAAGGGATAATTCACCATAAAATAATTTATTGATTTTTAAGCATCTCTGTAAAACAAGTAAGAATCTTAAATTGTATAATAGGTAAATGAAATAAACATAATTTAAGAATTTTTAGCTTCATAACTCATATATTCTCATATCATTTAGCTTCATAAGGATCAACAAAGATGGGGAAATATATTTAAAAATGTACTTGAAGACATGCACTGTAAAAAATCCATTAAATTTACGACCAAAACTGTATGTAGAATGTTGCCAGCAGATTTTGCCGTAAAAACTGCTGTAAAATTACATGTAACATTTTTTATTACATCTAATTTTACTGCAATTTTTACGGCAAAAACTCCTGGCGCAATGTTACAGTGTGAATTTAATAACTCGCTTTATAAAGAAGCGAAAATTTTAGCAAAGTCTGTTTATTTCCCAAATTTTTAGTTTATAAGACGAGATCCGAAAGGGAACTAAGATTTTACAAGCCAGAAGTAAGCGATAAAGTTAATTTTGTTGCAAATTGCTTTGATTTTTTCCGTGCTTTATTAACGAATTAAATGTAAAAAATACACCACATTTTTTTTTCCTTTTTTGGATAAAGCAAGATTTGAAACTCTCGTCCTCATATATAAATCAACTACTGTGTCAAATCTACGAGGATAAGTCCATGAAAAAATTTCCCTTGGCAACTGTGGACAGAGCTATGTATGAAAGGCAAAAAATATAATGAAACACTATAGGCAAGACGTAACTTTATTTTTCTACATAAGCGTCGCATGTGAGTACAGATATTTATATCTCTTTATTAGCTTCAAAAAAGCTCTCCAGGAAAATATCAGAGCTCTATATCATTCTAGTCTTTGTATATATGGAGAAAAGGCGCATTTTGAATTCATGATCAAAGGAGGAAGTGAGAGCGATTGTCCGTTATAATTAAACACGTGGGGTATCGATAGCAGAAATCCATATCCGCCGTGTGGAAGTCTAGGGCGAAACAAATGGTGCGGAGGTGATGCGGACAATTCAATGAAGAATGCAAGCAAGCTTTGGACAAACTGAGACCTAGACTGGCATGCGGTCACTATACATGAAAGCAATGCTTAATTACAGCTTTGAAAACAATGTTGAAGTAACACAAGCCTTTCAACGCTTTTTTTGTACGCAGAACGCTATTTTTTTATTTTTTATTTTATGTCATTTCATTTTATTTTATTTTATTTTATTTTGAGGGCTTTTTAAAGCTTATAAAGGTGCATGGCGAATATCACAACTCACTAGGCACTTATGTTAAAAAATAAAGTTCTCTTATCTTTAATATTCAAGGGCGCCCATATGATAAATTTTAGGGGGGGGGGCTGAGGAAAATTTCAACTTCCCCCAAAGCTATCACTTATTTTAGTAAATATTTAAAGTTCTTTGCGTTTTTTCGCGACTTTTGAGTCCCCCCCCCCGTTTTTTGACGAAATATGTGTTTTTCGCGATCCTTTTAAGAAATATGTATTTTTTCTACGAATTTTTGATGAAATTTATGTTTTTTTCTCAATTTTTTGACAACAATTGCTTTTTTGGCAATTTTTTGTAGAAATTTGCATTTTTTTGTGATTTTTGAACAAAATTAGCATTTTTTTCGAGACACTTAAACGAAATTTGTGTTTTTTCCACAAATTTCGGGGGTTTTTTTCTATGCTTTTTGAACGAAATCAGAAATCTTTTTGCTATTCTTTGACAAAATTAAAGATCTTTTCGCGATTCTATAACGAAATTTGTGTTTTTTCAGCAACTCTTTGGTGAAATGTGCGTTTCTCTTTTCCTTATTTGGCAAAATTTGCTTTTATCTGAATTTCTTTGGCAAAAATCGCATTTTTCCTGTGATCCTTGATCAAAATTCGCGCTTATTTGTGATCGTCACTAACATGGGTTACTAAATGACCTTTTTGCAGTGAAATTTTGGGGTGGGGCTTGTTTAGCTTAAGCAAGGGCGGATCCAGCCCAACCTCCTGGGGGGGAGGGTCACAACTTTTGACAGATGATTTAATGAAACAATTTTAAAATACAGTAAATCTTGTGAAAACGGAATAACGATAAAAAGTAGCAAATGTCGCCGATCGGGCATGCAAAAAATCGTGAATTTTGTCGATTAGGCACTGAAAAATCACGAATTTTGTCGATCGGACGCAAAAAAATCACGAATTTTGTCGATGGGACGCAAAAAATCTCAGATTTCGTTTATCAGGCAAGGGAAAAAAAATCGAAATTTTTTATAATACTTGAAATTTTGTTCATAGGTTGCGGAAAAGTCGCCTGTTTTGTCTGTTTACAGCAAGAAAATGCAGATTTCATCAGTCAGTTAAGAATCGCGAATTTTATTGTTCGATGCGGAAAAATGCGTATTTCATGGACCAAGAACAGAAAAAGGCGTGAATCTCGTCGATTGGGCACGGAAAAATTCGGAATATGGTCGATCACTTTCGTAAAAAGTGCGAATTTAGTCGATCGGGAACGAAAAAATCGCTTTTGGTAGGGCACGGAAAAATTGCGAATTTTGTCGATCGGGAACGAAAAAGTCGTAAATATGGTCGATCAGTTTCGTAAACAGCGCAAATACAGTCGATTGGGAATGAAAAAGATCGCGAATTACGTTTATATGGCGAACAAAAATTGGCAATTCCATCGATTGGGAAAAAAATTATCACGAATATGGTCGATCAGCTTCGTAAAAAGCACGAATTCGGGCGATCGAGTACAAAAAAATCGCCAATTTTGTTGATAGGGCTTTGAAAAAACGCAAATTTTGTCAATGATGCGCGGAAAGATTAAAAAAATCTTTGAGCGGCAGCAGAACAATCATGAGTTTCGTCAGTTTATCGCGAGAAAAAAAATCACGGATTTCATCAATTTACGGCAGGAAAAAAATGCAGATTTCGTCAGTCAATTAAGAAACGCGTATTTCATAGTTCGTGTTAAACAAAATTCGTATTTCATCGAACAAGAACTCAAAAATATCCTAATTTTGTGGTTTGGGCACAGAAAAATCGTGAATTTTGTCAATCAAGTGAAGAAAAATCAGAAATTTCGCTGACCATTCGTTGATAATTTTTCAAATTTCGTCGATTACACCCCAAAAAATCGCGAATTTCACCGATCGGGTGCGGAAAATTTTTGAATTATGTCGATCAGACGCGGAAAAGTTGCGAATTTTCTCGATCAGTTTCGAAAAAAGCCCAAATTCTTTCGATTAGACGTTATTTTGCGTTCCTGTTTTAGCACTTTTTATTTACATTGTACATCCTTCTTTGAAGAGCTCCAGAGGGGGGTCATGACCCCCCCCCCCCCCTTGGATCCGCCACTGGGCTTAAGCCAATTGGTAAGCCTCACCACCCTGCCTGATATCTGCAGTGAAATTTTTTGGCGGAAATGGGTAAAGTAGTTTCTGATATTTGATCATTTACCATGACATTCTAACCAGTTTTTGCTTTTCCACAAATCAAGCCATATTCTTGCTTCTTACTCCGAATTCCCAATTTTATAAATCTGAGATAATTCCTTTATTTCTTTTGGGAAAACTTTTTTCCGTATTTTTCATCAGATAGGAATAAAATCGCTTTGACTGACGTTTATTATGCCTCCTTAAACGGAAAACTGTTTCAAACGGAAATTTCTTACGATGCCTACTTTACAGGATCAAGTTAGAATTTTCATATCTTGCAACTTATTTATATTTAAAAAAAGTATGACAAAACCAAAATCTAGGGGGGGGGGCTCAAGCCCCACCTTGCCCCCCCATATGGGCGCCCATGTTAATATTTCATTATATTTTTGTCTTTTATATAAACATCTGTCCACAGTCGCCAAGGGAAACATTTTTGAACTCACCCTCGTATTTATAATGCAATTCTGAAAATATAGGTTATTGTGAATGTCTCTGTATTCGGAAAACAGTTCGCATATGCGGATATTCAAATAATTGAATAAATTAAAGAAAAATATAGTTTTGGGAGGCGAATTTTCTAAAATTTTTATTTATAAATAAAAAAAGTATAAGTTAAATGTAATCAACTTACACAAAATTTGCATTTAAAAAAATCAGCTTTTCTTGTAAAGATAAAAATGGTTTATTAATATATATTCAGAAAGAAAGTCACCAATTTCGCCTCCATCTTTATTTCACAAATTTATATTCTTACATGAAATTCTGAAAAGTGATTTTTTTTTCTTTAGTAATTACGGATTGCATCTCAGTAATTAAATAAAAACTCCGAAAAATACTATCCTTTGTTTCTGCTATGAACTCGAAATTTCATAATGAAATTAGAGACCAAACCAAGAATTCTTTTTAGAAGTGTTAGTTCAATCTGCCCAATAACGTAAATTGATATGTCCTAAATTCTACATGCGACATCAAATATTCTAATTTAATGTAAATTTTCATGTTTACTAAAACAACAAATTTAAGGAAATTGTATATTTCTGAGCGGATACATAATTTTTCATTTCATTAGGACTTATTTTAATCAGATAAATTTTCCGAATTTTCTGTAATTGGTTATTTTTTCCGTTCATGATATCGATCCGCATATTTGGTGATCGTTATAAGTGAAGTTCGATTTATAGGATTTTCGAAGTATTTTTAAAAGTATTTATATTTTTTCATATTTTTTTCTTGCTTCTTTATTCGTGAAAAAAAGCATCATCGTTTTTCAGAAGAAAGATTTGTTGTGGTATAATCGATTTAATAGCAAATATTGGAAGAAATAATTTTAAAAGAATTCTGTTTGTATATGAAAAATCTTCACTATATCGAATTATGGAAATACTGATAAGAAAAATCTATTTTCAATATACGATAATCTTGTTTTTCTAACTAACAGAAACAGTATTATATAACTCCAGAATAATACGATATAACGGTTGGATGTTTTTTTTTCTTTTGGAAATTCTATGAAATCATACATCAAAGAAAAAATTTGAAAATTTAAAAAAAATACAACTATTTGGAATATTTATAAATTTAAAAAGAGAAAATTCTAGAAAATGCTTAGATAAGTTTCATTTTTTGAAGCAGATATACACATTATTTTAAATTAAAATGTTTAAGATGGCATTTGGTAGTATATACCCGTAAGGCATGGTGACATGACTGCGACGTTGTTGTGAAGTCACATTGTGACTTTGTGACCATCGATTGTCGATGTGACGTCACGTGAGGTCGATGTGAAGTCACAATGACTAAAATGCGAAGTCGTTATGGCCATTTTAGAGCTCGTATGTGAAGTTTCACAAAGTGGTCACAATGTGACAAATTTGTGAAAAATGTGTCATTTGTCACTAATTTGACATTAACATTGTGACGAAACTATGACAAAAGCAACGCTATTTAAATCGCAAGAAACATGTTTTTTTAAGTAAATAACATGTTCTGAAGGATATTTATAATTTTCTAATGATTTTTAATAAAGTCACATCTCAGTCACAATGTAACGTCACTGAGTGGTGGCATTTTGGTCACAGATGTTATGAGACCAAAGTGACTCATAGTGACGTCACTGTGACCATGCATGCTATGAGGGTATATTGTATACAAGGTGATCGAAAAATCCTGCAACCTTGCAAAAATATTTTGTTTACTAAAATACAATCATAATTTAAATTATAAAGATATAAACTAAGACATATAACATAAACTAAAACATTATATAACAATAATGAGACACAAACTGTGCAGAAATTAAAATTGTTACAGAAGATATTAAAAATATGACAATTTTTCTCGGATACAAAAATGTATCCGTTTTCTCAAATGTGGGGCCTCATGTTCAATGTTTGTTTTCAGGCCACCAATAGATTGTAGATTCTTTCTCAAACGGTTCTGGTGACACATGTTATTCTTGATTTCCTCTATTCTGTTACAATTAGGAACAACTGAGCGGCCACATTGTTTTTTATCATGAACGCGTCCAGTTTTTTGAAATCGGGTTAGAAAAAGTTAATTCGTTGTCTTGTCGAACATTTGGATATTCCTCTTTACATGCTTCAATAAATTTTAAGAAAGATTTTTTTGCGAAATGAACTTGAGTGGGAAGCAATAATCTCTTTTTAATGTTGAATTCTCACCGGAAAAAAGCCCACAAAACTTTGTTTTAAAGTAATAATAGGCAATTATTCAACATTTTATGACCAAAGTTAAGAAAATAAAATTTCGTTAAAAGTTTCTAGCGAGAATCGTGTTTAAATTAAACCCCTCAAGGCGTTAACCATAAGAATTCTTTTATGATTTGGAAAATTTTACTTCCATTATCGCCATCTTTCTCGAAACAAATAGCTCTTACAGCTTACAACATCAACTGAAATTTCTACTTGTAAATGAATTATAAAGGTAAAGGGCTGCCCTATAAAATATCTTCTCTCTCCATATAATAATAATCTCTATAAAATAATCCCATTATTATTTATTTCAGATGTTATACAATCGTTAAAATTTGGACTACGCTACTTTTCGATCATCCGGTATATATATCTGCATTCACATGCAAACATACACTGGTGTGCAAAATTTAAGGACGAATCCCAAAATGCAGATTTTCAAGTGATAATTTTCATACGAATATTCAAAAGGAAGTAATATAATTTCAATAATTACTATTCCTGCATAACAGCTAGTCCATATATCATCTCATTCAGGTCACATAGGGTCACAAGAGTCACAGTCACTACGGCGAAACAAAAAATACGAAATTCCATACGTCTCTTTTATGAGTCTCAAATGACTTCTATATGTGACTCCAGTAACAGGTCACTGCGACTGCTGCTTTGTGGCGAGTCACCAGTATGTCTCACCATGAGACACTAATATACAAATAAACATTCGTTTAAAAATTAACTTAGACAATTATATTCAAATAAATGTATTTAAGAATAACTGAAAAATATGCTTTAAAAAATCATAATTGTAAAGATCTGCAAATGGGTAAAATTGTAATGTTGTTTTCTCTGCATTTTTTAAAATGCTAATAAAATACGATTATTTGAATATTACATTAAAAAAATCTCATTTAGGAATATAAATGTAACCCTTGAGAGTGTAATCATTCTTCAATACTTTGAAGATTCATTAAATTTATAAAATTAAATCTTAAACATTGCTTATATTGCAGTGAAACCTGGAGCTTAGTGTACGGAATATTATGGGCCAAACGCTTAGAGGGTTAAAGAAGAAAAGATTGAATTTTAAATCGGTCCGCTAAAACATGCAGACCAGACCAACCTCGGACCGGATCTAATGAAGAAAATTAAGCATATGCAGACCTCTGTCTCACTCAAAAAAAGAAGTCTCTTTAAAATACCATTACAATATCGTTGTTTATTTTAGAAATACGAGAAAAGTGGATTTATCTTGCATTCAATCACTGTTGTATTTTTAAATAAACAAGGGAATTATAAGCTTTATTCTATGAAAAATATTCTAATATTTCTTTTTATAATGTATTTTTTTAAGTTTTCAGTTAAAAGTATGACAAAATGTAACCATTCAATCAAATATGTTCAAAAGAGTGCAGAAGTGTAAAGTATGTACTATTTCAATTGTGTTATATTAGGATACTTCTTACCTCTTTCCTGTTAGCTCACCTTCGCCAGGAACTAGCATTGCACAAATGTCCTTTTTTGATTACTAATGCTAAATAGGCTATGAACACAAAAAGAATTCTAAATTCACTTGGGATATTTTTAATTTCGTTTCAATTTAAGTAAAACATGCTGTTTAGTTGAAGCAACTAAATTTAGGTTAATATAGCTCCAACCAATTGTTCTGGTTATAATGGTCAAGTTGTGATTAGACGTGTGACCAAATTGTGGGTAAAATTCTGTTAATTTGATAAAATAATGTTTAAAATTTGGTCATTTTATCCAAAATTTTTGGTTGGAGGTATATATTAATTAAAATTTAGTTGTTTTAACAAAACTGTTTTTTTTTCATGATGCAAAATCTTTAAATATTTCATTAGAAATCTACTGAAATATAAAGATCATGTTTTCTAAAACGACATTATCTTTTCTTTATATTCGATTTTATTTATCAGATACATATTTACACTGTAATTAATAAGCCGGCAAACTTTAACTGAAAACTATTGTCATAAAACTAAATAGTGTTGAATTTATTTGCATAAAAAATATCGTCAAACTAATTAACAGTGTGTTTAAGAAAATAAATACTGTCTTATGTTTACTAAAAATATCAAACGTCTAATGATTTTTCAACCTGACTGTAATTACATGGAGATTATGTACTGAGCCATCTTTTAACACTTTATCTGAACAATAATCTCCGCAATTAATTAAAATCTCTCTAATCTCTGTGTGTGATCTTAACTAATTCTGTAATTAAAATAAATCAATTAAAAGCTTCTTGCATAAATTTAATTTTCATTTGTATTAGTCTAATTCAAAGAAGTTTTATAACAATTAACAGTCAGAAATAGAAAAAAAAAACATGAATAACCGTGAGGTGTAGCAGAAAGGATATTATAATTTAAAAGATATTAAAATAAAAGGTAATACTTTTTTATATAATACAAGATTTTTCTACTCGAATACACCGGATTAGATAACAAAGAAAAATGGTCTATGTACTTTTTTATATGAAAACTCTAATAGACTAATTACATTTAATATGTATATGTATATTGAGACAGACTCAGAATTTTCATTTATAAATTTGCTCAAATAGTGTACAATGGGATAAAATATAACAGTTTAAAATCTACATACCATTTTGTATGATGTTTAAACATTAGAAACAATTATAAAATTATCCCGATGGTTTCAACCGTTATTACATTTTATCATTGTTTCGAATGTTTAAACGTTATACAAAATGGTATGTAGATTTTAAACTGTTATATTTTATCCCACTGTACACTGTTTTAGCAAATTTATTAATAGAAATTCTGAGTTTGTCTCAATATTCATATGGTAAACAAAAGTGTAAAGTAAACTCTTAATTATTTAATATGTATTTTTGAGATTTTTCAAACAGTGCCAACAGTTATTAGAAGTCACTTAAGATCAACAGCCTAACATGGAAAAACACGGAAAAGAAAAAAAATGGCTTCTCTTTATATATATATATATATATATACTAATAAACGAACAAAACGCTCTGTCTGTCTGTGTGTGTATCTGTGTGTGTGTCTGTGTGTGTGTGTCTGTGTGTCTGCGATGGCTAGCAAAATCTACAGCACGTACGAAGCTCAAAAATTTTTTGAGACTAGCTCAATATCTCTCCTGATGCACCTGAAGCTCAGAATTTCAAAATTCTATTTATTAACTGAGTAATTAATTAAATTCCAAAGCTCACTCTCATAAAAAATCGCCTTTTTTCGCTTTTTTTCATTTTCACTTTCTCATGGTTGATTGGTTGCATAAAATTTTCGCAGAAATAATTAAAAAAGCTGGAACAGACCTTTAAAATTCATAGACTGGCAAACTGTCAGTTTAAATGGCGATTTTTTTTTAGTCACAGCTGCTGTACACCATGGAGAAAAAGATAGGTGGAGGTGACGTAAACCGAAAAAAAGGTTTGCAATAATAAACCATTTATCGCTGAAATTTTAATGTCTCAAACAAAAGCACGAGGAAGGAATTTTGTATTAATAAAACGAATTGAAAGAAATGAATTACGGCTGAAGCATATTTTACAAAGAAATAGTAATTTTTTAAAATGGTTTTTTCCTATTATATTATTTAGGTTAAATTTAGGTTAAAGTTAAATTGCATTTATGTTATGGTTAGAATAAGGATATCTATATTAATAAAAGAACAAAACGCTCTGTCTGCGTGTGTGTGTGTCTGCGATGGCTAGCAAAATCTACAGCATGTACGAGGCTCAAAATTTTTTTGAGAGTAGCCCCAAATCTCTCCTGATGCACCTGAGCTTCAGAATTTCTAAATTCTATTTATTAACTGAGTAATTAATTAAATTCCAAAGATCACTCTCATAAAAAATCGCCTTTTTTCTTCTTTTTTCCCCCTTCATTTAGTTATGGTTGGTTGGTTGCATAAAATTTTCGCATAAATAATTAAAAAAGCTGAAACAGACCTTTAAAATCCATAGACTGGAAAACTGTCAGTTTAAATGGTGATTTTTTATCACAGCGGTTGTAAACAATGGAGGAAAAAGATAGGTGGTGGTGAAGTAAACCGAAAAAGGGTTGCAATATTAAACCATTTATCGCTCAAATTTTAATATCCCAAACAAAAGCATGTGGAAGGGATTTTGTATTAATAAGACGAATTGAAAGAAATGAATTACAGCTGAAGCATATTTTACGAAGAAATAGTAATTTTTTTAAATGGTCTTATTTCTATTATATTATTTATTCTAATAAAATGTTTGTTTTTAAAATAATTGAAATTGATAAATTCGAAATAATTAAATGTCAAAATAAAATTAAATAAAATATTGAAAACATTTGATTTGAACTAAAAATTGTATTACTAAAAGTTTTCTTTTTTTTCAGAACTTTTTAATACTTTATAACGTAGATGAAAAATGTTTATGATTTAACAACATATTAGTAATTCTATGTCAATATACACTATATTGCCATTGATTATTGGACACTTGCGATTTTAGACATTTTACTAAATATCTAGAAAAATACATGAGGAATCATCTCGAAACTCTTAGTGTATAAATATAATAGTATACGTCATACAACTCCGTGAAGATATTTTATCTAAATTCCATAGGGGACCGTCAACAAATTAAAAAAGAATGAATATCTTTTGAATAACCCTGTCAAAACTAAGGTAGCAAAAGCGCTCAAACTATAGATTATGATTGAATGCCTTATTGTAATACACTGTGTTCATTTTTATGCAAATAGCATGCATACTCGCAGAGTAATTAAGGTTTTTATAAAAATGGTCCCAAATTTTTCCAAGTTTTCTCCTTATAATTTTAAGAGTTCTTAATACAAAATAATATTTTTTTTAGAAAATATGACAAACAACATTGCACACAGTACCCTGTAATCAGAATTAAAATATAATAAAAATTTTATGAAAAATGAGTAGGTTTACTAAATAATTTTTTACTGCGCATGCGTCAAAGATATCAAAATTTCATTTGCATATTATGTTAGCTAAATG
Organism: Maratus speculifer; assembly: GCA_964019185.1. Taxonomy (NCBI): domain Eukaryota; kingdom Metazoa; phylum Arthropoda; class Arachnida; order Araneae; family Salticidae; genus Maratus; species Maratus speculifer. The sequence continues at coordinate 273,155,637 of OZ025290.1, read as the reverse complement.
TACAGAACAACTTTTGTAAAAGTCTCAAAGTCATAGCTTGAAAATTCTGAAAGTAATCGTCTATAGAAAAAGGACAAAATCCGTTGTTTCCAAAATGAAGCAAAAAAAATGAGGGATTTTATCCAAATGTAGTAGTACATCCCGTATTGTGTATTCTATATTGACACTAATCAATGGATATATGGATACAACCCCTCTTGTTTTTGCTTCATTTTGAGAATAACGAATTTTCAACTTATTCAATGGGCGATTATTTTCAGAATTTTCAAGTTATGATTTTGTGACTTTCACAAAAGTTGCTCTATACATTTAGCTAACATAATATGCAAATGAAATTTTGATATCGTTGACGCATGCGCAGTAAAAAATTATTTAATAAACCTACTCATTTTTCATACAATTTTTATTATTTTTAAATTCTGACTACAGGGTACTGTGTGCAATGTTGTTTGTCATATTTTCTGAAAAAAAATATTATTTTATATTAAGAACTCTGAAAATTATAAGGGAAAAACTTGGAAAAATTTGGGACCATTTTTATAAAAACCTTAATTACTCTGCGAGTATGGATGCTATTTGCATAAAAATGAACACATTGTATTACAATAAGGCGTTCAATCATAATCTAGAGTTTGAGTGCTTTTGCTACATTAGTTTTGACAGGGTTATTCAAAAGATATTTATTCTTTTTTAATTTGTTGACGTTCCTCTATGGAGTTTCGGGAAAAAATCTTCACGGAGATGTATGACTTATACTATTATATTTATACACTAAGAGTTTCGAGATTATTCCTCATGTATTTTTCTAGATATTTAACAAAATGTCTAAAATCGCAAGTGTCCAATAATCAATGGCAATATAGTGTATCCTTATATATATTATAAATGTGAAAGTGTGTCCGAAAATTGGAATGAACTTGGCTTCAAAACGGATGGATTAATGTCTTTGAATCTTTGCATATAGACAGATTATAGGAGTAGAATGAACATAGGCTAATTTTTATCTATTTTATTCAAATATTTTCCTTAATAATTCAAAATTTAATTATTTTTCATAACAAAATCAATAGGCATTTTTCAGATAAAATTTAACCATTTTCCTTTCCTGTTGCCAACAAAAATAAAAAATCGGAATAATAATTTTTCAGCGGCGATGAATTTTAAATAAAAAACTTCCACGCAAAAAATTATAATAAAATAATTTAAAAGAAAATAAATATGACGTCATGTTTGAAATAAAAATAAAAGGTGTATTTTTTATAATATATTTAACAAGGATATTTGTTTAGTTAATGGCAATTTTTGTGTAAAATATGATGACATAAATTAAAAGTAAAAAGAAAGAAAAAGAATTATATTTTTAATAAAATGGTTCACTTATGAAAATGTGATGTCATAGTTGAAATAAAACAGGTACTTTATAGCAGTCGTTAAAAATACAAGGGGTATGAATAAAAGTAGCTAATGGAGCGAGATAAATAATGATGTCATATTTAAAATGAATCAGAAATATTTTTTACTTATACTAATTAATAAGTTATAAATTACATACAAATGAATATTTTTATTCAAAATTCATAATTATCAATGGAAACAATTTTTTTGGGCGAAAAGGCGGAAAATAAAACTACTGATTAATATATTTTTGGCTCGATTTTTTAACACTTTCGAACAAAGTTGAAAAGGTATTATGCTTTCGGTTTGTCTGTCTGCCTGGTCGCTTTCTAACTTTCGTAAATACACTCCGATTTCCATGAAATTTTTCGACGTTATTCACGTATACCTAGCACGAATACCTATTGAAAATAAAGTTTCTACCATGATTAGTTTATTTACAGGGATAGTCAAAAAAATTCCTTACATTACGGCATTATGGGGAAAAATCGTTTAAATTAAATTTAACGAGGTTACACCCTGTGAAACATATTCCAATTTATATGCATTTACAAAGTTCACTAAAATATGCATTTTGTAAAGTATGTAGTGAAAAGGTCACTTATTATTCATTTACAGGGTTACACAGAAGAATTCCATTGCATAAGAATAAAGGGAGGAACAGTTTCCGACATATTTTAATTATGGTAAACGATTTCATGTATAATCAAATTGATATACGTTGCTGAGGCTTAATGTGAGTTATTTCATGCATAATACGAAGTGCATAGCATTTACAGGGACACACAAATGATTTCAAATATTATATATTCTATCCGAAGTACTGTATATGACGGATGATGACTGTTGCATGGATAAAATGCATTTTGAATTATGATATGTGCTTTTAAGTTTCGCTAAATGTATGCATATTAAATGGAGAGTATAAATGGTAATAGTATAAACAGTTAAATTTAGATATACAGGGTTACACGAAAAATCTCGGAAAAGTTACTGAATATGAGCGTAATTTACTTAAAGATGGTTTTTAAATAAAATATGCATTTTTATTTTGAACTGCGTTTAGTAAACTAAGAAATGTTTGCAGTATATATATAAAATGATATACAGGGTCCTGCAAAGAACTGGATACAAGGTTGTCTTCGGATGATAATTTCTGATAATTTAGGTAGTAATAAGAAATATTTTTGTCTGAACTAAATTTTAGAAAGATACTTTCATGTATTAAAGGCACTTGGAAAACTACAGGGCTGAACAAAAGTATTCAAGAATGTTTCTATCTATTAGTATTAATCGCTGAAAGGAAAATTTTAATCTGCAAAAAAGTTAGAAAATAGGGATCATCAGAAGATTTTTACCAGAAATTCGCAATAAAAAGTTAATTACACATGCTTTTCATCATCGAAATTTTTTGCTTGATTGATCAATTATTTCTTCTTTAAATGTTATGTGAACGAAGTCACGGGTAACTGCTAGTAAAATATATTTATGAAAACATTCTTTTAAAATCATGCGCGAAAACTTAAATAACAAATATTAATCTAAAATCTAGATTTCAGAGTCAGACGATTTTAAGACATTAACGAAAGAGTGTTAACTTTTCAAGCAAAATTTTAAATGATGCTTCTATATTGATATTTCAAAGTCATATGATAAAAATAATCACATAATTCTTGCCTATGATTGATATATTTGTATCTTTTATGCATTCCGATCGTGTATTACAGTCAATAATGGCTCAAAACATTATTTTAAGGGTAAATAACAACACTTTAACACGAAACGAACGCAATCGTTAGATACATGTTCCCTCCTGTGTTTCTCATTGCTCATTTTATGTATTTTTAGAGCTTAATATTAGTTGTTGCTTTTAAAACCGATTTTTCACAAAGTCAGCTATGACATATTTCAGGCAATTCATTTCTGCATGCTTCCGGTTAATGATAAAATCATACAAATTTCAAGTTCGTTTAATATTGTGAATACGGACCCGGGCAACGCCGGGCGGGTCAGCTAGTATATATATATATATATTGAATCATAAAATTTTGAAACAAACAATGTCGATGATTTCATTCTTTTTTTCTTTCTCTGTTTTTTTTTTCTCAATGAGAAAATCGAATATCCCTTTTTTATGTCCCGTTCCGAAAGTCAAATGGGAATTTTCATCTTCTGATACGGGATAAATGGCATTGGTTGTCATTGACATTGTTTTTTTTTTTTTGTAACTTTTCACATTTTTTTCCTAAAAATTTCAATAGAACCCATTTCTTTTTCTTTTCGATGATTTTGTTCATATGTTTAACTACCGTGTGATATATTTGTTTTATTCAACCATGGCACTTTTTTTAGATAACACCAATTTACATGTTACAGATTTGAAAAGTTTGAATGTTTAAGATTATATCTGCTAATAGCAGATACAGTATTGTATTATTTAGCTTGTCATAGCTGCACACTTTCATATTCTATAAAAAACAGTTTGTATACTGTTGTTTAAATAAGATATTAAGTGCGGAACATGGACAAAAAAGTCCTTTTTACTGCAACATAATAACGTAAAATAACAATGTCTCATGTAAACAACTAAATTTTAAAAAGCAGATAGGCAACCTTGAACTTTGAGATTTTATATAAGGAAGAGGGATTTTTTTCAGGGCTTCAAAATTGCACATTATTCATCAAATATGACCTACTTCAACAGTAAAAAAAAATCCAAGTAAATCAAATAATACAATCATCAAAACATCCCTTTTTTGTCTGAATTTCAAAATAATGTCTCTCAGTGCTTTCAAAATCATGAATTTATCTCTTAAAACTTCTACATTTCATTATTTTGTCGTTTCGTTGATATCAACAACTTTAATGATCCATTGCTGTGAAGGCAAAATGCTTCGTCGAAATGAGCGTAATATGAGAAAACATTTAGTCAAATTGACAAGGAAATAAATATTTCCTTTCATAAAACTAAGTATTTTACCACAAACGCGTTGAAAAGTAATAAAATTTTGGTATTTTCACTTGCCTGTAATATTTTTTCCCTCCTGATAATGGAACCCGATAAAATTAGAACTCAATTCCAATTCAAAGTTGTAACTGACAAAGTGACATCATATTTGAAAAAATATTTAGTTATAAACTTTTTCCCATCAAAATATAATTAAAATGATTAAATTGGTATGTGAGCTGCATGTGCAAATATTGAGATGCTAAATATGATGTAAGGTTTCGATTCCATACAGGGAAAAAACTCTATTAATATGACAAAGTGAAATAACTTGCTTTTGATTTTTTCCTTCCATAACACGTAATATAAGAACCTTAATTATATTAATTATTCTTAATTACCTTTTATTAATCACTAAACATTTAAACGTATATTTTTCATAACAATAACTTGAAAAAGTTGTAATTTGAAGAAACATTATTTTAATAACTCTAGATTAAAGTAATTTTTTTAAGTCAGACTAATCAACGTTTGACGGATTTTTTATAGTAATTATTTTTTAGGTGTATTAGTAATCTGTATATTTGTTCTTTTTTAAACATTTTCTTTTGTCGATTATTGGCGGGTTTCAACTCCTTGTTCAATGTTTGTAACAAAATAAATTAAAGTTATGAATTTTAAATGTACTTCTTATATGTCCTTTAAATTAATCTTATGTATTTCATTGTAATGAGTAAATGTTTTGCATTTAAATTTTCTAGCTACAGTGGTAAGGTCGCACTTTGCACATAGGATTCCAGGGCTTTGTTATTGTGAACAACATTCTATACATCGGAAAAATCAATTATTTATTTAAAATTAAGTTTGAATCATTTAATAGAATACCAATTAAAATAATTTGCAATCTAAATGTACAGGGAACATCGTCATTTTCACGAAAAGTTTTTTAATTAAAATTAGTAAAACAATTAAATATTAATGCAATGTTACATTGCTTTCCCAATATTTTATATATATATATACAGTAGACTCCCTCAAATCCGCACAGCTTGGGACCAGAGATTGTGCGGATCTTAGAATTTTGCGGATTTCTGGTCGTTGCTTTGTTTACATTTTTCAAACAGTAATTTGAGTGCAATTAATAGTGCAGATTAATAAATGCAAAACAAATTCATAGATAAAAAAAATAATATAAATGATTACTATTTTTTCTGAGAGATAGGATTGTAATAAGTAATACAATACACATAAAAATAACGCAGAATAAGTAATATCTATTATCTAAAAAAATCGCTAAAGTAATTTCAAAATTTAGTAACAGACACCTACGTAAAACAGCATCCCTTAAAAAAATAATACACCTCTAATAACTATCTGAATTAAATGCTTGCTATTTTTTTTCAATTAATTTGTAATAGAAGTAAATATTAACACTATGCACTATTTCAATTACAACTTCGAGCAAAACGAAAGTGTTGTTTTTCATTAAAATTTAAAAACATCTTAAGAAAATATCTTAAAAGATCTTAAGAGTTCTTTTGTAACCTTATGGAAATTTTTAAATTTTTGTAAATTTTTTTGCAAAAAATTATTACAAAATAATGGAATGGTGAAGTTAAATAAAACTGCAAAATATTTTAACTATATTATGTGTAATTTGAAAATCCAGTCTAATGACCGAAACATATATATATATATATATATATATATATATATATATATATATATATATATATATATATATATATATATATATATATATATATATATATATACATACAGGGTGATGATACAAAATTAATAGAAGAGGGGTGATAGACAAACAGTATTAAATAGGAGACCAAGGGTCCAAAACGTTTTCCAAAAGAGATAACCGCCATTAGAGTTTAGGGACCAAAATTTCAAATAAACATAAAAAATGGAAAAATCGTTCGATTGATTTGCGGTTTTCACTAAAATTACCTTTATGTTGGCATTTTCTTGAAATTAAAGTATAAAGATAAATTTCAAAAAATGCCGATAGAGGGCGCTTTAGACTTTGGAGTAACGAAAAACTATTTTCTGCCGGTATTTTATGCATCTCATTAAATGTTTTCGTAAGCTTAGAGTCAAACTTAAATTTTCAGCTCAAAATCTGAAAGTGGGATTGGTTAACTAGCACAAACTGAACTGTGTTCAGAGGGTTCAAATTTCAAATGATTATAAAAAAACGGAAAAATTGGTTCATTGATTTGCGGTTTTTACTAAAACTATTCTTTATGTCGGTATTTTCTTAAAAATAAATTATAAAGATAAATTTCAAAAAATGTCGATAGAGGGCGCTTTAGACTTTGGAGTAACGAACAACTATTTTTTGCCGTTATTTTTTGCATCTCTTTAAATGTTTTCGGAAGCTTAGACATAAACTTGAATTTTGAGCTCAAAATCTGAATAGTAAGGAGTAGTTAAGTAGCACAAAATGAACTGTGCTTAAGGGGGGGGGGGGGGTCAAATTTAAAATAATTATAGAAAATGGAAAAATTTGTCGATTTGTTTGCGGTTTAAATAAAACTATTCTTTAATTTAGTATCTTCTTGAAAATAAATTTTAAAGATAAATAAATAATAAAAAAAAATCCATTAGAGGGCGCCTTGAGCTTCAGAGTAACCAATAATTAATTTTAAACATTATTTTTTTTTGTTCTAATTAAATACTTGCAAAAAATTATTAAATGTTTCCGGAAGCTTAGATTTAAACATAAATTTTGAGCTCAAAATCTGAATGATTAGGAATAATTAAGTAGCACAAATTGAAGTGTCTTCAGGAGTTGAAATTTAACCCTCCCCCCTCCACGAACACAATTCAAATTTTCGCTACTTAAACACTCCCAACGATTCAGAATTTGAGCCTAAAATTTAATTGTATGAATTTGAAAGCATTTAATGAGATTAAAAAATAACAGTTAAAAATTTTTGTACGCTACTCCAAAGTCTAAGGCGCCCTTTATCGGCATTTTGTGAAATTTATCTTTAAAATTTATTTTCAAGAAAATTCTCATATAAAAATTAGTTTTTAGCGAAAACCGCAAAAGCATCGACCAATTTTTCCGTTTTTTATAATCATTTGAAATTTGAACCCTCTGAACACAGTTCAGTTTGTCTACTTAACCAATCCCAACTATTCAGATTTTGAGCTCAAAATTTAAGTCTAAGCTTACGAAAGCATTTAATAAAATGCAAAAAATAACGCAAAAAAGAGTTGTTCGTTACTCCAAAGTCTAAAGCGGCCTCTATTGGCATTTTTTGAAAATTATCTTTATAATTTATTTTTAAGAAAATATCGACATAAAGAATAGTTTTAGTAAAAACCGCAAATCAATGAACCAATTTTTCCGCTTTTTTATAATCATTTGAAATTTGAACCCTCTGAACACAGTTCAGTTTGTGCTAGTTAACCAATCCCACTTTCAGATTTTGAGCTGAAAATTTAAGTTTGACTCTAAGCTTACGAAAACATTTAATGAGATGCATAAAATACCGGCAGAAAATAGTTTTTCGTTACTCCAAAGTCTAAAGCGCCGTCTATCGGCATTTTTTGAAATTTATTTTTATTATTTAATTTCAAGAAAATGCCGACATAAAGAATAATTTTAGTGAAAACCGCAAATCAATCGACCGATTTTTCCGTTTTTTATGTTTATTTGGAATTTTGGTCCCTAAACTTTATTGGCGGCTATCTCCTTTGGAAAATGTTTTGGACCCTTGGTCTCCTATTTATTATTGTTTGTCTTTATGTGTACTATCACCCCTCTTTTATTGTAAAAAAAAATTAGAATCACCCTGTATATATATATATATATATATATATATATTACTCAGTATTTATAGCTTTATCTATTTGCTGTTAAAAAATTTTAAAGGCGGCAATAACAAAGTTAAAAAAAAAATGCACGCTTATTATTGCACGCTTATTGCACGCACATATAAATATAAACAAAATTAATTCACAAAATCCATTGACAACTGTATTTGAGTGGAATGCTTAAAAATGAAATGCTAAAAACTTAAATAAAAACATTTTAAAACGGTGACATTTGAAATCTGTATTAAAATTTAATTTTAAAAATCCAGGAATAACCGAGAAAAACCCAAGAAGAAATACCTCGACATAGTTAGATATTATTGAATATTGCCATTGAATATGACACAAACATTTTTTCAAATTACACCATGATTTTAAAAATAGCTTTGATAGTCTGTTTTTGTTATATTTACTGTTCTAGTGAGAAAAAAGTTTTTTTTTTTTTAAATCACTGTCAAAAAGACTGAATCAATGTCAAACACGATATAAAAATGTCAAAGAAGACAATCATAAAATGTCAATGTGTGAAAAATTCTAAGGTATAAGATTTGAAGATACTTCTATGTGTAATTTTGTTATTTTTTTATTTTTTTATACAAATCTACATTATAGGAAATAAGTATTTTTAAGAGATACCAAAAAAACATTTTCGACAAAAGTGTGTTGCAATATTTTTAAACTACAGAAAAGGTTTTTGAGAAAGTAAATACATTCTATTCATTTAAGTGTTTTATTTACAAATAAACAACGCTTTTACAAATTGCACATAATGTTCAAAGAAATAGGTAGATAAATGTTAGTAGAAACAGTTGTCATAGTAACATCACATGAATTGATGCACAGTGAAAAGAATGAACATCCAATTATTCTTAATGCCCTGGAGTTCGATTAACGTCAGTTATCGGGTTGCCGTTTTTTTTCCACTGCAACTTTATTTGGGCCATATTGTTGGAGTTATTTTTGCCTCAATGCAGGTAATTATTTCTCAGCAAATTATCTGCATGCAACATGATCAGCACGTAGAACAACAGGATATTTTTTAATTTACAGACCAAACATAACATCCTAAAAGTCTCTGAATAAAAGTTTATATAATTAAAATATTTTTATATGCATTCTAGAATGTGATGTGTACACACACGATGTTGTAGAATCTATATAAAATTTCTTTAACTTATGTAGGATGCAAAAAAAATTCTCTATGTACGTGGATTGTTTTCAGATATTTTGGTTTTAAAATTTTGCTTATCTATTGATTAAGGAAACTCCCACACATACCAAAAAAGAAAAAAATCCATCGTAATATATGAAAAAAAGAAATATCAATAATCAAAATTCGTCTTATACAATGCTTCTCTTTTTGGGCATAAAATAGCAATGTATAGTTTTTAAGTTATGCAAACTTTCGAAATCTTTTGGAGATCTGCAGGGATACAATTTCAAGGCCAAGGCCAGACTAGACTCTTAAAAAAATCGAAATGTAATCATTTTTTCAATAGTTTTTCGTCGTGCCAAATTCTACTGATTTTTCCACATTTTCTTGGACAATGATTTCATACGAATTGTCTGGACAATAAGAATGAAAAAGTATTATAAGAATGTATTGTAAGAATGAAAAATATTAGCGAAATTCCTTTAAATTAAGTCTTGCAAAAATAATCATATTTATAATTTTTTTTTAAATCCTCGTTTTCTTTCGAAAAATGTAATTGGGACAGAAAAAAATGCGAAATATTTATGAGAAAAAGTGTTTTAAACTTATCATTTCAAAAATTTTAAAAATCAAGTGAACTCTATCAATCTATTATATTGATGAAGTTGAGTCGAAAAAACCCTGCAATAAAAAACTACTTTTATTATTTATTTTTGATAATGAATAATCATGTAAATAAATATGCCATAAATAACGTTTTAGATTTACCTTTAAAAACTCAAAACAACCAATGAAGATAGAGTGGTACATTCAGAACTAACCATGTATTCAAAAGCTATAAATAACCAATAAATAGCTCCTGTCTATTAAATAAGAAGAAAAGTTTTGAAGAAGTAAAAATAAATAATATATTAGAAGGCGGACCAATGTGATCCTAGGTCAAGTATGTAACAATCTGTCCTACTGAAATTAAAAGAGTACAGTTAAAATATTTAGAATTAAATTAGGTAGGAGTTAAAAAGCGTGTTTCAATGAATTACAATAGTATTTTAATGCGTTATAAATTTATCATTACCAATTTAATTTTTATTCAATAAAATTCTCGTGCATTCTCCTCACCCAGCACAAAAAATAGATTTTTTTTTAATGTAAAATTCCATTAAAAAAATCGTCCCAAGTTATTTTGTCTTAGTTGTTTTATACTTTACTTTGGTCTACTAATACATAATTAATCCTCTAAATTCTTTACTTACCTCAACTGTACGATTATCTCAATCACCTTTTCCTTGGCCTTCAGTACACAGTTTTAAATTTGCAATTCTCGTTAAAAAGAATAAACAATAAACAATATTTATTATTTGATGTTATAATAAATAAAATATCAATCGTTGGGCTCGCCTCCTCTTGTCCGTCAATTAAATCCTGTTCCTAACTTCATTGTACGAATTTTAAAGCATTATTATTATTATTATTTTTTTTTTGAAATTTTCTTAAGTACGTGATATTGTTTGGATAAAAAAATCTTATTTAAAAATTCTCTGAAATGTTCACTAACTGGCGACAACATTGATCTGTGACGATTAGTGAGAGGACTGACAATACATTCTCTCACATGCCAACTTGAGCCAAAAATGAAAATATAGTTTTTCTGATAAAGCCGCCGGAATGGTCGTTTGATCAATAACATTAAGCAACATTGGATTTTCCTAAGATAAACTAGATCAGCGTAGGCTAAACTATTTGAGAGTTATGAACAGAAAGCCAAACTAATTTATTCTACGTGCGTTAATCCAAACTAATTTATCCTAAGTGCGTTAGGATAAACTAGTTTGGTCTAGATAAAGCTAGTTCATATTTCTCTTCTTAAAAATCTTTTTTCAAAATTCTTCCCAGTTAATTTCTTCCTTGATTATTTTTCTAGAGGTCTTTTTTCTGGAATATTCTTCCCGCCAAATTAAAACCGAATCGCAGCCATTTTCTCAATCCGCGTTTTCGTTTTCGTTTTTGTCATTGCTTAGTTGCCTTGTGATAATACTGATATTTTTATTTATACGAACTTACTATAAATCTTTTCTGTACTGATTCAGAAGAACATTTTTCATACAAACTGAGATCGATTCCTTTTTATTTTATGATACAAAATATGCTTTTATGTTATATTTAGAAGTGATACATGAGCGATAAAAATAGAAACCGGTTTTTGGCAGCCGTTTAAGTGTTCATGCAGCTATAAAAATTTAAAATTGAAAATTAGTACTTTGTCGCTAAAACATTAAATCAACTATATTGAGAAAAAAAAATTACGTTTTTTTATTTTTGTAAGAATTTAACATTGTCAAACTTTTAATTACACTTATACATATATATATGTTTTAGAACAGGTTAAATTAAATTTTCTACGTTCTTTTATATTTTTTAATTACCATGTTATAACTCGTACTGCCATGTATTCTAGTCTTTTAAGGATGAAAGTACCAAAATTCAACAAATTCAAACCACGCGATAATGAATAACTGAACTTAAAGCAATAGGTGACACATAAGAACATATATCCATTGATTCAAGACAAACTAACTTTCGTACATTCAATTATTTTTCTGAAATACATTCTTATATCTCATTTCGTTATTTATTCTAACTGCAGAACAATGAAAGTCGCAAAATTTAATAAATTCAAACACGCAACATCATGAGAAATCGGTCTTCAGAAATTAAATGATGGTTAAATCCAAATCTTTCCTTTTTGGTTTTTGTCTTCTTTTATCTTTATTTTTCGCTTTTACTATTATTTTGCAAAATAATAATTGCAGGTTTTCCTTTCAAATGAGAGATGGATAGAATTTTTAGAAGGAAAAAAAATCAATTTCAAATAATTAAAACACTTGAAATAAAATTTTATTTATCTTACAACTGAAGTAATATATTATCAACTGCTAAATTTAATGGGAAAAATGGTTCTGAAAGTTGTGACGCAAATATACTTTTTCGTATGGCATTTTTATATAAAAAAGGGGATAAAGAAAAGAAAAGGAAATTCATTCAAATGTAAACGACATAGTTTTTTTTCTATCCTTTAAAAACTGAACTGAATTTCCCTGGTGCTATTTAAAATGGAAAAATATCATGACGTCTGTTTCCTACATTTTATTTGAAAGGAAATACTCTAACCTTTCCTTTTTAAAAAAGAGATACAAAAACTAGAAAATCACGAAAAGAAAAACTATTTATTTTTCTATTTGAAGTAAGCAATGTAAATTATTTGTCTTGTATAATCAAGAAAAAAAAATCAGTAGGTATCTAATGATTTTTATTCTGGAGATAAGAATTTAACAAATTTCTTTATGTAAAGTATTTTATCTGTTTTAATATAATTTAGAGTCTAGATTTACAGCATATTAGATTTATTCTTGTTTTAAGGTTGTATAAATTTGATTATACAAAATCTAAAACTTTGTTGTGTTTCGAAAAATATAATTTATTTCAAATTACGTTTATTCCGAGATGACATGTTTTGAAACAAGAAATCTCTCCAAATTTAAATGTGTTCATACTATGCTAGGTAAAAACATGAAAGAATTTGAATTAAAACAAGATATTTGCCATAGTTCATATTTTAATATTGATAAACAGAAAATGAAGATTTAATTATCTTATCAAACTAAGTTAATAGTATCTAAAAGTGATAAAAATACATTTAAATGACGTATAAATACGTTTATTGAGATCAAATTGTTTCATCACTCAAACGACAAAATTCTCAAGATCTATAAGGATAAAAATATTCTGGATAAATTCTAGATACACCATGCTATACGAAAGAAGGATTTTATCCTCAATGAAAGTTCTTATAACTTGCATCATGCTGACTTTACTGCTGAAGGAACATATTTTCGATGTTGGATGTAAATTCAAACCCGCACGATCATGAGTAATTGGTCTTAAGTTGTTAGATGACAGTTAAAAACATTTATTTTTTGAATCAAGATAAATAAAATTTGATGTGTTCAACCCTTTTTCTGAATTATCTTTTTATTTGTCGTATCGCTATGTATTCTAACTGTTGAGAGATGGAAGTCATAGAATTCAAAGAATTCAAACTCACACTATCATGAGAAATCGGTCTTAAGGGGTCAGGTACCCTTTAAACTAATAAAATACGGGGAAAAAAGACCTCTGTAAGAATTGCAGCAACTCTATATCTAAATGACTTTTAATTATAAAAATGAAAAAAGTATTAAGAAGGATTTATTTTATCAATTAAAGTTTCTAAATAAAGTATACACATATATAATGTTTTATTTATTTTTTTAAATAGTATAATTTTTGAGAAAGAATAATGCTTGCTGTCTTGCGCTCACGATTTTTCAAATTTGAATGGCTTAAAGAAACCAAGACTGTTTTTATCAGTACAGATATACTGAGTTTTCAAAATGACCTACGATTAAAAAAATTGAACTTAAAGATCCAGTGAAAAAAATATTTAAAAAAAAAAATCGAAATACCGAGATTTTTTCAATAGAAAAAATTTCGTGAATTCTAAACTTCAAACTTGAGGGACATAATAATAGATCATTTTGTGCTTGTAAACATTTAATACAATCAACCAAATTCTTGCCAACCATTTTTCAGAAATCGTGCACGCAATGATCAAAATTGCTGTTTTGGAAAAATTGACTTCAAAGATTAAATCACCCATTGATCAAATAGGAAAAGCTCACAGTATTTTAAATATAGCTCATCTTCTAATGCGAATTTTTGTACGTGGTTTGCTTTTAAATGTTCCTATAGAATTCTATTTAATTATAATCGATTTTTTCAAAAATCGATTTTTGGATTCTTTAAAGGCTAAGGGGAACTGAGGCACATGCATACACCCCCTCTACTAGTGATGTATCAATCTGCCCCGGGGATGGGGCGCATTGATACAAATGACTTTTTTAGATTTTTTTTAATTACATGGAAAAATGTCATATAAAACAATGATTTTACATTTTAATAACACACTACACAAGTTCTGCTGACACCACATGGAAAAATAACTTCAAATTTTTATTTTCTGGACACCAAAAAATTCTTAGAAAAAAACCGTATCAATGTGCTCCAGTTCCTCCTACCTGACCCTTTAAGGAGTTAGGTAACAGTTGAATCCAAATCTTTCCATTTTGGTTTCTGTCTTCGTTCATCTTTAACATTAGCATTTGCAGTATTCTTTTAATAATAAATGAATAAATGAATAAATAATAAATGAATGTTTTCCTTTCGGTTGAAAGCTGGATAACAATTTTTCTAAAAGAAAAAATGTTTCATCTCCAAACCACTTGAAACACTGAAAAAAAAAAATACATGATTTTTTTTTTTTTTTTACATTTGAGGTAATATATTATCAACTACTAATTTTTAATGGAAAAAATGTTTCTGAAATTTATGTCGCAAATATGTCAAATTTCTTATGGAATTTTTATACAAAAAAGGGGAAAGAAAAGAAAGGGAAATTCATTCAAATGTAAACGATATAGAATTGATTTCTTTCCTATAAAAACTGAACTTAATTTCCCTGTTGCTATTTAAAATGGAAAAATATTATGGCGTCTGCTTCCTACATTTTATTTTAAAGGAAATACTCCAACCTTTCCTTTTATAAAAGTATAAAATCATGAGAGGAAAAACTATTTCTTTTTCTATCTGAAGTAAAATAAGCAATGTAAATTATTTCTCTTGTTTATTTAAGAGAAAAAAAGTCAGTAGATATCTAATGATTTTTAGTCTCAAGATAAGAATTGAATTTGTTCCAAGAAGATCGGAACAAATTCTTTTTTGTAAAGTATTTCATCTGTTTTAATGAAATTTGGGATCTAGATTTACATCGTATTAAATTTATTTTTGTTTTAAGGTTGTATAAATTTTATTATACAAAATCTAAAAGTCTTTGTTTAGAAAATTTTAATTTATTTCACATTACTTATATTCCCATATGAGAAGTTTTGAAACAAGAAATGTCTCCAAATTTAAATGTGTTCTTACTGTGCCAGGTAGCAACAGGAAAAAACATGAAGTAAAAGAAGATAATCATTTTAATTTAGATTTTAATATTCATAAACAGAAAATGAAGACTTAATTACTTTATCGTACTAAATTATTACTTTCTAAAGTGATAAAAATATTTTTAAAAGGCGAACAAATATTTTTATTGAGATCAAATTGTTTCAATTCTCAAACGACGAATAATTCAAGATCATAATGATAAAATATTCTGGATAAATTCCGGATACACCATGCGATACGAAAGCAGGACTTTATCCATAATAGAAAGTTTTAAAATTTGTTCTGAATGACTACACTACTGAAAGAGCACAGATTTTCGATGTGCTCCATATATCGATGTAAATTTAATACCGTACGATCATGAAGAAACAATCTTAAGGCATTAGGTTGTAGTTAAAAACATATATCTTTTGAATCAAGATAAATTAAATTTTACACGTTCAACCCTTTTTCTGAATAACTGTTTTATATCTCGTGTCGCTATGTATTCTTGCTGTTGAGAGACGAAAGCCACAAAATAATAAATTTAAACTCACACTATCATGAGAAATCGGTTTTAAGGAGTTAGGTGACAGTTAAGTCTGAATCTTTTCTTTTTGGTTTATGTCTTCTTTCATCTTTAGCCTTCGCATTCATACTGTTCTTTTCCTAAATAATAAATGAATGTTTGTCTTTCTCTTAAAAGCTGGATAGTATGTTTTCAAGAAGAAAAAAAGTTCAACTCCAAACCATGAAAACACTTGAAATAAAACTTTATTTATATAAAAATTGAGGTAACATATTATCAACTACTAATTTTTAATGGGAAAAATGTTTCTGAAAGTTGCGTCGCAAATATATTTTTCTTATGAGATTTTTATACAAAAAAGGGAGAAAGAAAAGAAAAGGAAATTCATTCAAATGAAAACGACACAGTTTTTTTCATTTTTTATAAAACCTGAATTGAATTTCAGTGTTGCTGTTTAAAATGGAAAAATATCCTGACGTCTGTTTCCTATATTTTATTTTTAAGGAAATACTCCAACCTTTCCTTTTATAAAAAGAGGTACAAAAAGTATAAAATCATGAGACGAAAAACTATTTCTTTTTCTACTTGAAGTAAAATAAGCAATGTAAATTATTTTTCTGATTTATTCAAGAAAAAAAAAAGATCAGTAGATATCGAATGATTTTTAGTCTCAAGATAAGATTGGTACAAATTCCTTTTTGTAAAGTATTTCATCAGTTTTAATAAAATTTAGGATCTAGATTTACGGCGTATTCAATTTATTTTTGTTTTAAGAATGTATAAATTTGATTGCACAAAATCTAAAACTTTGTTTTTTTTAGAAAATTTTAATTTATTTCAAATTATGTTTATTCCGAGATGAGATGTTTTGAAACAAAAAAATTCTCCAAATTTCAACGTGTTCGTATTACGCCAGGTAAAAACATGAAAGAATATAAAGTAAAAGAATATAATGATTATAATTCAGATTTTAATATTCATAAACAGAAAATGATGACTTAATTATTTTATCATGCTAAGCTAATACTTTCTAAAAATGATAAAAAAAACGTTTAAAATGCGAATAAATATTTTTATTGAGATCAAATTGTATTATCACTCAAACAACGAGATACTCAAGAACATAATGATAAAAATATTCTGGATAAATTCTGGATACACCATGCGATACGAAAGCAGAACTTTATCCTTAATAGATATTATTTTAACTTGCATCTGGCTAACTTCATTACTGAAAGAGCATATTTTCGGTGTGCTTAATTTTTCGACGTAATTTTAAACCTTCACAATCATGAGTAATTAGTCTTATGGTGTTAGGTGACAGTTAAAAACATATACCTTTTGAATTAAAAAAATTAAATTTTATGCATTCAGCCCTTTTTCTGAATAACCTTTTTATATCTCGTGTCGCTATGTCTTCTTGTTGTAGAGATATGAAAGTCACAAAATAATAAATTTAAATCCACACTAACATGAGAAATTGGTTTTAAGAAGTTAGGTGACAGTTAAATCTAAATATTTTCTATTTGGTTTATGTATTGTTTCCTCTTTAACTTTCGCATTTATACTATTCTTTTGCTGAATAATATATGAATATTTTCTATTCGGTTGAGTGACTGATAACATTTTTTTTTAAAGAAAAAAGTTCAACTCCAAATCGAGTAAACACTAGAAATAAAATTTTATTTATCTTAGAATTGAAATAATATACAGGGTGGTCATAAAAAAACTTTGCCGATATATGGAGCTCTAGCGGCCAGTCCGCTCAACCGATCGAAATGAAATTTCAGATATAGCTATTCAGAGGTATGAGCTCGAGATTCTGTGAACGACAACAAAATGGCGCTCACGGTTACGGTTATAGTTACAGAAATCGAAAATTTCCAATAGCAACACCCATTTTTTTTCATCGCAAAATGCTCAGCGCATGCGAAAACCTTAAAGAGCGTTGGAACCGTACGTGTATCGCAAGAAACGGACATGTTATGCACGCACAAAAAACCGTTCTGCGAATCCTTCCCCCCATAAAAAAACTCGATTGGATCGCAAGGAGGAAATTTGCATATGACACAGAGTCAGTACACTAATCTCTGATTACAATACAGATCGGAGAAACTAAAACTTTTATTTTGATTACAAATTTCCACATGGGCGTCATCACAGGCAATTAATGGTGATGGCACCCATGTGGAAAATGTGTATTCAAAATAAAAGTTTTAATTTCCCCGATATGTATTGTAATCAGAGATTAATGTACTGACTCTGCGTCATATGCAAATTTCCTCCTTGCGTCCTAATCGAGTTTTTTCTATGGGGGAGGAGGATTCGCATAACAGTTTTTTGTGCGTGCATAACGTATCCGTTTCTTGCGATACACATACGGTTTCAACGCTCTTTAGGGTTTTCGCATGCGCTGAGTATTTTGCGATGAAAAAAATGGGTGTTGCCATTTGAAGTTTTCGAGTTTCTGTTACTATAACCGTAACCGTGAGCGCCATTTTGTTGCCGTTCACAGAATCTCGAGCTCATACCTTTGAATAGCTATATCTGAAATTTCACCTCGATCGGTTGAGCGGACTGGCCGCTAGAGCTCCATATATCGGCAAAGTTTTTTCATGACCACCCTGTACTATTACTATACCATATTAAATTACTAACTTTTAATGGGAAAACTTTTCTGAAAATTGTGTCTCAAACACACTTTTTCTTATGGGATTTTTATAAAAAAAAAGAGAGAAGGAAAAGAAAAGGAAATTCATTCAAATGAAAACGATATGATGCGATATGATAGTTTTTCTTCAGTCCTTTAAAAACTGAGCTGAATTTCCCTGTTGCTATTTAAAATGGAAAAATATCATGACGTCTGTTTCCTACATTTTATTTGAAAGGAAATACTCCAAACTTTCCTTTTATAAAAAAAAAGGGCACAAATAGTATAAAATCATAAGACGAAAAACTACTTTTTTTTCTATTTGAAGTAAAGTAAGCAATGTAAATTATTTTTCTTCTTTATTAAAGAGAAAAAAGATCAATAAATATCTATTGATTTTTAGTCTCGAAATAAGATTTGAACAAATTTTTTTTGTAAATTATTTTATCCGTTTTAATAAAATTTTGGATCTAGATTTACGGGTATTCAATTTATTTTTGTTTTAAATTTGATTATAACGGCTATGTTTTGTTTTAAATTTGATTATAACGGCTATGTTTTGTTTTAAATTTGATTATAAAGTCTAAAATTTTGGTTTGTTTGGAAAATTTTAATTTATTTCAAATTACGTGCATTCTGATATGAAATGTTTGTAAAAAGGATTGTCTGTAAATTCAAATGTGTTCGTATTACTCCAGGTAAAAACTAGTCACATGTGGGAATCCCAAAATGTTTTTCTTTATTATACATATTATTACTTCCTGAAAAATGCAGCATAGCAGTGGCACCGGTTAGGTGTTTTAAACAAATATCTATCAGCAACAACTTACGTCAACTTATAACTGAATCTAAAATTTGATGAAAATCTGCTTTTGTTTTTGAGATAGAGCTATTTCAAAATCTTAAAAAAAATCAGCATAATGGCGCCACATGTTGGGTGATGCACACCAAAAGCTAATCAGGATAAAATTTTTATTAGGTACTAACTGTAACTGAATTTTGATGGAAATCCATGCATTCGTTGTTGAGTATTGCTATTTCGAAATCATGAAAAATGAAGCATAGCAGCGCCATCTGTAAGGCAATTTATACTAAAAACTACACAAAACTAATCTATATCAGGAACAAACTGAATCGGAAGTTTTGTAAAATCTCGCGCATTAGTTTTTGAGATTAGTTCCAGAGCTTTTGCGATAATAACGAATAATGCAAAATGACAGCGCCACCTGCTGAGCGATATGCACCAAAACTTAATCAGCACCATTTTATATTAAGTACTAACAAAATCTAAAATTTTATGAAAATTCATGCATAACATCTTGAGATATGACTGTTGTGGGAATTGTCAATAATGCAGCATAGTCTGTTGAGCGGTATACACCAAAAAAATAATCAGATTTAGGTTATATCAAGGTCTAACAGATTTCAAAGTTTTGTGAAGTTCTGTGCCTTAATTCTTGAGATAGAGCGCACACAAAAAATTTTTCACATACAGGCCGACTTACAGACAGCTATTTTGTAATGACATAACTTTTTTAAAATATATAAATCCGTCAAAAAAACCAGATTTCGAAAATTTTCATGAATACAATACATTCTTCTTGTAAATATAGAAGAAACTAAAAAATTATTAAAGTATATAAATTAAAACAAAATAATCATTATAATTCAAATTTTAATTTTAGTAAAAAGAAAATCAAGACTTAATTACTTTACCAAACTAAGTTAATATATTTTAAAAGTGATAAAAATCCATTTACAAGGCGAATACCTTTATTCAGACCCAATTGTTTCATAACTCCGATGGCGAGATTCTCAAGATCTATAATAATAAAAAAAACTTCGTATATTTTTATTTTTTTAAATTGGGAAGTGGTAAACAATCATCACGAGATCTCATGTATAATAATGAAATCAAGTACAATAATAACTAGAAAAAAATCATACTTCAAATATAGATCATAAAGCAGTTGCCATCACATTCAGAAAAATGTTTAAAAAATGCACAGTTTAAATACTATGATACGAATTTAATATTTTCCAACTGTGGTTAAAATTGCACATTCCGGGAATCGAACCCAGATCCTTGGCTTACAGGGACAATGCTTTACTGTTGAATCTAACTGAGCCGACAACTTGCGATCAGTTTTCGCTCAAATATGGTATATCTTAATGGTCACGACATCTGGTCTATCATTTAGACAGATCAGCAGAATATACCACAGGTAAAGGAAATAAAGGATGATATAATAAAATTCTATTCGTATGATAACTTTACCAATAAGTTTGATTGTAGTATAATATTAGTATATCTACATATCCACCTTTAATGTGGAGTTCCTTTACTTCTGGTGTATTACATTGATCTGTATGAATGACAAACCAGATGTTACAACGAATAAGGTTATCTGAGCGAAAAATGGTCGTCGGTTGTCGGCTCAGATTAAACGGTAAAACCCTATAAATCAAGGATCTGGGTTCAATTCCGGGACTGGGCATTTTTTCCGCACAGTTGAAAAATATTCAATTCGTATAAATTTAACAATCTTCTTGATAATGTTAAAATAGTAGTAAAATAGTGTGTCTAATTCTTACAGTATTGAATCGTGTGACACACTTGAAATTGTAAATTCAGCTGTCTCCATCTAGAGTCGCAAAATTATAAGAATTATTTGAGCATTCCTGTGTAGGATATATAGATTTATGTCTATTAGATGAATGCATGTCAAAATTTTGTTCAGTTAAGAAATACATATATACTTTAATTGAAATTTCCCCTGCAACATTTCCACTAATAAGCAGATTGGCACGTGAATTATTTTGTGCAACCCTGTACATGAAGAATAGAATTCATATACAACTAGCATTTTGCACAAAAATAATTAAATTCTTATAGTATAATATTAAATAATTTATATCAGTTTCAATACATTTAGAGTAGCGTAATGTCATTAAAATATTTTGCAAACGATTTTTTGCAAAGTAGTATAATATAATAAATTATTTTATGTGATGTTATAAATGAATTATCAAACCCATATGATTAATATACAATACACAACGTGGTGACTTTAAATAGCGTTTATCAATTGTATGAAAGCCTGCGTATATTTACGGGATTTAGAAGATAGACTGGCGGACAGAAGGAGAAATAGACCGAATGCACAAATGCATTATAACTTTGTTGGAAAGTATTAAATACGGACCTTTGCCAACATGAATTATTTGTTATTATTTAAAATAATGAAGATCAAATAAACTGCAATCTAAACAGAAATCATAAATTTATTGAATTAAAACATTTTGTAATATATGTTACAGAATGTTTTAATTAAATAGAAAAGCCATTATTTTAAAACCATTACAATTTGGCAATTTATATTCTATTGATGAAAAAACTTTTAAAACAGTATCACAGACAACCCATGAGGTTAAAGTTTAAAAGAGTTAGAAGAGCAATTTAAAAATTGACAGAGAGTGGGAGAACAGAGAATGATCCCGATAGAATATTAGCAAAGCTGATCAAATGGATCCAGTTGTTTCGTCGTTATAAACTGTTACTTTATTTCTGAAAGTTTATTATTGCTTGGATAAAAATATTTATTTGAAACTAAAATTTATTTTTATAGCATTTTGTTAATATTTTCTCTTTAACACTTCATAAAAGATTTATGTAATTAACCTCAATTCCAATTTGGTATAAAATACAACAGGGTTTAAACAAATTGCGTTTATTGATAATTTGATCAACTTTTGTATAGTTAAACACTAAAGTAAAAACATCAGATTCCTTTTGAATTCCATTTTTAAAATATAATTACACTCTGAATTATTGTCCCTATATTTCGTTTGAATAAAAGTCTCAATACATTCATTTAAATTATTATAATTGGAGTTTTCCGGAATCTTCCGATACAAAAGCAATAATTGCAATATGATATAAGAGGATATCGCACTTTTTTATTTCGTAATTAGGGAATCAAATAACTATAGATGGTAAAAATAAATATATAAAAATATCAACGTGAGAATAAATTTTGTTCGTCCAAGAAACAATTTAATCAATGAAAGAACAATTTGTAGGACTTCCTGCCACAATAAATTCCGAATTGATAAATATTTTTAAATAAATATATAAATATTTTTACCGTAGTTTAGTTTTGTTGTAGTAAACCAATTGCTATTAAACAATAATAGTAAAAATATAAATGTATCAGAAATGATTTTTTATTTATTTTAGCCTACAATAAATATTAGCTATATAAAATATAGGGTGTCCCTTCTTATTATTTATTGGAAACTAAATCCTAAACCCTCTGTTTTAAAGGTACATTTGTAATTTCAAATTTTTCTAATATTGCTCTCTCCCATGAAAAAGTTGATTTATGGCAAAATAGTATATATATTTTTTAATAATAAATCAAAGAAATTTGTTTCCTGTGTGTTTCTTGTTGCTGCCTATATGTTATAGTTAGAAAACCATCTCTTTGATCCATCAAATTAAATTCCATTAAAAAAGAGGCAATTCTTGTTAAAAATTATAGTGTTTCGAGCTTATACTGATATTAAAAACTGTTTTTCAGTAACATATTCCTTTACCAGCGGTGGAAAATTGACGCAAAAGTGGACCTATTGACACCACTGAATCTTTATAGTATTTTTCTGCGCACTTGATGAAAGAAATTCAAAATTGTTACAAATCTTAGGAATACTATAAATAATTGTGGTGTCAATAGGCTCCATCTCTACGCCAGTTTTCCGTCACTGTCATTACCATTACAATTAAACAAAAAATTACGGTGTTTATTGACTAATGATGTTAAACAATCATTTCAAATTACATATTCCATTACTATAACCAATTGTATGTAAAGCACATATAGCTCTAATATGTGACAATTCATTTAGAAAAGGCTGTGATGTACATGTGTAATTATAGGAAAATAAATGTTTCTACGGTTACCCTTTCTTATAACATAGAATCAATAAAATCTTGTATTGCGTCTTAAAAGTACATTGAAGAAGAACTACTTCATTTTCAAACAAAACATATTAAATCATAGTATACTGAAATGCATGGAATTTCACTGGTCCAAAAATGCTTCTTACCTTTTAGGTAGCTTTCATTACAAAAAGTAAGAAGCTACCTATTGCAGTCGTCTGGAGGAAAGTACGTCAGGAAAATTTTGGTATATTTTTATCGATCATGACCCTCAGTTCCCAAAACCAGCTTCCTTCAAATGTTGACACATACATGTATATATATATATATACACATAGAATTTTTATGTAATACTACTATTTAACATCTATAATGAATATCGAATAACCCATAAAATAACAAACTAAAACAAATCAAGAGGGGCTGGCAATAATAGAACAATTACGAAGAATTGGAAATGTGGTATTTAGGTCGTTTTCAAGGGTTATACCAAATAGACACATTAAGTACGATTAATTTCTGTTTGGAAATGAGGATAAACCTAAAAATGATTTCTAAATAACCCGATTAATCGTACATGCAAAATTTAAATGAATGAAAAAAAAATTGACATACATGAAATATATATACATATAACATTTTTCAAGCTGTAACTATCATATTTATGAACTGATTTGAATGTACTTGGAGTGTACATATTAAATATTAATGTTTCGACCGAGTTCGTCGTGCAACATCACCCGAAATCTTGTATCAAAGTGACGGCCATTTAAATTAAAAAAAAAATTAAAATTAAGAACAAAAAAAAGTAGAAATAGAAAAAATTATTCTGTGTATTTGACCTTGATACAAACATTCCAGAGCATTTTTTGTTTTGTCTCTATCTCAAAAAAAATAACTCAGTTATGGCACATTGAATTTCTAGTGTGGCTGACATTTTGAAACTATCTGACTTTTGTCATGTAATAATACGCGTATTTACGAACCGATTTCGATTTAACTTGGTGTGTACATGGTATACATCAATGTCTGCACAGAATTTGTTGGCCAGTTTCATCCGCCGTCTTATTTCAAAAATGCAGTCATTTAAATTTAAAAAAAACACAAGATTTAAAATTAAGTACACTTTTCTTCTATGTGTTTGACCTTGATACAAAGTTTTTAGAGATTTTTTTTGTTTTTTCCATACCTTAAAAAATGGCTGAGTAATAGCATTTTGAATTTCTAGTGTGGCTGAAATTTGAAACTGTTTGATTTTTGTCACGTTGTAACACGCGTATCTATGAACGAATTTGGATGTAACTTGTATATATGTACTGTGTATACATATTGTATACCGATGTTTGAACAGAGTTCGTTGGCCAGTTTCATTTGCTCGCCATCTTGTTTAAAAATAGCAGCCATATTTTTATTTAAAATTTAAAATTAGCTACACAAAAATTGTAAAGTGAAAAATACTTTTCTTCTATGTTTTTGAACTTGATACAAAGATTTGGAAGCATTTTTTTTCTCCATATCTTAAAAAACTTTGAATTTCTAGTATGGCTGGTATTTTGAAACGATCCGATTTTTGACACGTGACAACACGCATATTTATGAACGGATTTGGATGTAACTTGTATATATTTACAGTGTGTACATAGTACATACCGATGTTTAAATCGAGTTCATTAGTTTCATTCGACACCTTGTTTAAAAATTGCGGTCATTTAAATTTGTTTATATTGAAATTTAAAATTAGATACACAAAAATTAGAAGTTGAAAAATATTTTTCTTTTATGTGTTTTAGCTTGACACAATGATTCCAGATCATTTTTTGTTTCGACTGTATCTTGAAAAATTGCTTAGTTATAGCACTTTGAATTTTTAGTATAAGCTGACATTTTGAAATGATTTTTGTCAGGTGATATATCGCGTATTAATAAACAGAACTGGTTTTAACTTGGTATGTACATAGCACATATAGATGCATATAAATGTCTCGATTTAGTTTATTATGCAACTTCATCCGCCACCTTGTTTTAAACTAACATACTGTACAGTAGCATTTTGTACATAATAATGTACAAAATAAATAGATATAGGAAAAGGGTTTTTTCTGAAGTATTTGATCTTAGTACGAGGATAACGGAGCATTTTTTGTTTTGTCTTTATCTTAAAAATGGCTCATATATAAGAGTTTGAATTTTTAAAGTGGGGTGACATTTAGAAAAATCTATTTCCCTGCGACAGTACTCGCATATATCAACCACTTTTGATGAGGGTGAGCATTGCGCAAGATTAACTAAAATCTCGATCAGTCTCATTGGTTAATTTCTCCCATCATGTTGTTTTAAAATAGCACTTCATTATATCGAATATAAATTTTCTTTGAAAAAACACCTTATATAAGATTATTTTCTCGAAATACTTATTCATATTCAGTATTGACAAAAACAAATATTGAATCTTCTAATACCCTGTTCCATTAATTTGAGCTTTGTATGTTTGAATAATGTAACATAATTTTTTAAAAGAAAAGTAAGGAATATGAAAGCCAGCACTTCCTCGCGGTACTGGCCGGAAGGACGTTTTTAAAGTTCCATTAAATTTCACGTTTATTTAGATACAGCACCTTGTCAAACAAATGCAATATATAAAAGCTACACTAAATTTTTATACTAAATGGGAGTACATTACATAGTTATCAAATCTCCAGAATTGTTAATACCACCATTTGTAATGCTAATTTGAGTTTCTTTAATCACAACTCTTTCTCTTTTCTTCATTTTATTTAATATAAAATGTAAACTATTCGTTGGGTGCCACCGTAATACTTACCCACCATGGATATGCATAATATAAAATATGAAAATAAAACATGTGTAAAATATTTATAAAATGCACTGCAATTCAAAAATAAAATTTAAACTCAAATTTAAATAGTTTTAATATACATAGTCATGCTTTATTAATGAATTGCTGGTGAGCCAAATTCGACAAATTATATAAAACGTCAAAATACTCAAGTAATACCGGATTACGTAAAAGAAACATCCTTATAAATCTAAAATTAATAGTCATATTAACTAACAATTTACTGCGTCGGATGAAGCGTCTCATTTCCAATTAAAATATATCTTTGAATTGAAATTTGATTGAAATACAGGGTCATGAAAAATCAAAGAATGTGGAAAAGCGGATTAGACATATCTCGACAACTAATAATTCGATCGACTTCGTTCTTTATGCAAAATTTGTGTTATTTTATTTCCTTTTACATCCACTCTTTAAAATAAAGAAATTCGAAATTTTTTATACACCTTTCATCAGAATGAATTTTTCGAGAGTTCCGGATAATCGAGGTTACTGATATTAAATAGGCTTCGTCCCATTCTTACATACTAAGTACATACAAAATTTCAAGTCTCTATCTCAATTTGTTTGGGAGATAGACCGTTTACAGACAGACTGACTGACTGACAGATGGACGGCAAAAATTTTTTTCAAAAAAATATATTTTTCGGAATCTCCAGTATCTGAAACGTGTAAATCCGTCAAAAAATTTGTTTCGCTTTTCAGAACTATTGCAAGACTTACCATATACTACGTATGATGGGTAAGTAAAAAAATAATAATTAAGCGATGTTACAAACCTTAAGCCTTACTTTTCCCATCTAATTATAAATGAAGAGCTCAGATGGTAAGTTACATAATCAACATTTTTAGAAAATGAGCTGTGAAATTCCGAATATCTATTTGCATTTATCTTTTTATCAATTAAAATATCTCTCTGATAGATTTTTACAAACAACAATTTAACAATTATCTTCAATCATCTAATTGTTTTGATCCCATACCGCCTTTATCACTCGAGCTCTTAGTCATATTCAAAAAACTTGGAAAAAATTAACGACTTTCAAGTAAGTAGTAATTTTTCAATCAGATGCAATAATAATTTCATTTATTCTAATCAAATGTTTATTTATATTCACATTACTTACATATCATCTTTTTTCTCATAATTTGCTGTTTTCCCTGGTACACTGAAAGAAACGATGCATTTATATTGCTTCCCATTAAAAAAAATCATTTTCTAAATATAGCTGTTACTTTTAGCATGATTTATAAACACTTTTTGAACCGGTTTCAATGGTATCTATGTTCACAATGTGACTCAAAATGGTAGTAACTCCACATTAAAAGAAGATGCACTGCTAATTCGTGAAACACTTTTAGAACACTAACTGGAAATAATAATTAACATAACTAACTAAAATTGTTTTTTATTGTCTTTTAAATGCGTTGTGAATGTGTTGTGCCAAAAAGATCTTTGTGCTAAAAATGCTGTTAAAAATTAATTTTTTTTTCCAGAAATTCAGTTATTGATAATATTTATTGGTAAAAATTAGTCGATTCACTCAAAAATCTGCATTTTTTAAATAAAGCAAACTGCCTCTTATTTTCTTTTTAAAATTGTGTAATTTTAAAGGTATTATGTAAAAAATGTTTTGAAAGTGTTTGATACATGTTCTTTTATAGTATTCTAAATTATATCGTGTTTACAATACGTTATTAAGTGTTGTGCACCAGAACGCTATTGTAAGAAATAGTTTATCAACACTATTTACAATACTATTTCTACACAATTAACAAAACTTTTTGGAAAAAAATTTCTAGACAGCAATATATTAAAGAGCATATTGCCAGATAACAATATTTTTGCAACAAATTGCGAACACAATCACAACACAAAAGACGTTTTGTAAATGAAGTTTTTTAATTCACAACACAATAACGTGTTGTAAATTTTGTGAAAAATTTGTTTATTTGTGTGTTAATAATTTGCAGTGTAGATTTCAGATGTTCAATACAATGTAAAAAGAAGTTCAGACGTTGTTTCTATACAACTGATCGAAATATCTACTCTTTTATTTACGAGGTAAATCCAGTTTGTAATACCATTCACACCAGAAAATTTGAAGCAAATTCTTCGTCACTCATTCCCGAATTTGCATAACAACATAATTATTTATGTAACATTTCCAACTAAATAGCCTTCAACAATTGCTACAGCAATGAAATAGATCATACTGTTTTGCTTTTAAAAGTTGCATAGAAAATATTGACTTTGATTGATTACATGCGAATATGCAAAGTCCTATAGAATAGTTAAAATGTAGGAAAACCAAATTGGAATTTTATTGTTTATCGTGTTCATTGTCTTTCTTTTTATATGATTTTAGAATGAAACAATTACATCTCAATATAAGAACAGTCAATTATTTCTACAAAGCAATTTCTTTATAAAATACAAGTAAACAAATGAAAAAAATATAAAAAATTAAAATAGACTAAAAGTGTTGAGATTAATTAGAGGCATCGAAAACTATGATCCAGTCTACTTTTAGGTGCGTTTGAAAATATATAAATACGTAGCATCTATAGTCATCGTCTAGTCCGTTCATCTTCCTGTATATAACAGAGTAAAAATACCCAGCCGAATGTGTGAAATATAATACGTATTCGTTGAAGAATTTTGTAGATTTAATTGAAATTTAAGGGAAATCTAATCAAAAGTTAAAAAGAACTTAATGAATATTTTCTACATTTTATTAAATCTTATCTTACATAAATAATTCCATTTCATCCTATGATTAATAGATATGGCTTTATGTTTCCACAATGAAAGGTGATAACGCCCTATTTAACATGGAGTATTGATGTTTTCATATTACTGAATATTATATATATAATCGTTATAAATTTGTGTCAATGTATTTTTTGTATAAGAATGCAACAGATATCGTACCAAGATCTGGGTATTTATAAATCTAATTACAGTGCGTGTCAAAAGTTTAAGCACAAAAGAAAATTTCAAAATAAAATTTTATTAATGGGTGAAAGTTACTTTCCTTTTCACATAGCCTACAAATTGTAGTTTTAAAAAGATAGTTAACAGATTCATGCTATAAAATTTATCTTAAATAATAAAATTTATCAAAACAACAAAAATGAGTGTCTTAAAAGTTTAAGCACAGTAGCTTTTTAGTCTTTAGCAGAACAATAATAGAAAAATTAATACTTGATTATCGCTCCTTTCTGCTGTATTACTTTAAATATACGGTCTTCCATCGTCAAAATGAGGTTCTGTATTGTTTCTGGTTAATTTTTAACCAAGCGTTCTCAATGGCATCTTTCAAATCTTAACTGAAGAATACTGCTTTCCATTTGGATACACTGCATGAGTGAGAATACTCCACACATTTTAATAGGGTTTGAATCAGGACTAATTGCCGGCCATTTCAAAACAGACACTGTTTTCGACTTAAGCCACGATGAAGTTGAGTTTGAGGTTTGAATGGAAGCATTATCATGTTGAAATAACCATTTTTCTCCCCCTAAAAACCTAAGAAACAGAAAGCAAATGATTGACAAGTGTCTTTTGGCAGTTTTCAAAGTTTTCACGACCACTGATGAATGCTAGAGATGTCTGACCATTGAAAGAAATAGTCCCAATACCATTACAGAACTACCATTATGTTATCGGCTAAATAAATTTCTAGGTTCTTTGGGGAGATCATGCCAATAGTACTTAAACCCATCAGGGCCATCGAAGTACCATTTTTTTTCATCACTGAATATGACATTCAGCCACTTTTCACCAAATGACGTATGCTCTTTGGCCCATTGTAATCTAGCTTCTTTATGGTGTAATTTGAAACACGGTAATCGAGCCATTTTACGGTATTTGATGTATTTGAATTCCAAAACTCTTCTATGAACAGTTTTTTTTTCAATATTTGTTCTCCAACTGCATATTTTATTTCCGAAAGGGAGTAATTACCAGTTGAAGCCAAATTTCTGATGCGGCTATCTTCGCTCAAACTAGTCACTCGCGGCCTTCCTGAACGAAATTTTCGTTTAAAATCATTATCAAGAGCCAAAATTTGATGAATACCTTGTTTTGAACTTTTTAATGCACTTGCAATTTCAGAAACAGAATTAAATTTTGCCCTCATACTCCAAATTTTAATCATCTCCTCCCCTGAAAATTCTTTCGATTGGGCATTTTGTACTAACTCAAAAACAACAGCGGACTGCTTCTTATACACCCAGAAATTGTTTGCGTGCGCAACCGCTTACATCAGACTGTAAAATTTGCATAAAAACGATTTTGTGCTTAAACTTTTGACACGGTCATTTTTCTTCTATTCTTAAACTCTATGGTTTGAAATAAAATTTAAAAATTAATTTAAATGAATATGGTGTAAAAATAGATATTACTAACACATACAAGACAGATATTGAAATAAAGTTAATATTTAAAGTTTTATTTTAAAATTGTGATTAAGTCGAATAAAGAATCTTCCTAATTGTCAATATGGCGACACCTCTGATCGATGACTTTCTAAATTACATATCGACTCGTATTTTTGAAATTTGAAAATAATTTTTAAATCTGGAAATGTTTTTATTACAAACCGCATTTCCATATCAAGTTTATTCATTTTTTATAAACATTCAATATTTGTCTTTTTCAAGCATTTGTTCTTTATTTATTTATAATTTTATATCTAGGTTATAAAATTTCGAAACATTTATTTTTAATTCTTTACAATTTTATAGTTAGTGTCTGATTTCAACCCAGGTTATCAAACGTTAAATTTTAAATTGTTTTCTTTTTAGAAAATTATCATATAAAAATAATAAAATTTAAAATGAACAAAAACTAAACGGAATGCAGTATACTGGCATATTAATAAGTTCTGCATAATTTTTTTCATGGAAGTATTGGCGTAGTTGAGACAAAATGAGAAGTTTCGTTTCTCAGCAACAAAGAAAAGAATGGTATTTTACATACAGCAAATATGCAACTTAGCATCCTGTTTGTTGCAATATCCCATGTATTACTTTTCCAACACACAGCGTGAATATATCCCGTCTTTTCGAATTCTTATTTCTCAATACATTGCTATTTGAAATAGTTTTTTCAGATCTCTATAACAACAGGAATGAGTAGTATGCCTTAAAAAATATATTATTTCGCTTCAGATTAAAATCTCAGTTACTCATTGTTTTCATCGAAGTTTAAATTACAACTATTTTAAAAATTATAACAAAGGAAATTTTATGTGTGATTAAAGAAAAAAAATTGTGATTTAACAAATTACAACTACTGTTTGGAAAATGATATTTTCAAAGACTAATATTTTAAAGACTTATAAATAAATTCGATATTTAAATTAAAAATAATATTAAACATCATTTTTAGAATAATCATAACGAGTTATATATTACGTACGCCGTGCATTGAACATTAATATTCCTAGATCAATGATAAAAAAAGTAATTAATAGGTATACAACTTTAACTGTTTAAAATGTGGATTTTTATTTGATGAAGTTAATCAGATTAAACTTCTAAACGCCTCCTATTAAGTACAACATGGATTAAACATCAATATTCTTGGACAACAAATTTTTAATGAAATTTTAGCTTTATAATTTTCGGAACTCGTATTGACTGTAGTTCGGCACATTTTTAAACTTCTAAACATTTCACATTTAAAATTTTTGCACCGTTGCGTAGAGACTAAAATACACTTTTAAATTAAATTTGCTTGAAATTTTTATCAGAATTTGTTTTCAAAATATTATTATTTTTTTAAGTTTTTATTATTTTATTTATCATCGTGGCAACAGACGTATTCCAAAAAACCAGAAGTATTCAATTTTTGGAAATTAAACATGAACCAACCAAAAAACGAATAAAACGAAATAAATTGCGGAATTCAACCAATAAAAAGGTTCAGATATACTTCAGATTTCCCAGTTCTCTACCGAAGACAGCAAATATTTTCCAAATAGTTAACAAGAATATATTTCAGAAGGACAAATTCTGAGGTAGTGTCATGTAATATGTACATGTATATATTTATTTTTCATTTGATAAATTTTAGATACTGCTATTTTTTTGTTATTTACTATTTAGCCCGTTGAGAACCGATGGGATATATTTTATCCTACCTAATTTAAGCAAGATTCGTATCACAAACTATTAACGAAAATTTATATTTTTAAGCTTGGGGGCAAAACTTTGAAAAATTGCCTTTCCTTTCCTTATTTTAAAATAAAATTTTTTGGTTAGTCTGGTGAGAACCCAATAATAAACAGACATTGTTGATTGCCCCTTAAAGGGTTAAATGTATTTATTTTATTAACATTATTTTATTTGTTATGTTTTGTTAATTACTTCTTCTTTTAATGAAAATGAAACAAATTATAGTATTAGTATAACATACCTTTAATCATCTCATTGTCGAAAACTAAGGTATACAGTCTACAGGCTCTAGGTTTCACTGCAGCAGAAGCATGATTGAAATTAACATAATGAATTAATATATCCGTTAACTAATCTGTAGGTAACAATGTAACAGAAGCATCATTATTTACATTATTACAAAGAACTGAAATATCCGTTTACTAAACTATAGATTTCACATAAACAGAAGAATTATTAAACTTTATTTAATTCTACACATAAAACGCAGTTTTTATAAACTGATTTATGATTAACATTCTTAACGCATAAATGCCTATAGGTTATCAAAAAATCATATCATGTTGGGAAAAATATCCTTTTTTTTACCATTTTTAATAAAAAACAGTAAAGAAGGACATTACAATTTTGTCCTTTCGTTCGCCTTTCAGACGATTAAGATACTTACTGTAATGAAAGATAATCAAAGCTTTCCCTTTTAAAAAACGACAATATATTTCAATGAAGTTTCAGTTTAAATTTTAAGAACCTACTTTTAATTTTATATCTGTATTCTTCGAAAAGACAAAATTTTAACAGACTATATCGGCTGAAATAAGATGCTATCTTTTATAAGGTGTCGTCAGTCTTAACAAAAATTTAAGCTAAAAAATAACACATTCGGGAAAAAGACATGTACAGAAAAAAATTTTAAAAGAAAGTTCTCTGTCGAAAAATGAAAATGTCGTCTTAATTTTTTTATTTTTTAAGCACTTGTCGAAGAAGTTAGAAACGTTGTTTCTTGGCAGTGGAACAAAAATAGATATTCAAATAAACATTCTTGAAACTAGTTATGTTAATAAAAATGTGAAACGATTATTTAAAAAATAGTACAGTGTCCACATAAATCCTCCCTGGCTTCGTATGTTAATTATACGAACACTTAGAGATTTCTGGTTGTGGTATCATGATTATCCGTATAACAAGTTTATTTTGCAGTATTTTATATGTAACAGTAAAGTTTTATTGTATGTATTATTGATATTTCATGACAAAAAGTTTATTTTTTTGCAAATGTTTATTTGAAAAAGTTACATATTCGTCTATGTATGCACTTCGATATGATTCTGTTTGAAGATCTCATAATGTCCAATCAATATTCAATTTCAAACCACCTGTTACGGAGCATATTCATAAATTACGCAGCATGTAAGGCGTGAATAAATTGGTGACTTCTTCATTTTTTAACGGAAATCACAAATGTCACATACAGTTGTATCGGTATAGTATACTCTTAGAAACTTGTTGATTTGTTATTCATTGTATGGCAAGCTACAAATCACTAGAACTCACAAATTCTGACCGATTTCAAATGTTAACATTTGAAATCGGTGAAGTTTGAAAATCCATGTGTGCAACTCGTATTATGCGTAATACCACTGATATTGCTAAGAAGCCTATGTCTTTTAACTTCTATGATGAATTATTTTTTAATCCATATTTCGACAAAACCACATTATTTAATTAAATCTGCCAAATTTTTCAGGACTTTTTTTAAGTATGAGAATAAAAGCACTTATTTATTTTTTGATAAATTCGTTTAGAAACATAATTTTACTACCTGGAAGGCGTGAAACAGCCAATGCTTTCTGTATTTAATTGCATCTGTTCATTATACATTTTCTTATCAAAAAATAAATATATGTGTACTTTCAAAGGAGGTTTAATTACTATGCAAATACCTTAATATATTTATTGTCTTTGGTGAATTTAATTTACATTAAAAGCTATGTATTAATTTGACTCACTAGCTTTTTAAATAGTTTAAAAAAGAAATACTAGTATAATTAAGAATTATAAGGATTAAATCGGATATGTTATGTATTTCTCAGTGATATATATTTAGCATGTGTATTGAATGGAATAAAAGATAGTTAAAAAATTACCCATTCAATAAAACTAGCAAAAGTCATGCTTTGTTTGGATTCGCGAAGCATTATTTTATAAAACAGATATTTGAAAGTAAAAATATTTTTTAATATTATTTTTCCGTCTTTATTAAACAAGAACGGTTTTTTATGTTTTGGCGCATTATAATTTTTTATTTATGATGTAAGACTGGCATAATAAAATATTTTCGAAGCAAACTTTTACAAAATATTTATAAATTTTCAACTACAAGCTCTTTTAAAGATGTTTTTAAAATTTCCAGTAACCACTGGTGTTTTTTAAAGTTGTTTGAAATATGCATGTTTCCAATCTTTGTAATTAACATCAAATAATCTTTGATAGCTATTTTAGAATAATGTATTTGAAGAGAGCTTGAAGAAACTTACTTCGTCAAAATCGTATTTTCTGGAAAAAACATTTGAAATCTGCTCTCGTTGATACTATGAATTTTTAACTGTAAAACTTTTTATTCTAATTTCTTCGTTTTTATACATGTTAGCGTATGACAATTTTTGATATTGTAGAATTTTTCGTAAGGAAAATTTCTATTGAATGCTTAATTTTGAAGGATTTTCACTCTCGACAACGTTACGTAGTTTTTAAGCCAACTGGTGTCTATATATCCTCAATATCTACAACTGCTTCATCTAATGTTAAACCTTGGGATTTATGAATTGTAACAGCAAAAGCAAACTTCAGAATAAATTCTTTCCTTGAACTATTTATGCTTCCATTTTTCCAGAATTTAATTATTGGGGGAATTGGTACGCCCCAATTCTTATAAGTTAAATTATTGTAGTATTCAAATTTATCCTTGATTATTCGCGATATCTGGTCTGGTGGCTTGTGATTTTCTTTATTACGTGCAACAAAATCTAAAGTCCCGTTCACTAAACCTTTTTCGGTTCACAAATAAGACCGTAACATTACTTTAGATCCAAATGATAAAGTAAAAAATGATTAAAGTCACTTTGTCGTTTCTGAATCGGCCAACTTTGCTTTAGTACATTTATAAAGAGCTTGAATCGAGGCAACAACTTCACGCTTCAATTCTTTTCATTTTTCATTTATGTAACAAATTTAACAATTAATTTTATTTCTTTACAATTCTTTTGTTGCCACTTTACAAAAAAAAATCCATAATACAATTTTTTTAATGTTTAAGTGTCATCTGTGCAAACGCTTTTGCTGAATAATGAAAACATATTTTATTTATTAAATTAATCATGATTCTATCTATAATTACTTACTCCATGATTTATATTTTTTTTTCTGAAAATATAAGCGTTTCACTTTTTATTTATTTGCTAAAATGCGTCCGTATTGGAAATGCATGTAAAATAAATTAATTAAAATAATAATTTTTTTAACGTTTTACTGTAAAAAAAAAATTATATTGTGCAAATCTACAGATCATAATTTATTTTTGTGTTTAATTTGAAGTTAAAATATTGAATAGTTTTTGTGTAAAGTGTACAACAAAATGTAGTTTGAGTGGCCTAGTAGAGGATTCGCTTCGCTCATCCTAATTATTTTATTGTTCAATGTGTATTTTATTATTATTTATTATATCTAATATACTTGTACAAATTTTAGCAAACAGATAAAAAAATTCTCTTTTCAATAACCTAATTGCATAAAAATAACATTAAATTAAAATGGAGATGATATATATCGCTAGAATAATATTCTTTATAAACCTTCTTTGTTTTATTTTAATGAGAAGAATTCGTATTTACACATTATTAGTTCCATTAAAATAAATCGCCGAAAACTTTTGCCATTTGCCTACCTTATTTTATTGCTGTTATGTAGAACAATATTTTAAAACTATTAAATACATAACATTGTTAAAAAATGTAAGTAATACAAAAAAATACTGTAAACTATCATACTTAAATAACAAAAGGCAGTAAATTATAAAATTATTATTTAAGAAAAAAACATAAATTATAACATTTAAGCAGAATATAATAAATATATAACATGCTTGTTAAATAATAACGACTACTGTAATAATATTATTGATGCAGTTATATATTTAGGACTAGAGTAGTACTAAAGTAAAATTACTCAAGAATACTTAATTTTCGGAAGTAGATCCGAAATTAGGAAGTAAATGTATTTCTCTCTCTCTCTCTCTCTCTATATATATATATATATATATATATTTATCTTCATCTATGTTTGTAATATAATGTTCATTTCACAAAATTTTATGAGAGGTTATACGGATAGCAATGAAAATTCTATGAAATTTCTTTTAAACTAACCATTTTCTTAAAAATTTCCACATTTTTAGGGTTTCATTCATCTGACGAAACCTTATTCGTCTCACTTCTCTGTCTATGTGTCCGTCACAATGCCAATAGACAAAAGCTGTATAAATCAAATACTTCAAATTTTGTGTACATTACATGTCTCGTATTACACGTCAAATTCTAAAGTTTTTGAAAAAATCTGTTATTTTAATTAAAATATTTTTTCAATGTCATCCGTTCATTTTTGTGATTTAAATTTTAAAAGATAATCTTAATTTTAACGTTTTTCGTGTAGACACCGTAGCTTCGCAGTAAAGTATTTCTCTAGTAGACAAAAGGGTTCTTAGTTCATGTTTCTGGGCTAGAAGTTGAAATTTTCATATTACCATGGATTTAATTAAAAGAAATTTCTTATTTTTTGCCATTTTAAGGGTTTATATAAATTGTATTTAATTACAGACATTCATAATTTTTTTGGAGTTCAATTTTCCTTCAATTTTAAAATCTATTGCAGTTTATTAAAAATTCAGCATTTTAAATTTTGTTTAAGCATTTTTTTCCTTTCTATAAAATTAAATTTTATTTATATTCCCACTCATTTTTTTACTTCGGATTTTTAAAAAATTTGGAATGTTAGATTTTATTTAAATAATTTTAAACATTTTTAATATGATAAAAATAAAAACTTCGTTTTATAATTACCTTAAAACTAAATTTACAGGTGCTATCATCTATGTAAATTCTATAATTATAAATTAACTGTTTGGATTTGTTAATTATAGTCCATGATCGAGCAGCCCCAAAACCTATGTTAGCAATCACAAGAAAAAAAAAACTGTTATCACAAATTGTTTTTATCACATATCGTAACGGCATAAAGTCTAATTTTTCTGTTTCATTATATTTCAGATTGATAGGTATTAATAACATAAGAGTGGTTGACGCTTTAATAATGCCGGCTTGAACTACAGGAAATATTTTTATTCAAACAGTTATGTAGCCGAGAAGGCATCTGACGTGAGATAAAATTATATTACATACTAAGAAAAACAGTGGGTTCATTAAATATTTTTGTATAAAAATTAGAAAAAAAAAATCTGAAAACAAAGATATGTTTTACATTTTCGATTCGTGTATTTTCCTTTTTGTATAAAGATAGTGGAACCCAGTTATTTTCATTGCGTTTCAAGAAAATGAATTTTAATAGAAAAGGATTTCTTCATTTTAATTTATATTAGTTTATATTACTTCATATTGCGTAACTCCATATTAGTTTTAAATGAAAAATATAAGAGAAAAAGAAACTATGTATAAATTAAGTATATACAGGGTGTCCAGTAAATGACCGACCCATTTTGAATTTAGATAACAGAAAAACAGCTTGAGATTTTTTTTAAAAAAAATGTGCGGTTTGCTGCATTGTTATCAGAAAATCAATAAATTTTTAGTTAAGCACTTTCTTAAAGTAGTTCGAATTTCGGCCAACAAATGGCGTTGACGTCGGCAACAGTCTGTAGTATTTCAGACATTACTCTAGTTATTATACGATGAGATTTTCGGCTCATTTCGCAGAGTCAAATCTCAGTCGACAAGTTAAATCGACATTCCACTCACCTGCAGAAATAGAATTTGTTGGTTGGAAAGAGATTTAAAATAGTATTTATGATTGAATAATGCTTATTATACTTAATAAAAACCAACAAAATATTCATTGACTTTTCACACATTTACCGTAAGCAAATTTGTATTCAAAAAATGTTTTTGTAGCCGGTTAACTGATTCTCTTTTTA
Source organism: Maratus speculifer (assembly GCA_964019185.1). NCBI lineage: Eukaryota > Metazoa > Arthropoda > Arachnida > Araneae > Salticidae > Maratus > Maratus speculifer. The sequence goes on along the minus strand of OZ025290.1, from coordinate 273,116,918 downwards.
CGCACAATAAATAGAAAATATGGGATAAACGATGCTTTTTTAGTTAAAAAAATTTTAATATTTAATCTAAACATTTCTTCCATTAAATAGTATTAAATTGTATTTAAAAAATTAGTGATGTTAAAAAGCTTTAAGTTATGGATCAAGCAAACTCTTTTTGCCTACGTCGTGTAGTGAAATTAGTTAAGGGCTTAAAACAGTGGTATGGAAATACTGTTGGGGCAAGTTCCCTGTCTAAAAAACAGCGGAAAGGTGACTTATAAATTGGCACATAAAAATGTGACAAACCTTAGGATGAAGGAATCTGTTTATAACTAATCATATTTTAAACATAAAAAAATATTGATTTTGACGGAGAAAGTACCATACAAAACCAGCTACTAGGACGGAAACCGTCCTAAAACGAAATATTGTTCATTTTTCCGAAAACCGAATTTATCCTTACATTACATTTCTATTTTGACATTTAACATATCTCAAAATTATATTACGAAAGCCACGAGCGATTTTAAGATGACGTTTACACACACGTCTTCGTTCCCTCTCCCTCCAACTCAAAATATATCTATGCTAAAATGGAAGAATGTTTAAAAAGAAAAAAAGTACCTGTTTTATATCCTGTGAGTCACCCCTTTTCAAAATGTCATTATAAAGAGTATCATAGATTCTGAAATATATATTTCATCCTCCCTCCTTCTTTCTTTAATTATTCTTCATCAGCAAATAAAAGGGAATGAAGAATTCTAAAAATTCCTCTTGCATCTGATTTGAAATAAAGAACATTATTTATAAAAACTGATTCCAAAATCTTTTTTAGCATTATATATGAAAAAGACTAACGTTCCAGTAATTTTTTAATATTTATATTTATAAAACTGAACTAAAATAAGTAGACCTATGATGATTCTCTAATGATTCAGGATCTATTATGCCTTCTGTGATGAAATTTTGAAAAGGAGTGACTCGCAGGATATAAAAACAGGTAAGTGGCTTTTTTTTATTTTTTAAAGCATCCTTCCATTTCAGCGTAGATAAGTTTGCGATCAGGGGAAGAAGAGTAAAGTGTTGTGTGCAAAACGCATCTTAAAATCTGTCGTGGCTTTCGTAATAAAATTTTCAGATATGCTAAATGCCAAAATATGAATATAGCGTAGGGATGAATTCCGTTTGCGTAAAAATTTAAAATATTTCATTTTAAACAGGTTTATGTCTTAGCATCTAGTTCTATATGTTACTTTCTCCGTCGTGATCAATATTTTTTTTATGTTTAAGACAGGATTTGTTATAGACGAAATATAGATGAAACTTTATTCTAAGATTTAATATATTTTTATGTGCCGATTTATAAGTCACTGCCCTGCATTTATTTTAGACAGGGAACTTGCCACTACTATTAGCGTACTACTGTTTTAACTTGTGATTTCACTACATGTCGTATAAGCAAGAAGAGTTTGCTTCATCCATCTCTTAAAGCTTTTTGACATCACTAATTTTTTTTAAATACAATTTCATACTATTTAATGGAGGAAATGTTTAGATTAAATATTAAGATTTTTTTTACTTTTAAAAGCGGTGTTTATCCCATATTTTCAATTTGTTGTACCTAAAAAAATATCAGTTAATCGGTTACAAAAACATTGTTTGAATATAATTCACTTATGGTAAATGTGGGAAAAGTCAATGAATATTTTGTTGGTTTTTATTAAGTATAATAGGCATTATTGAATCATAAATATTATTTTAAATCTCTTTCTAACTAACAAACTCTGTTTCTGCAGGTGAGTGGAGTATCAATTTAACAAGTCGATTGAGATTCGACACTGCAAAATGAGCCAAAAATCTCATGCGTATGATAACTAGAGCAATGTTTGAAATTCAACAGCCTGTTGCCGCCGTCAGCGCCATCTGTTGGCCGAAATTCGAACTATTTTAAAAAAGTGCTTATCTAAAAATTTATTGATTTTCTGATAATAATGCCGAAAACCACACTATTTTATGTCAAATCCTTTTTTTTTTTTTTTTTTTTTTGTTATTTAAATTCAAAATGGGTCAGTCATTTACTGGACATGTATGTATACTTTAGATTGTGTACAAAAGAATAAAATTTTTAAGCTATGTCAGTTCTTCATTCTGTTTTCATTATATTTATACTACATAAACATATAAACAAAGGAAAATCGTTACATGAAGTACATGCCTTTAGAATAGTTATATAAAGAAATAGCTATTTCAAACTTGATAAACTATAGGAATTCCTTATGGGATATTTATTAGTTAGTGAAAGCCACATTTGTTGCTGAAATGTTGAAATTGTTGAATGTCAAGAGAATTTATAATCAAATATATTTTAATACTAAAAGCTTTACTTTATGAATATTATAAAAGCAAAATGTTATTTCAAAATTCCCATGGAATCGTGAAATTGGAGATTGAAATTAAATCTTAAAACTTCGAATATTTATATTTTTAATATTTTAAATATTTTATGTAAAATATTCTCTGTTATTAGCAATGTAATTAGCAGCAATGCGCCATTTAAACTTTCTGCAGTATTTTATACCAGAATTCTAAATTTAAATCATATCTCCCAATGTTCTGTTTTCTTTGAAGTTAGATGAAAATACCTTTAATCAAAAATATTAATGAATAAATGAAATCTCATAAGCAGTACTTTAAATGTATATAAATTTTATTTATTAAATTTTCCTCTTGCAAATATATATAATTGACTTTAAAAAGTAGTTTTTTTTAATTTAAAGTTCAAATTTCATAAATATTATATGTAATATTTTTCCAAAATCATTTTATGAAATAATAATTGTTGTATAAAATAAATGCAATAGGAAAAAAAATCGCTCTTCGGTGTTAAAAAGAAAAAAAAATTAATAATGAAAAACATGTTGTATTAGAGTTAAGTACTGAAATAGTCTTTCTGATATTTTTATTAACTATTTCTTTCGGTAATCCCCACTTTCTCTCTTTATCATGTACACCTGTCTTTTTCACACCAGATAAAAAAAAGTGCAAGATTCTTGTTTAATCCAATTAGTTATAAAATACCTTCTAATTCTATATTCTAACAAGGAATCAAACATAATGTACATGACAATTAATTATTATTTTTCTCTTAATTATCATGTTAAAGTTAGTTAATTAATCAATAAATGAAGTACAAAGAAGAAATTCGATTAAAAATACAAAATAAGATCTAAATTGATAATTAATGAGAGAGATTTGCAATTGTCCTTTAAGTATCATTAATAGAAAAAAAAAGGAATAAATCATTTAAATAAACGAAGCATGTATAGAACACGTCTTTTTTATTGAACAAAACGTGAAATAAAATTATCCATTATTTGAATTTAAATTAAAAGAATGATGCCCAGTTAAATTGATGGCATACAGCTCTCAGGCCATGCAGACAAATTGTATATTACAGCCTTATATAATAATGCCCTTCGAAAAAAATAAGGAAGAATGTACTCCCCCCCTCTCCTAATTTTCTTTCTTCCTAATCAGAGATACGCCTTATCATATAATAATATTGTATCCAAAATTCGAAGCAAGTCGAATAATTCTGCATAAAAACCCATTTATGTAATTTAAGAAATGTTTTCCCCCGTTCCCTTCTTTATAATTAATACTTAAACCTCCAAAACTGTTCAGAAATTCAACTTATCAGAAAAAAACCTACATCCAAAATTTAAAGCAAATCGGATAACTCTGCATAAAACTCTATTTAGCTAACTTACGGGGGAGGAATCGCCCGTACTCTCCTTTATAATTAACAAAAGTAAATACCACAAGAAATGAGCGAAGCTTCTTACTACTATGACCTGTATACAAAAATTTAAACAAATCGGTTAATTCTGTATGAAAAACCATTTGCATAAATTATGAGGGGTAGCTTCCCCTATACTCCCTTTATACTTATCTAGTGAATTCCAAAAGCAAATCAGGAAAGCGCCATTTCAGAATAAATCTTTATACAAAATTTGAAGCATATAGATAAATTTTGCGTGAAAAACCTAAATTAAGAAGGGGGGATTAACCCTACCCCCCATTCCCCCTCTTTAAACTTATCCAATGAACACCCAATACTAATCATGAAGGCACCTCATTAGAATGATCCTCGCCTAAGATTTGAACGAAATCTACTAATTCTGCAGGAAAAACCCATTTATATATATTGAAGAGAGGGGCAATAGCCCCCATTCCCCTTTTTATACTTATCGAATGAACACTCAAAACTGATCAGGGAAGCGTCTTATCATAATAAGCCTAAATCCAAAATTTCATGTAAACCGGATATTTTTATCATGAGTTATCACGTTACGCACGTACATACATACATACAGAACGGACGTGTTCATAAGCTCGAAGGCTTTGATAGCCCGTGAGCTAAAAAGCATTATATTTTGCTGAACAAATCTTATAAAGACATAACGACCTTGAAAAAGCATACAAAAATTTGTTATCTTTAAATGAATGAATTAAGGATTATTTTTATTTTCGTGTTCTCAAATATTTCCATCATTGACGAATAAAGTATTCACTGAAACAAGAATAAATGTATTTAATTTAAACATAGTTAATTTAAACGAAGTTTTAAAAATGTAATCTAATTCACGACAATCGAAAATGAATCTGAATTCTACGCAACTATATTAAACATACAATATAATGGAAATTGGGTAATTTTTATCATACGGAAGAAAATGTAATCCATAGTGGAAATTTCTTCATATGATTAATTAGAAACCTTTAATTTTAAAATAACTAAATTATGTCTGTATACGAAAGCAAATTTAAAACAATAACCTTAAATAAGAAAATATTCATGCTGTGGTATCTTTGTAATGGTAAAAATAATGTTGATAATGAGTTAACTTAGTAATTAAATTAATTTTATGGTTATCTTTATGTTATTAATTTAAAATTATGCTATTAATTTAGCTGTTGATTGCTTGTATCTAATGAGATTAAATTTGTCAAAAGAATTAAAAGTTTGTGATTTTGGTACATGAACAATTTCAGATAGTTGGATATTTTGTTGATTAATTTCAAAATTTACGTTAGATAATTTACTTATTTGATAAAGATCTCAGCGGGGCTTAAGGTAGTAAAGTGATACAGTCAGTAATGGATATGAGGTCACTGACTTTTAAGGTCACCGTACTTATAAGATTACTCTTTGCAAGTTGAACTGACAAAATATATATTATACGTTAAAATACATCGCCTATTGGTTACTTTTTAATAGTTACTACCGCGTTTATCGTCACCTTTTGTTGTAAAAATATCCACCGTCACCTTTTTTTTAATTGAAAAATATTTATAGTGTTATGGGGAGTTTTCTTTCAACATGTTATGATGTAAAGTGCCGAATAGATTATTATTCAACTATTTTCAATTGCCGGCTTCTTTGTATAGGTCACGCAGTGGTTTTCATTTTTAGTAACTTTAGAAAGAAGTAGATAGCGATCCTAAAAGAGAATTTTTTTCCTTCTAGTTAATCTTCCATTTTTTTCAATCATTAAATCTGTCGTGCTTTTATTAAAAATCACAAGTACGAACTTCCATATGGAGAAGAAACGTTGTTATATGTTATATATAAGTTTATATGATATTTGTGAAACTCAAGAAAATTTTGAACCTGAGGATTCGGACATGGTTCTACAAATATTTTCATTTTTCCAATATATGCTTTATTTCTAATTCCTAGTATCACTTGTTGTGAAGATCTGTTAAAAAAAATTACAAATACATAATTTTTAATTTGCATAACAATTCATTTATGTATTGTGTATTTACAATTGTTGATGATAATTTTTATTGATATTAATTGTTATATAGATAGATAGGTAGGTAGGATAAAGAGACAGATATAATTAGTTTAAAAAATAATAAGTGGTCTAATTTTATTTACCATAGTTTTATAAATAATTTCGAGACGCAGTTTTGCGATATTTTTCAAAGTAAATGAAACTAGAATAAATATTTCATTGATTAAAAAAGATTTTAACTTTAAGAACTTTAAATTTTAAACATGCATAATTTTTGAACTGTTTGACCAAATGATGTTTTGTTTCGTTATTCGATAATACGTATTTCGAATTACATAAAAATCGACACTTTATGCCACTATTAGGTGTTAGTATTTCGTACAAATACTATATGTAGATGGCGCATTTCTTATATATAGACGTCCGAATAAAAATTTAAATATAACATTTAATATTAAAATTTATTACTATTCCATAAGTAAACAATTGCTATCTATCAAATTTTTATACGATAATTGCAACAAAGATAGTTTGGGAGTATACTCTATTTTTCAAGGCTATATATTATTAAACTACATTGATTTATTACATGCATTATCTATAATTAAAGTTTTGTTACTTCTTTATTATATAATTTATTTATGAGCTTGAGAAAGAAAAGATAAACACAGATTAAATTTCATTTGTAAAATCACAGTCACGAAACATGATAACTAAATTTAATATTTTTCTTTAATCATATTTCGTTTTAAGACATTCCTAACAAAATTAATAATTTATTACCTTTAAATTTAATAAACATCTGAATATGAATACGGTAACATTTGCAGTTTCAAACTTATTAGGGAGAGAGTTAAATAATAATTTATATCATATTAAATATTTATATCATTTGATGTTTATTTAAATAGAGATGAAAGCTTTTCAAAATATTTCCATAAATGATAACTTTGATTAATTAAAAACTGGTGCTAATTATAAATTAAGTCATACTGTTTAAATAAATACGAAAAGTTTAAACTTGCTTTTAATGAGTTAAACTTCTATTTTTCTTGGATGTTCATACTGATTTATATAGGGTGATATTAAATGACTGAATTGAACTCAATGACCGAAATTCTAAAATATGAAGCCCATGCAACGCACACATAATTTTATGTATACTATTTGTAGTCATTTCACTGAAAACACACATTTCATTTATGTAACAAATTTTGAAGATAGAAGTAAATAAAGACGAAAATTTTGACGACTGAACAAAGACGCATAGTTTATGATTTTTTTTCAATAAATCCATCATAAAAATTCAACATTTCACTATCTCTATTTGTATATAACTAAATACATTATATATATATATACACTCATGTCCACAAATTAAGGATAATGCGAGTTTCAGCAAATAAAGGCACGGAAACAAAACAAACGTGACTTATTCGTTAATCCCATATACTAAACAAAAGAAAAATAACAAAAACGATGGTATATGTATGATAACATCCATAAAATCTACAATTGTTGCTCCCTAGATCAATTATAAAAATTACCCCCCTTAAAAAAATTAACATTATATGCTTGGTATAATTGTTAATAAATTGCATGCCTCCCAGACGATGAAATACAGTCCAAACAATGCCTAGAAATGCTGAGTATCAAATTATCAAGCAGAGTTTGGGGAAGATTACTCCAATCAGCAAAACATGCTCTCCGATGTTCCGGCACACATGTAGGAGGTGATTGACGGGCTACAACCCGTCGGCCAAGCATATCCCATACATGTTCTATCGGATTCAAGTCAGGCAAAAATGCTGGCCAATCCATACGGGTGATTTCCTGAGCTTGAAGGCATTCATTTGCCATGTTTGCTCGGTGAGGACGACCGTTATCATCCATAAACACAAATTCTGAGCCCATAGCACCCCTAAACACACATACATGTGTTTCCAGAATGATGTCCCGATAAATTTAGCCTGACATGTTTCCGGTTTGAATATGTAGATCTGTTCTTGAGCCCAGTATAATTCCACCCCCAAACGAGCAATCCTGCACCACCATAGCGATGTCGTTTAATGATGTTGTCTTGATGGTAATGGGTGCCTGGCGTTCTCCATATGAAAGTCCGACGTGAATCAGACTGCAAGCTAAACCTGGACTCGCCGGAAAACTTTACACAAGCCCATGTGACGATGTCCACATTGCATGTTCTCTACTCCAGGCTAACTGCAGGTGATAGTGAGTTGCCGTGAGCGCAACACATCTCACAGGTCTGCGAGCATATAGACCAATACTTCCCAAACGTATGTACTAGGTTTGACTTGAAATAGTCGTACCCGTGGCAAAATATAGCTGACAAAACAGGTCTGATGCTATACTCCGACTGTTTCTTTTGGCAGTTACTGCCAAATAACAGTCTTCATTCGTGGTTGCAACTCGTGGACGACCTGTATAGTAAAGTATACTGACATTTTAATCATCATGGAATTATTGCCAAGTCTAAATATTACACTTTTAGCAATTCCAAATTCCTAGGATACTTCCATCTGCGTATGCCAGCATTCCAGACGGCCGATGATTCTTCCACCTAAAATATCATCCACATGTGTCCACCGTGTCATAACCGTTCGGTTTTGGTACTGGGAGGCTTAGAAAATGATTGTTAACAGTTTTACTTGTTCGCCACCTTCCCTTATATACGCCTCTCTCACACTTTCGTCATTGTGAAAAACTATCGGCGCCATCTGGTGGCTTTCTGAAATTTGCATATTAATCTTGAAGTTGTATGTGATAATTCTGCAAGTGAAATCTTTATTTTAGAGTTTGATTTCCATGTGATTCTGAATTATCCTTAATTTATGGAAAGGAGTATATATATATATGTGTATATATATATATATATATATATATATATATATAAGAACAAGCTCTATATATAGAATACAATCTTAAATATTAGGTGTCAATTTGACCCAAGCCGCAACAACAACAAAAACAATTATCGCCATCTAACCCCACCCAGATATCCATCATATCAGATGTAAATAGAAGAGGTTTACCGACCCGATTCGGAACTGTAGTTGAGTCAGCAGTATTTTATTTATCAGTATTTTACAGTAGCAGTATTTATCAGTATTAGTATTTATCAGTATTTTGCAGTATTTTATTCCAAATTACGGGAAACCTTATTTTATTGGAACCCAAATCTCCGGATTGGCTGTAATGTTTTTGTTACTTTCAGTAGCAGGTACGAATTTCACATAGAGCCGGATAACAAGAATTTACCAAACACTAATATAACCCGTATGAGATCGGCTATTCTTCTGAAGTCACTTCTAACTCGTACTGGAATGGTAATATTGCATCGTGTTACGTAACTTTTCTCTGTATGTACATATTTTAATAAGTAAAATTATAGACTTGAATAAACGTATACGAATTATAAAATTGAGTAATAAAATTATTATGCATTTAAGCATGGCAACAAACTATTTACAGAATTATATTCATACTGTTTTCTTATCATGATAAGCGATAAAAACTTTTTAACAGGAAGAGAAAGTTATAAAATTGAATTCATCCTCAATTCTTATCAATATCTAAAATAAACGAAATAATTAAGCATGGTATGAAACAATTAAATAATACTTTAAATTTTTACCGTTGTAATGAAGAAACACATTTAAAACTATTTATGGACGGAGGATAATACATATATGTATATATAAAGAGAGGGTGAGATCTCTAAACCTTTCATTCTGGAAAAGAAATATCTTAAATGAAAAAAAAAATAAATACGATATATTATTAGGAGACGAAGCTCGCCAATCCCCATCACTTATTACGGAATTCGCATTGGAAACGCTATCGCTTCACTCGCTCGCTACTATTTACATCAACTATAGCGCGAATGGATATTTATCATTATTCACTTTAATATTTGCAATTTACATGATTATGATGCTTGAATGTAATGAAACCGGTTCGTTGAAAAAGAAAATGTTAATCAGCTGAATAGTCGGATAATACCACTGAGGATCATTATTATAGTAGTTGCCAAATGGTAAACTATAAATTCAGCCTCATTTTGCCACAATGCGATATAAATATATACATAGATTATTATTATTATTATTAATGCTTTAACAATTAAGAATATAGTATAATGTTAATCCGATTAGAAAAGTTCTAAAATCGCCGTACACTGTCAAAAAAAAAAAAAAATTCAAGAGGTTACTAAAAATTTTTTAGTAAATTTGTATTCCACAGAATTTTTTAGTAACCATTACAAACTTTTTTTTGCAAGCGAAACAAGCATTTCTTTTGTAAACTGAACAAAAGAATTTTTTGTATAACTAACTTAAACATTTTTAGTATGAGCCACCAAGCAAAATTTAGTAATAGCTCCAAAATTAATTTTAATAACCATTACGTGGACTCGAAGGGCAGGAGCTTCCTTCGAGCTGCATCCAGACTTCTGGAGCGGAAGATTTTCGGCAAAACCGCGATAGATGGCAGCACCAAACACTGCTAATGCTCCGTCAGGCTATTCATAATCCCTTTAATAAGGAGTACTTACACTGCATACATTCGAGGCGTATTTGGCAGTGGCCAGTATCGAACCCGGGATCTTTTAGCCTGGAGTCCGTTACTATAACCACTATGCTATCAAGGCCACACCAGGCGAGTTTTAGTAATAGCAATTAAAAAAATAAAATTATTAACTCTATTCGTTGCTAACTTTTTTCTAGTAATTCTTACAGATTTTCTTGTAACCGACTAAGATTACTAAAATTTTTTTTAGTAATTACAAGGATCACAAAAGTTTTTTTAGTAGACCGACACTTTTTTTTTTACAGTGTAGCATGAGCTGTAACTGTTTCGTTTACTCAGATTGGCGTCCTGAATACGATAGCTTAATATAATGCTTATAAGCAATAATCGTTAATTCCCAAGAAAGTACGAAAATATCTTATTTCCTCCCATAAATATTTACCTGACTGAATATATTTGATATAAGGTTTAAGTGACACACCTTATGCAAAATATATATAGTAAACTGTCAAATCATTACTCTAATTTTACATAAAAAAATTTAAACGTGGTTTTAGTCAAACAATTAGAATACTTCGCAATATAATCAAACTATGTTTTTAAAAAGGACTGAATGATTTGATTAAACAGTTGGTTTGGGAAACGCCTCCGAAACTATGCTTTTCTTAAATTCATGTTCTTGAAATTACTATAAATGCTGCTGTACTAATCATAAAATTCTGCTCCTTTCTTTAAACCAAAATGTAATCCAATATCCTCACAAAGTACTTAAAAACAAACATATGCATGTTTCGTAAGTAATCTCGGCACACTTCATCAGTGTCAGTAAAAATAAATATAACATCCAAATCCTCACCAAGACATGAAACTGGAAACCGATTACCCAAGTTACAGTAAAAAACGTACCGAATTAGCATCTTGCTCTATCAACCATTGATACTAAGCAAGAAGTGATGTACCATAATACAATAAATCTAAGTTTATGAAAATGAACAGGTTTAAAAAAGGTTTATCTAAAGGAGTATTGTATTTCTTGATAACAGTGGCCGAAGCAAATTTGAATTTATGTCCTTCTTCCCATAAAACAAGCAATAAAGAATTCTTGTATTTATTTTTTCTTAACATAGTTAATATGTTTCATGATTCTGTAACAGAATTGTCATTCATAGGCCGAACTATATTGACATTAGGTATTGTAAATGCCTCAAAAGTTTTGAAGGGAAATTTGTTTTTAATTTGTGAAAAACTTAGTCAATTGACTGACTTAAAGACAACTTTAAATTTATAATTTCTTAAAATAAGAGCTATTTTGAGGTTACTGCTATTGAAATATCGTAAAATGATGAGCTTATAAAAAGAAACCGAAATAACAGAAACGATAAAGAAACAGCATACGTAACATTTTTATTAAGAAAATGAAAAATTAAGTGATTCAGCTCCAATTTAAAACGCTGAAAAACATTTATGTAAAAATACTACATAAAACTGATGCAATTTTATGGAGTAATTTCGCCTCTGTTTTTTAATAGGAGGCGCAAGGAACATTTTTTTTTCAAAATTGTGCTGAGCGCATATTTAAGAGTGAACAAGTAACATTTTATAATATGTAATGAGCGTAATCATATCTCTGTTAATAAAGGAGTTGGATAGGGTCTAAAGCACAGGAACTGTCTATAGGTGTTGTGCACTAAGGCTTAAGTAGTCACTTGAGTCCATTACAAATCACATGAATTTTCGTAGAAACCCGGGATGTGGCATGTACTTAAAATTAAAATTTTACTTTCTAGTGTGTTAGCAAGCAAATACAAGGGAAAAAATACTTTGTTTCTTGTGCTCACGTTTTGCCTTGCGCCCGTATTCCAAAATACAGGTGTTTAGATTATATCATGGTGTAATTTAAACTAATTTATTTAGTGTAATATTGCATATTACTTTAACGTAATACAGATTAAATCGCTTTAATTATTCAATAAAGTGGAAGCAGCATATCTTCCATGTTACACATACACACACACACACACATATAAATATTTATTTATTTACACACATACAGATATATATATATATATATATATATATATATATATATATATACAGGGTGTCCCCTCTCAACGGTGGCCAATGGCTAATTTCTAAACCGTTGGTCATAGACATATAGTTCCAATTGCAAAAATGCTTTAAAAAAGGCAAAGAATTGTTTTTAAGCGATTTTGTTCCAAAAAAAAAATGTTTTACTAAAAAATTACGAAAATTAAATTTTTATACGGTCCCCCGGTCCTATAAGTGATATTTAGTAAAAAATTTTCATCACTCTAGCAAGTAATACAGAAAAGGTCTCATTCATGTAACATTAAAATTGACCCAGTTATGAAACTTTAAATTTCATGACTTAAACCACTTTTCTATTGCTGAAAACGGATGAGTTCGACTGAGATTTAAGGGAACGTACACTAAGTGCTTAAAGTATTATAAAGGGAGTCGATTTCCAAAGCTGTTCAAAGGCTGCTTCTTAAACTATTTGTCACAGACATATAGTTTCATTTACAAAGTATTTTAAATGAGCGATTTAACTGAAGGCACTGTCACCGTATAAGTTTTACGGTAGTGGTAATTATAATTAATTAACTTCTAGATTGGTTATTAAAATAACTGAAGACATGAATTTCAAAATTCTCTTTATCGAAAAAATCAAATTTTGGGAAATAGCAAAACAACTTTAAATGCATCTATTGGTTTTCATTATAAATTTTGAGATTGCATTGTTACAATAGTGGAGGTTTGTATAGACTGATAGAGAAATCAAAAAGCGATAAGTCGAGTTTTGAAATCCATATCCTCAATTGTATTTTTACGTATGTTTTATTTTGTAAGCAAATGAAGCTGATTCCTTTCGTGATTTTATTTTAAAAAGGTATGTTATTTTGATAAGCTTTTATTTTATTCATAGTTTTCGTATGTAAATTTTCCTAGTTTAAAGCTTATATTCAAATTTTAACTCACTTCCAAATATTTGATTGAAGTTCAATTCCCATACTTATTTAAACCCGATGACAATGTAATATTAATACGATTTTAGGTGCGTTCTATTTATTTATTTCATGGGACTACATCAAATTGTATTAGGTTGAGTAATCTAATAAAGCTTTAAATATGTATAATTTTGTAACGATTTGTGACTGTTGCTTTTCATAGTTTAATTTGACAAAATTTCTGTTATTTTTTTACTTATATTTTTAGCACAAATTGCATATTTTACTTTAACATGTAAATGTCAACATAAATTCAGAAACAACATTGTAAAAAAATTTTTTACTCTCAATGTTTAAAGTTAAATTTTCTATCTTATGTTTATTTTTATTTCCAGTAAATTTGTGACTGACCCCTATTTTGCAACAAAAAATATGCTTCAACTTTGAACAGCTATAACTCGGTCAATTTTGATCGCAGAGGAATGGGACTTTTTTTGTCTTACTTGTTAGAGTAGTGGTAAAAATTTTCTAAATATCACTTATAGAACCGGGGAACCGTATAAAAATTTAAATTTCGTAATTTTTTAGTAAAACATTTTTTTGACCTAAATCGCTTAAAAAATAATTTTTTACCTTTTTTAAAGCATTTTTGAAATTGGAACTATATGTCTATGACCAACGGTTTAGAAATTAGCCATTGGCCACCGTTGAGAGAGGACACCCTGTATATTTACAGTGAACCAATGGACAAATAAACTTTATTAAGAAAAAATAATTATAAAAATCTTCTATTGCTGTAACTAGTCTAGTCTATTCTGTATGTCTAGCTTCGTATTTATTATATGTAAAAATAGTTGTAATAAATTTTTCAGCAACCAATGTGATGCATTTTATTATAAACAGAGTTATGCTCTAAAATGTAGATGATTAACATTCCTCTCTTTTCCTTCATTTAATCTTTCAGTAGAAAATATTTAATCTTATTTATTATTTAAATACTGATTACATAACACTGGAATTTTAAAAAGCGAGCAAAATTTTAGCATAATATTTTTATCTTGTACTACGCTTTGCTTATTTTCAAAGTAGTTAATAAATAATTTCTCCCATTTCGAGGATGATAATATTTGCATATTTAATTCTATCCAAAAAAAAGAAACTTTTGGAGAAAGTTTATATTGTATAGTATTTGATAAGAAAAATGAGATGTGATAGGAATAGAACCACTTTTTTAAAGTATTAATTTCAAACAGCTATCTCTTTGTTTTGCTAATAAAAAGTTTGTTGCATAAAAAATTCTCATTATTTTCGTTTCTGTTGATAAACTGTTATTAAAACAAAATTCGAAAAATTAAGTGCGGTCTTTTTACATCGGATAGATTAAACGGGGTTTAAAATGTAGTATTAACCCTTTCCGGCACGGGCAAAATCTGTAAAATGAGAACTAATCGACAGACACCGTAATTCACAAACGAATTTTTTAGATATTTTGAATTCCTTAATTTAAGCTTTTAATGTAAAAGCGAAATTTTACTAAAATATTATGGGTGCCGTTTGCAAGTTTGGAATTAAAATTAGGTATCCCATACCGGGCACAGTGTGCCGGAAAGGGTTACAGTACACAAACGATACGTTCAAAAACAGAAAATGAATAAATCCTTCAATGCTAAATATTGCTGAGAGATGAATCACTCTTTTGATTTCAATTCTAAAATCATTTCTAAATCTACTCCATAAATGAAATGAACTTTCACGAAGACTTTCATATTTATAAAAATTTGGGATTTGTTCTTAATTATGAATTTTCTCTTTCTTTCAGATAGTTGGAAACACAAGAGTAAAGTGCCAAAATATGGTATAGTCAACTAATATGGCACTATCTTATATCTTGTAAAAGAGAATTCGCTCTTTAGTGAGAGAGCTCACAAATAGTTTTTTAAGCTTACACAACAGGATGCAGTGCATTCGCATTCATTTTATCGATTTTAGCATTGATACTCTACCAATTGTATCTCCAAATGTTGACTATTTTTAAGGTAATATTTTCAAGAGTAATCTTTTTCGTAAAATGCAAGTGATTTTGTAAATAATTTAACTAAGCTCTTTTCATAAGCTCATATTGCTTTCCGTTGCATTAAAATATCTTAATTTAATAATTTTCTGCAAGTAAGTAAGCCCTGTTTGATTATAATGGAAGTCTGTGGTAATTTGTTTAAATATTAGAGACATAGCCCATTAGGTGACAGAAAGCTCCCTCTCGCACATACGGCAACCTTCCTTTTGTATAGAGATGCAATTATGTATGGAGATGCATTAAATACCTTACTTTATATTTAGGAAAAATATTTATTGTGATTATATATTCCTTTCTAATAAAGTTGTGTCGCTTTATTTTAATACCCTGAAATATTGATTTTTTTTAACATGTTCGGTATCGGCGTTGAATATGGCACTGGTACTATACTAGGAACCCAGTGTGTATCATATTAAGAACATCTTTCGCTGGAATCTCCACATGACACATCACACGAAATTTATTTTTCTCAAGCTATATTAATTTTTGAACAAACGTGACCGCAGAATCTTACAGAGAGGAAATGGATCTTTAACTGGTGTTTCTTTTTTTTTGGGGGGGGGGGCAAAATGATCACTTGAAAATAATGAAATAAATATATCAGCAAAATGTAGTTCATATATCAGCCCTACATCATAAGCTTCTTTTCTTAACTACCACCAGGTTTTTTTCACACTTTTGGTTGCAGTGGCTATTCTATCTTCCTATTGCTTTCCTACCGCCTTTTCACCTCCGGTTCCCAAATGGCACCGCTTTGTCACCTTTATTTTTAACTGTGTAGCTCAGTAAGTGCCATTATCTGACGGAGTGCCCCCTTCCGCACATATGGTAACCCTTTCTATAAGTATGGAGACCTTTATATTTAAGAAAAATACCTTTTTTGTGATTATATATTCCTGTCTAATAAAGTTGTATTCCTTTTTTTCAATACCCTAAAATATTGATTTTATTTTTACATTTTCAGTATCGTTGGTGAATATGCCATTGGTGCCATATTAGGAACCCAGTGTGTATTGTATTAAGAGCCTCTTTCGCTGGAATCTGCCACATGACATTTGACACCAAATTTATTTTTCTCAAGGTATATTAATTTTTGAACAAACTTGACCGCAGATCCTTACAGAGAGGAAATATGGATATACAACTGGCGCTTTTATTTATTTATTTATTTATTTTGGGAGCAAAAAAAAAACTTGAAAGTAAGCAAATAATTATATCAGTAAAATATGGTTCATATTTCAGCCCTGCATCATATGCTTCTTTTCTTAACTACCACCAGGTTTTGTTTTCACATTTCTGGTTGCAGTGCCTATTCCTTTTAATAAAAATTTTATTTTACTTAAGAAAGGTGTTATAATAATTAAAACTAAATAACATTGACATGTTTCGGATCCGTCTATTAAGATCCATAATCATAATAAAAATAAAAATTGAATTTCAAAATATTTCACGGTCAATGCAAAATACACGCGACAATGAGATATAAACAACAAAAAACAAAAATCACGCGCTCAATTTAATGTATTATATTGTATTGTATTGTATTGTATTGTATTGTGTATTGTATCTTTTTTTTTTTTTTTTTTTTTTTTTTTTTTTTTTTTTTTTGTTTATATCTCATTGTCGCGTGTCGTTTGTATTGACCGTGAAATATTTTGAAATTCAATTTTTATTCTTATTATGATTATGGATCTTAATAGACGAATCTGAAACATGTCAATATCATTTATTTTTAATTATTATAACACCTTTTTTTAGTAAAATAAATTTTTTATTAAAATGTTTATATAAAAAGGTGAATATTTTAAAATATGGTGATTTAAAAAATCTATTGGATTTAATACACTTTTTTATCATAGTGCCCATTCTATTTTCCGATTGGCTGTTTCCCGTATTTTAGTGTTTTTCTTTTGGTCCATAAACTCCTTACTTGATTTCTCTTCTACCCAAACTATTAATTGAGCAAGTTTCCGTTATTATATGGATGGAGAACGGTACACTAAAAGTTATCGAAATTAATCTGTTCATAGTTTACCTATTCTGGCGTTTTTCACGTTGTTTTAAAATTTATAAAATCCAATATTGCTACAAAGGTGGTTTTTTGAAGCAATTTGTCTCTTTTGTCGGTAATGTTTGCATGAATAATGCCAAATTTATGTGCTGCTATATTATCTGAACTTCTTGCTACTATGACTCAATCTACTAAAGTACACCATAGCACCATTATTCATCAAGTGTCATTAATCAAAGCATGCATCATCAATCAGTATTTTTTTGTGTGTGGATATTTGTCGTTAATTAATGTAGCTACTTTAATATCTTTGGTATTTGCTCTTTTTATAATTAGATATTTTACATCTTGCATTAATCATGCGCTTTTGGTTTGTCGACAGTATTTATTTTATTTTTTTAGATTAAAATAGAATATTATACATCATAACTTAATTGAAATGTCTTATTATTTTCAGCAATATTGCTTTACGAAATATTGTGCTTCATTTATAATAAATCGCATTATTTTTGCAACTGACGTAATAAATTCTTTTCATTATATGTTTCGTGAATATTATTTTATTCTTAAAACAAAATTCTGTAAAATGTGTCAGAATGTATAACATATAAGTTTAAGTTTATAGAGTAGAATAATCTCCACGAAATACTGTTAAAGAATGGTATTTGGTGAAAAGATTTTTCCTGTTATTGTATCTACAACCTCAAGATAGTTATAAATTTTCAACACTTGGTGTCTGGATAAACTATCATTTTGTATAGATCCACAAAATGATCGAATGTTCCACAATTAATTAATAAAATAATGAATATTAAACTATAAACTGACAGAGACCTGCATCATAAAACTGATACATTTTTTCATTGCAAATAAAAGGTTATTGAGAAAAGTTTCCAGTTGAACTGTTTTTTTAAAAATTCACAATACTGTTTTGTAATACTTTTTTGAACTTATTTTCGCTTTTTTCAGTCTTCTAGTAAATCGCTAAATAATACCATTTAAAAAAATTGGTAGTTTGAGAAATATAAATTTTTAAAAAGTACCTGAAATGCAGCATTAAATAAGGCTCTGAACCTGTTAAAAGTGGAACTTACACTCTTTGAATACCCACGGCTGATCGGGATTAAATCCACATGCCTTTTGATTTTTTTCAAGTGTTTACATTTAACAAGCAGATGAATACCTTCTTGCTCTAAAGAAGTACAGGATAGACTTAAAAGATTCATCGAATTTCGGAAGATTATTTAGTTGCAAATCTATGTCTGTTATAACAGTAGTGATGCATTCTTGCGGGCTTTTAACTTGGTGAGTGTATGTGTCTTGTCATGCGTCACCAATATTTGTAGGTAATATACCTCTCATCGCAAAATGCTTTGAAATCAGATAATTATTTAATCTAACCCTATATATTAAAAGTATATATGACTAAGTTTTAATTAGTTATTGAATAATTTATTTTTTGTGAAGCTCATAGTAGTTTTCAAAGTTAAACTATATGAGGATCCCAGAAGCCAAGGAGTACAAGTGACAAAATTTAGATTTCGAGTAAATTGAGTTCAAAGTTACACATCAACTGTAATTGAATGAATTGAAAAATGAAAATTTTGCTTATTTCTTAGTGATCCTTGAACTATTGTTTCAATAACTGTTTTAAAAAAAGGTGGAATAGAATATTTTTTAAATTTATAACTAAGCAATATTTATCATCATTCGGCATTTATAGCCCTTGGCTTCCAAGCAGTAATGAAAACTGCTTGAAAACTAAAGGGTACACGTGCCGAATGAACACAAGAAATGAAAAATTATTAAATAAAAAATTGTATTTATGAAAAAATTAAGATTAATGTTGATACAAATAAATCAAAGGACAAAATTTTATTTTAATATAAATTCTAAAAAAGGAAAAATTATGAAATTAAAAAATGAATTTACGAAAAATTTATGAACAATGTTGATATAAATGAATGAAATAAAATGAAAAACTGTTGTTCTAATATAAGTTTTAAAATTTTATTATAAGTTTAGAAACATTGGAATTTCATATTTTTTAACACTTACCAACAAAGTTGAAAAGTGAATATGATTTTGGTTTATCTGTCCGTCTGTCCTAACTCTAGTAAACATATTCGGATTGCCCTGAAATTTTTGGGAATTATTCATGCTTACCTCAACAGGAACTTATTACGAATGAAGTTTCTAACATGATTAGTTTATTTACAGGGACAATCAAAATTTTTTCCGTTACATTACGGGTTATGGGAAAAATCGTTTTAAATGAATTTGAAATATGTTACACCTTGTCATATGTTAAAATTTATGTGCATTTATGAATTGCACTAAAATAGACATTCTATAAAATCTGAGGTGAAAAGAATAGTTATTATTTATTTACAGGGCCATACAAAAGATTTACATTACCTAATGATAAAGAGGAAATTGTTTGCGACTTGTTTTAATTATATTACAATTTTCATGTATAATAAAATTAATGTATATCGCTGAGGCTTAATATAAATTATTTCGCACATAATACAAAGTACACAGTATTTACAGGGACACAAAAAATATTTCAAATAGGACCGAATTTCTATCCGAAGTACTGTATAATTATCGATGATGATTGATGGATGAACAAAATGCTATTTTAATTATGATTTGCGCTTTTATGTTTTTCTAAATTAATACACGTTATATGATATGTATAAATGCTATAGTTCATATACAGGGCTACACAAAAATACTCGTAAAGGTTACAGAATATGAGCGTACTTCACTTAAAGATTGCTTTTAAATAAGTCTTGTATTTCTATGCTGAACTGCATTCAGTTTACTAAGAAATGCTTGTAAAATATAGATAAAATGATATACAGGCTCACACACAAATTTTTATACATGGTCATCGATGAATGATAATTTCTGGAAATGTGATTTCAGTAGTCTTAAGTGTGTTTAATTTGAAGTAAATTTCAGCTAAATACTGGCGTATAATAAAGGTTCAAGATAAACTACAGGATGATCAAAAGTATACAAGTATGCTTCCATCTATTAGTATAAACTGCTGAAAGAGAAATTTCAAACTGTTATGCGTTTTCTTCCTAAACTAATTTTTCCCATTATACAGTATATATCAACCGACAAATAAAGCATAGGGCTGTTCAAAAGTATCAGAATACATATTTGGCAATGGACAGTAACACTTTATTACCCTCAATAGCAAAAATTTTTAAAGATTTCAGGGAGTGTTGAAAAGTATTTCATAATCCATGCTTAACGCATGATTTTTCTTACTTGATAACACTTAAAATGCATATATTCAATGAAAAAAAAAGCAAATGGCTTTGTATGCATGTCGTTGGTCGTGCTTCTGCTATATAGACGTTAACGGACACAACTGCACTTATACCCCTTGGCCTCCACGCTTTTCACAGTTTTGGGAAAGAGGTTAAGTGACTGGCCCTTATAACTCAGTACATAATAAAAAAAATCACTCTTAACTCTTTACCTACAAATAAATAGACATATTTCCAGTTAGCCTGTGCACTTAACTCATTTTTTTCAATTTTGTCACTTATACCCCTTGGCTTCTTGGGCTCCTCATATGTAGTAGTCTTTGAAGACTGATTAATTATATTTCAGTTCTAATAAATTGTCTTGCCGCAGAGAGTGATCAAATTGTGAACTGATTTTTAACAGTGTCTTTTATTGCAATGGATTTTTACTAACATTTCGAAAATGATAAGTGTTTTTTTTTTTTTTTTTTTTTTTTTTTTTTTAACCATTTGGAAAATAACTATTTCTGTAGCCCGAGAATAGTGATACCTAAAGCATATCTGAAAAGCATATCTGAATCTTAGGATGTACGGATTGTACGGATGTTCAGAAATGTACCACTTCTGTTTCCACGATGCCAAAAAAAAGCAAATAGAAATAAAAATAAAATATAGAATTAAGACAAAGAAAATAACCTTTAAAAATAAATTGAGATACAGCTTTCAAAGAAATTATATTTAAAAGTACATTTTTCCCCAATACAACGGTGTAAAAATTGAAAATGTGAGATGTTTAGAAGTTTACAAATTCACGGTACCGAAAATTGTAAAACTGAAATTTCTTAAAATTTGTTTATGCTTGTCCAGTAATTTTAATGTTTAACCCATGTCGTACATAATAAATGACTCGGTTATTACGTAAACCACATTTTGATGATCATAAAAATGTTTATTTGTTCTTTTAAATGTAGAATTTATTTATAAGTCTAAAATTTTAGTTTTTGAAAATATCATTTCCTAAACGGTCGTTGTAATTTGTTATTTTTTTTTTACATAACATTTGATAAACAATTTTGTCCGATTATCTATATTATAAAGGCCAAACGTATCTGTGCGTAACGCATACGTCATTTTTCGAATGGCAACACTTTCTGATGAAATTTCACTTTTGCAATTTTCATTACTGCAAATTTTTTAATTCCTAAACCTCGCACATTTTCAATCTTTACACCGTTGTGTAGAGAAAAATATGTGCTTTTAAATGCAATTTGTTTGAAAACTGTATCTTAATTTGTTTTTGAGATATTAATTTTTTTGTAGTTTTTAATTTAATTTTTCTGAAGGTGGCAACTTGAGTACTCCATTTCTGTGCAAAGCATTACCAACAAAATATAACGACCTGCGCATTTCGCGAAAAACCGCCGAAAAAGTGAAGCTGGATTCAGCTTCAAATCCTCAACCATTTCATTGGGTCACGAGGCACAAACCCTGCCCAAATTAGCATTAATTAGCATTATATGAGCTGATTTCTGTTCTCAGCACATAGTCATTGTTTTAGTTCAGATTTTGCACGATTGGTCAGAGTAACTTGGCACGGAATCAGAGTCCTCTGGCGAGAGACTTCATATATTAATCTGCAATAAATGGGCCTTATAGATGTAGTTGGCCATGGTGAAATATAAAAGAAAAATAGCCATAAAGTAAAAAGAAGAAATAGAGAGGACTTATGTGTGGTGGCAGGGAGTGGTGCAAAAAATTTAACCCTGAGAAATCTGCTAGATTGAACCCAAACACATACCTGTCATTTTACCAAAATTATTTAATTTTTCTTTCTTTTTGGAATAATTATATTTTTTATGTTATTTATTTTTTACTTTATTTTTAGAACCATTTTTATTTTCCAAATATATTTTTAGAAACGAAAAAAAGGACATTTTTCACATAGAAAATTGATCTGAAATAGAAAAAGAACGAAGTTAAATGACGAAATGAGATTTCATAATTCGCTAATATCCAATGTTTAAAATGTAATTGAAAATTTGGTTTAGCATGATTTGTAAAAATCAAGGTTTGCGTAATTCACCGAAAATACGGCATCTTTCTTTGCACGTTGAAGTGACGGAGAGCAATCGTTTGCGTATTTTAATGTTTATTTTTTTAATTTGTGTTGTGTATTTTAATTTATAAAACGAATTTTTAATTTGTCATAGAGTTAACTTTGAAGCAAACTTTTTCGAAAATATGTACGTGCAGTCATTTCTTTACCTTTACCATTTTAGTATGCGCGTAAGATTTTTCGGTACTACTTGGCTATCCCGCCGACCAAAAAACTTTCGCCAAGTTATAAGATTAAATGCCAATAATGGATGATTGTGAATGTCATATTCAATGGTATTAAACACGATACACATGTTTAAAATGCCATCAAGTGGTTTTTAATGCCACTTTTTATTTGTAATTTTATTCATGTTTTACTAATTTATTTGTTTTTCAATTATTTAAAATAAAAATTATGTCGACATACATAACTTGGCTATTAGTTTGGCAATTTTTTTAATTTGGCGAAAATGGTCGACGGGATAATCAAATAGTACCAATTTTTCATATGAGCCAATTCTATATTGTAACGAACAAATGTGTCCGTGTGTAGCACTGATGTTATTTTGGAAATGACAAATAATCAGGATAAAATGATTTTTTTTAATTTTTGTTACTGCAATTTTTTACTGCAATCTTCTAAACGTCGCACATTTTTAATTTTTATTTCGTCGTATAGGTAAAGAAATCTACTTTCAAATGCAATTTGATTGAAGACTGTATCTCATTTGACTCATTTATTACAAGCTTATATTTTTAAAGCATTTTTTTTTTAATTTTACGTACCTCTATTAAGAAATAATGATACACAATTTACTCATAAATCTATAAATATTGTTCCTGATAATTTGCCATTATAAAATTAAAATTGCTTGAGTAATAAAATAAAAGAATGATTTAAAACGCAGATTAAATTACTAAAAATTACAAGTTCAACATATATCAAACAACTTAAAATTTAAATAAGAAAAAAAAAATACTTTGAAAATGCCTTGAATTTGTTTGAAAATTGCATTTCAATTTACTCATTGGCTGTGGTTAAAAAAAATCAGGTGCGAGTTATTTTTAAATATATCTCTACCGAATGAAACTCGATTACGATAGATTAATCTATTTGTCATTAGAAAAATATAAAGAGTTCAGGATTTGTTTCCGGCTAATATAGTATAGCAAAATTAAAATTTCCTTTATAAATAATAAAACAAAATAAAATAAAATAAATACAAATTTAACAGACATGTAATTAAATTACGTGCTCGAAGCACTGAAATGGTCAGAAACTAAATTGCTGCCGTAATGAAATCTTTGGCTAATAATTTCTGGCATGCGTCTAATACGGAAATGTGACTTTTGATAAACTTCATAGCTTTATTTGATTCCATAATTAATATTTTTCATTTAACCCGTTAACCTAACCACGTTAGCCTAATCATGTTTTTCCGCTATGTAATATTTTAATTCAAAGATTGATTTAATATAATATTGAAATTAATGTTAATTTTTTTTAATTTTATAAGATAAACAAATATGTAAAGTACAATACAATAAAAAAATATGAAAAGTATAAAATACAAATCTTCATACCAATACTTTTTACAGTATTATTTTATAAACGAAACATGAATGAAAAAATCTGCAAGACACTTAACCCTTTGAGGGGAAAAAAGCACTTCAAGTCTTAAAATGCTGAAATGATTGATTGACACCAGAATTTAAAAACAAATTTATTTCAAAATATATAAAAGCGTTTTTTCAAGTATTTGAGAAAAATAAAATTGCTATTTCAAATTACTGCCGTCAATGTGGCGTTTTGAAATTAAAATTAAGTGGGATAAATTTTATCCCACCCCCTTCAAAGGGTTCAAGGGTTTTTTTTTTTTTTTTTTTTTTTTTTTGAGTTAGCAATGTAAATTAAATAAAATCTATTTAATTAATTTAAATAGAAAATTCATTAAAGTTTTCAATTTAAAAAATGGTTTTTATCTTTGCTACGTAACCCGGGAAGCCCGGGTTCGATCTACTAGTTTTTATAAAATCAACTCTATACATTTTATTATTTTATAAACATCGCCTACACTGTAAAAAAAAATTCAAGAGGTTACTAAAGATTTTTTAGTAAATTTGTATTCCACAGAATTTTTTAGTAACCATTACAAACTTTTTTTTGCAAGTGAAACAAGCATTTCTTTTGTAAACTAAACAAAAGAATTTTTTGTATAACTAACTTAAAAATTTTTAGTATGAACCACCAAGCAAAATTTAGTAATAGCTCCAAAATGATTTTTAATAACCTTTACGTGCGTCCGAAGGGCAGGAACTTCCTTCGAGCTGCATCCAGACTTCTGAAGCGATTGATTTTTGGCAAAACCGCAATAGATGGCAGCACCAAACATTGCTACCTGCTCCGACAGGATTTTCATAATGCCTTTATTAACGAGTACATACACTACATACATTCGGGGCGTATTTGGCTGTGTCCAGCATCGAACCCGGGACCTTTCAGCCTGGAGTCCGTTGCTATAACCACTATGCTATCAAGGTCACACCAAGTGAGTTTTAGTAATAGCTATTAAAAATATAAAACTATTAACTCTATTCATTGCTATCTTTTTCTAGTAATTCTTACAGATTTTCTAGTAACCGACTAAGATTACTAAAAATGTTTTAGTAATTACAAGGATCACTAAAGTTTTTTTAGTAGATCGACCCTTTTTTTTACAGTGTACCATGAAAATAAACATTTGATGGTGTAAGTATGTGAATCTGAAATTCTGTAACGATTAGTATAAAAAGCGCACAAAATTAAACCATATTTATTTGTTATTTTTATAGAATTATTAATATATGTATACATACAACAAGTTTTATGGAATATATTTTTTAATACTTGAGTAACTTGCTATTAATTAAAATACATTAATAAAAAATTTCTTCAAGTAACCCGTTTAAGCTGATTAAACAGAAAATCGGATTTTTAATAAGTAACTAAAAAGTAAAAGGTTTTTTTAAAGGCGATTATCTGTTTCATGTGAGACTAGATATTTGGAATCAAATCAAATCTAGTCAGGTACAAAATCTTGTTATGAATATCGTATTTAAAACATTAATGATTTAAACGCTATTTTTAATTTTTAGTTTTAAAAATTAGATGTTCTGATCTCTTTCAATAATTAGATATTTATTTTGCGGATAAATTACTTAAATTAATTAAAATTAAAATTAATTTGAAAATACGAAGAAGCATTTTATTAAAATATCTAGAAATTTTAGAAATAAGTTATTAATATTAATTTTAATTTTAATAATGCATCAATCATTTTTATTCATAAATAAAATGTCAAATTTTTTCTTCTTTTTCTGTCATCAAAATGAAATTTTGAAATGTTAACACGCTAAGATCTTACTGAAAATTGATTTTGTCTGAAAAATCTCCAACCAATATTTAATGTATTTAAATATGTTTTAATGATAACACATATCATTGTTTTAAATCTCCTTAGTTGTAGTTTTCGTTATTAAATTATATAAAAAAATTTCCAACAAATTACACAATTACTCACAGATGATTCAGAAAATTGTATTATTTATGTTAGTTTGTTTTTCAAAATTTATTTAAATGTTACATAAATTATAGGGACTTTTAAAATACACATGAAAGTAATACTAATAAGAAAAAATAACTTTATATTTAATCTTAATTATTGTTATTAAAGCAACGAAATTTTCTTTAGCACAATAAATAAGGTACCCTGGGGTAATAACGCCACGTTAAGGTTCTACCAATTTTCACGGCTCAGTTTTAGTTTGTATTTTTCAAACAAATATATGATTTGATACATCAACTCATTGACTATCTATATAAAAAAAATAATTTAACAGATATGTATTCATAAAATGTAATGGCGTGATTTCTTGACCAATGCTATTTGGCGTTATTACCCACCGATATGGGTAATAACACCATGCAAACAAAACTATGAAATAAGATGGAATAATTGCGTGTAGATTGCTTAATTCTAAAAATACAAACTCTACAAACTTAGAAATTGACAAATTGCATTCTAAGCTATTGAAATTGTTCAATTTTTTGTGAAAGTGTAAGAAAAATAAAGGTGTGGTGTGGAGGAGGAGGATGAGGCAAAAGAATATCAGACCGTGAGCTTCTTTTTGCTTAAAAAGGACCGCTTAAATAGAATTATTAGAAACATTGCACAGTTTTAACTGTGTTTATTTGAATCAGTATTTAGGATGTAGCTCGGCCACTGTAGGGAATCAACCAGGGTATTAATGCCAAGGATTGGCATTATTACCCCGTTATAGTTATTGCGCTGTACATTTTAAATTACAAATTATCTCGAGAAGATATCCAAAATCTTCAACAACATTTTGAAAGTCCATGAAATGTACTACAAATTTATGTAATTAACAAAGTATTTCCGGATAAAAAAATAGTCTTCACATCACAAAACGTATCTCTCAAATTTTAGATCAAGCGTTAATTTTAGTTGCTTGTAAAAACAATAAGACCTAAGAATGAAACAAATTAACTTGAAGCTGTTTTTTGCGATTTATATGATTCAAAACCCTTCTGCGCAGAGCGCATGGGTGTCATTTACCAGATTATTTCATAATTATGCATAATATTAGCACTTGGCGTTATTACCCCGCTTGGCGTTATTACCCCAGACCACCTTACTACTAAATACTATTAAATTACAAAGGAATCGAACCGATACTTTCCGGTTCCACAATATAATATCGTGTATAAAACATAGGTGAAAACTTTAATGGAACTTTTTCATTTAAAACTCTTTCGTTCAACCATCATTACCAAAAAAGTAAGAATTTCACGGGCGGTTTAAATACAGATCTATTTTTTTTAAGCAATACTTTCGTATTAGCTGCATACCGCGGTTTGCGTCTGAAAATGTTGTCAAATACTTCGCTATTTGTGTTAGTATTTTTTATTCAGATTATTTTAATGCTTAAAAAGAGAATAGCTTACGTGTTGGTTAAATTTGTGTTTTTTTACTTTATTTTAATTATTTAATTGGTGATTGAAATTAAATTTGGTTATATTATCATCCCAGAAGAATTATTGAACTATTTCTGTTTTTCTAAGTACAATCACGTTCATCTTCTATAATCTATATGCACGCGGTAGAGAAGAATGTTTTAAAAATAGGTACGTGTTTGAAAATTATTTTATTTATTATTTTAAAATAAGTTAGAGATATGAAATAAAAATTTCGTACTAATTGCGCTTAAAAAGGTGATTTTTTTATGATACAAAAATTGACATTATGCCACGTATCGAATTACTGATAAAAGTTTGTGCTTTGTAATGTAAATTCAACTGCTTC
This sequence comes from Maratus speculifer, assembly GCA_964019185.1. Lineage (NCBI taxonomy): Eukaryota > Metazoa > Arthropoda > Arachnida > Araneae > Salticidae > Maratus > Maratus speculifer. Next base: position 273,088,801 of record OZ025290.1, on the reverse strand, counting down.
AGTTTAATTGATGATATTAATTTCCGCTTCTATTTTCATGTTTAAAAAATTGCTGTATCGCTTTGGTATCGTTAATGTATCGCTAAAGTAAAGATCTGAAAGAGTAGTGTAATATCTAGCTAACATTTATTGGCGTATTACTACAGTATAAGGCAATTTGTCTCAGTCGCTGATATCATCTAAGAACGTCTCTATTTAAATGATAAATCTTTAAGTCCGAGTCTCTCTTCATAGAACTTATAATATCTGTGAATAAAGGTCATTCCATACAACAGACGATGAATGATAAATATTTTCTTTAAGCTCAAAGTGTTTTCAGCTCAGATATTAGTAAAGATTTGCAGAAAATATTTCTTTCTTTTCAAATAAAAATTATGAAACAGAGTTTGAATTATATTAGTAATATGTTTAAAATAAAAGCGTTTTTTAAGAGATATATATTATTTTTTTGATTTTTTTCAATTTTGAAATTAAGAATTATCGCACCATATTTAATTAAATTGGTTTTATTGATAATTTCGGAATAAGTTTATCATACATTATACATTCTTAAAAAATAACTGTCGTGCATGAACTATACCTTTCTTTAATCAGATAATTTCTGAATCAGGAACACGTCTATTTTTTAGAGAAAATATCTGATCTCAAGACTGTCCGTAATGAGAGTTAGAGGGTAATTATCTCCCGTGACAGTCATTCATTCATGAGATATATCTGTACATATTTCAAACAAAATTTTCGTTATATTTTAAAAATGAAATGGTTTCTTGTTTCATAAAACATTTCTGTATATTTCACAATAAAATTTACGTAATAGAATTTGAATTATATTACTAGAATATTTAAACTAAAAGCATTTTAAAAGAAATATTTATTACTTTTTAAGTTTTTTCTATTTTGAATTTAAGAATTATCGCACCATAATTTATTAAATTGGTTTTATTATTAATTTCGAAATAACAATTTATATTGCATTACACTTTCTTAAATGAATAAACATCATGCATGAACGATGCCCTCCTTTAAAAAGTGAATTTCTGAATAAAGAACACATTCATTGATAGAGAAAATACATAGTCCCAAGGATGTCCTTCATCAGAGGTAGTGGGTAGTTAACTCTGATGACAGTCGATCATTCATGAGAGAAAAAGCTTTAATAATTTTCCAACAAACTTTTTGTTATATGTTTAAAATGAAAATGATTTCTTGTTTCATTAAACATTTCTTAAATATTTAAAGTGAAAAAAAAAGTATTTATGCCTGTTTATAATGTATTAACAGTAATTACAAAAGTACAATTTAATTTAATCATTAGAAAACACAAAAAAGTGTTTTAAAAGTAAAGCATTAAGCGTTTCGAACTTATTTTAATTTCCTTATCAATAATATGAATAACACAAAATATCAAGTTTCAACATAATTCAACCTGTATTTGAAGCCATGTGTCAGAAATATAACACGGTAATTCAGGTAGATAAAGATGGTATATTCTGGAACTAGAATTCTCTCCCACCAGAATGTACTATCTTAATCTAACTCAATTTCCTATCTCCGTGTATATTATTATTTCTGGCTCATGGCTTCAACTACAGGTTGAATTATGCTGTAACCTGATATTTTGTGTTATTCATATTATTGATGAGAAATTTAAATAAGTTCAAAATGTTTAATGCTTTATTTTTAAAACAATTTTTGTATATTTTCCAGCTATTAAATGGTCTGTATTTTTGTTGTTGTTTTATATCAGCCATAATTACCTTGTTAATATTTATCAAATGAAGAATTCGAATTAAATTAGATTTTGAAACTTTCAAATTCTTTTTTACTAAATCATTCAACCGGGATTTAAATGAATTTGATGTAACAAACTAATTGATTCATATCTCCTATTCTACGAATCTCAGCTATGTTATATAGAAATAATTTGGGAATGAATATACATTCCAGAAATATTTAATGGAAATATCATCAAAAGAATTCGTAAATATTGAAAGCATTATTAAATGTATAATTGAATGGCCTTAAAAACATATAATTAATATTATCTGAGCGTTATGCTTTAAATTAATGAGAGAGTTCGTTCTTTTAAAAAATCTTTGTAATATTGTAGGTGCATATTATTAAATTTAAAATGTCAAATTACATTTCTCATAAGTTCGAGTTCATTAGTTTCCAAAAATATCATAATCTATTGCAACCAAATCTGAAATGTTGCAAATTTCATCTCTTTGTTTTAGTAATAAGTTAAATTTAACCACTTTACTGATCAATATTTATGAAAAAAAAAATTTCAAATACTTTTTCATGTCTTTTATAGAGCTTTTACTGTTTCAGTACCGGTTTTTTAAAACAGAAATTTTTGTCTAACTGAATAAGAGAAATGCTCGGATGAAATGATTCAAAATTTATAAGAAAAATTTACTGATGACAATAATAAATGAGGATTGGATTAGTGGTATGGGCAAATCCTTTTTGCCAAAAACACGTTGTCCGTATGACATACGGGCAAATCAGAGAAGTGGTTGAACAAATCATGTAATCATAAAAAATTAAATGCAATTAATCCAGTAATTTAAGCAAACAGAGTAAACATTGGCTTATTATTTTCATAGTATTTCACATTTTACATCACGTATAAAATGAAGCATTTGGAAAAAAAATTCTTTCAATATCGCTGCAATTATTAAACAGCATTATTTCTTTTGCAGAAAAATTACGTCTGCTGAAAGAAGTGTTAATTTTGAGCAATGTGTCACCAAGCTACCTGTAAAGAAATTCTGTCTTCTTTAATGAATGAAACTTTATGGTAACATAAGAATATTATCTTTGTAGTTCGCAAACGACTTTCAAACAAAAAAGTTTGAAACCCGTAATGCATATCATTCAACTAATCCAATGAACATTCAGAACTTCTGGCGTAACACTTTGTAGCAATTGTTCTGCGGGTATATTCAAATCCATGGTATTTTGTTGTTCTGTACCTGTTAATTTAGCGAAGCATAGATAGCATATCGCACTCACTATCCATGCGTTTGATTCAAAAATATTATTTTTTTTCGATGAGTTTCGATCTGTTTAAGGCGTTAGTAGCGCAGACTACAACACGCAATTTTTTATTGGAAAACTAGGATCGCAGTTCATTTATTCAGACAAAAATACAGAGTGTTTCACTGAAATATGAATTTGGATTTTTGAAATTATTACTCTCTTCTTGTTTTTCAATACTTTGAAGCATACTCATTGTTAATCACCTTGTATATTAAAAACTCATTAAATTCCTGATTTGTATTCTGACTTATATTATGTACAAAACATATTAGAAACCCCAGAATTGAAAAATAAATTAATACTTTTATGATTGATTTTATGAAACCCTTTTTCAATAATTTTATGAAAATTTAAAGCATTACAATTTTTATGATATGTTGTATATTTTAAGAGCATTATATACTTTATATAGACAATGGTAAAAAAAAAGATTGGTTAAGGAATAAGAATTGCACACTACCGACTGACAATTTTTCTGTGGAGTCATCTAGGATCCTAGAGTCACAAACCGTTTATCCTATCAAAAATGCAAAATGTTTCTCTTCGATTGGAATTTGGATTCGTTGTATTTGAAAGAATAAAGATAAATTGACTTAATTCGCAGCATACATATTTATTTTTGTAAAATGTAACGAAATTATAATGAATACTAGAAGGGACCACCATTGTCATCCTATCGTTTTTAGTGCGCATTTTTTTATGTTTTACAAATTATATTTGAAACATTCATTACATTGGTCTATATGTTTCCCAAGACACTAAGATTTGTCTATGTCGTAGATATGGTTGATGAATATCTTTTCAAAATTTATAATTATTAACAATAAAATAAATTATTTGGTTTAAAAAGAAGTAATTAAAAAAAATACCGAACGGCAATATCTGTAAAAACTTAAAGTTTTATACAATGTCATTTTATTTTTACCCTAATATGGTATACCGGGTCAGACCATAAATAATTTCTTTCAGCATTACAGTATAATTCAAGTTCCCAAAATATGTACCAATAATGGTTTATAAAAAGAGCTACGTGTTATTTGTTTTCAGGCTGAAAATGAAAGATTTATCATACTTTGTGAAAGATTAATACATATGCTGCTTATTTTAGACACTCATTTCATCATTTTCTGTAATATATTAATCAACTTTTACTCCCTGGATGCCTTATGTGGAACTTTAAGTTGTTGATTCATTGTTGTTCTCCAGTACAGCTAATTCAACATTTTGTTTTCAAGTAGTATTATTTTTCATGAAAAATAATATTTTTATTTATATTTTTCTTTCTTGGATTTAGAAATGTTTTAACTCTGTTTTATTTTTTAAGGCTCAAATTGTTGTATTATTTCTTTTCTTGTTTGATATTACTTTCATGTTTTTTCTTCAGTGAGTGAATTCAGATTAATACATTTGTTCATAGTTTTATATTTATAAATTGGTTATAAAAATAAAACACAATATGTAGAATCTTGGATTTTGAAATTACTAGTATATACATTCCCTGCTTTATGAGTTGCTTGTTATAGATAAACACATTTATAATTTATAAAATTAATAGATTTTTTTATATCTAATGTATTATTAATTGATCTGTAATAACACCAGACAAAGTTCTTAAATTAAAAATATCAATTATGTATGTTATATAAAATATTTTATTTTACAACATTACTTTAAATTATTCTAAATTAATGGCATATATATTATTTACCAATTCCTCAATAATCTCCACTATTTATTCGAAAATTCTTCATGCAACATATTAGTCTTCAATTTGTACACTACTGGCCATTAAAATTGCTACACCAGGAAGAAATGCAGATAAAAAAAATGATATTTATTGGACATATATATTATGATAGAAATAACAAATGATTAAATTTTCAAGAAATTTCGGTGCATCGATCCTGAGTAATAAGTACCCAGAACATCCACCTCGGGCAGTAATAACAGCACTTACATGCCTGGTCATGGAGTCAAACAGAAATCGGATGGCATGTACAGGTACAGATGCCCATGCAGCTTTAACACGACGCCACAGTTCATCAACCGTAGTGACTGGCGTATAGTTACAAGCCAATCGGCTCGGCAACCATTGGCCTGACGTTTTCTTTGGTGAGGGATCTGGAGAACGTGCTGGCCAGGGCAACAGTCGAACATTTTCCGTGTCAAGGAAGGTCCGCACAGTTCCGAAAACATGCGGTCGTGCATTATCCTGCTGAAACGTAGGAATTCACAGGTCTTGAATAAAGGGTAGAGCCACGGGTCGTAAAATATCAGAAATGTAACGTGCCCTGTTCGAAGTGTCGTCAATGCGAACAAGAGATGACCGAGACGTGTATCCAATGGCACCCCATACTATTACGCCAGGTGATGGGCCAGTAGGACGATGACGAATGCACGCTGTCGATGTGCTTTCACCATGATGCCGCCAAACACGGATGCAACAATCATGATGTGTAAACAGAAACTAGATTCATCTGAAAATGTGACGACTCGCCATTCATGCACCCAGGTTCGTCGTTGATCACACCATTGAAGGCGCTCCTGTCTATGACACAGCGCCAAGGGAAGTCACAACCATGGTTTCCGAGCTGAGAGTATATGCTGCTGCAAATGTCATCGAACTGTTCGTGCAGACACTTTTTGTCTTGCAAATGACCCCATTTCTTGACTCAGGGCTCGTGAAGTGGTTGCACGATCCATTAAGACCATACGGATAACATGCCTGTTTTCTCTTCTGCTTGCCATGGGGGAAGGCATTGAGATTCCGTATGACGCTCCGTATTACCCATCTGAATCAATTGATTCCATATTCTGCGAACAGTCATTGGATCTCGACCAACGCGAGCAGCAATACTGCGATACGATAAACCGCAATCCCGGTAGGCTACAATTTTGCCTTTATCAAAATCAGAAACATGCTGGTACACCTTTCTTCTTCTTACACGAGGCATCACAACAATTTTTCACCTGGCAGCAACGCTCAAATGCAATTTCTGTGTGAGAAACCGGCTGAACAATTTCCTCATTTAAACACATTGTAGATGTCGCTATCGGCACCTGCTTTGTCAGAATGCGCTGAAAAGCAAATCATTTACATATCACAGCCTCTTCTTCCTGCCGGTTAAATTTGACGTCAATAGCGTGTCGCCTTCATGGTGTAGCAATTTTAATGGCCAGTAGTGTATGTTTGTCTGCTATAAATAAAAATGCACCAATTAATCCGGCGGATATTCTTTCAGTCTCAACTTGAATTTATCGGAATATGGGTTGAGTAAGTAATCTTTAAACATGTTTGTATCATTATGATAATATAAATAGCACTTTTTTAAAAAATAAGTTTTGAATTAAATGAGTTATGTCACTATTAATTTTGTAATTTCTATGCATTTTTCTAAAGTTTAAATTTTGATTTATTCAAAATATTCTTAAATTTTTTTTCCAATAATGATATATTATTAATATTGTTATCAACATCAAAAATTAATGTTATTGAATTACTTTTCCATGTAATAGTTGAATAAAGCATAAAAAATATTTAATTTAAAATTAAGAACATACGAAAATGTTACATTTCGGTTTGCAATAACTGATTTATACACTATGAAAACTTTGAAAAAGATTTGGAAAATCATTCGGAGAAATTAATGTTTTAAAATCCTTGAAAACACGAAAATACACTCAACTCGAGAAATTCGGAATAAGTGACCGGACGCTTTAAATTTTATACGTTTAAACAAATACCTACTGAAATACTTATCGAATTGTTCTTGGATTTCTAGAATGTAAATAATGTGGTTGATGCTGTATTTCTCAATAAATCTTTAGTCAGAAGGAAAATTAAGGAGCTAATAGTAAGATTAATAATGAAATATTTCCGATCCCCAATGTAACAGAAAATGATTAAAAAAAAGTCACTGTATCAAATGACTACGTGAGTTTTTCTGAACATTTTTGTGCGTTTTTGCTAGCTTAGATCTCGTATTCATGAAAAAGGTTCTTTTTTGTGGAAAAAATTTAAAGTTTGTGATTATAGGATACAGAGTTTTAAAAACAAATTTAACACAATTTTCTGAAAATAAAACCGGTTACCGTGAAACATAACACTAGAACGGGCATGGGTATAAGCATACCCCAAACTGCATAATTACGAAAAAATGTCTTTAGAATTCTATCTTTTAATGAAATTCAAGATAATTACTTTTTTCGTGAAAAAAGATAACTGAAATGTTAAATTAGCGTTAATTAAAAAAAAAAACATAAAAAATTTAAAGGAATCATCTTTATTTTCCTTATTTGAAAATCTTAATTTTTCTCATGTAGCACTCACTGATTTTATAATAAAATTATACATATTGTGGATAAGAATATTGAGATTTATGAATTTTCCTAAGAATTAGCATGTACATGGATCAGAAACTTTAGATTTTTCGATTGTCTAGACACACAAAATCGTTTCATAAAACTAAAAATGTCTAAATTGTCTGTTTTCATAAGCTATGTAAGTAAGTTACATTCCAAGCATGTACTAATGTACCTGATCATTTCGGTTTATAGAGAAAGATTGCTAATGAATATTTTCAGGCTTGGAGTGTGAAAACACCTCACTGCCTAATTAATGAGACCCGGGTTAATCCTGCCGGGTTAATGAAGTACAGATATTTCTATGAAATAATTCTAAACTGCATATTTGCGGAAGATTCTAAAATTACATTTCTTAATTTTGTAATCAAATATTTTGGGCGTCTTCTATAAAAATTCAACTCAAATATTGAGAAAAAAGAAAAACACAATAAGCTGATTAAAAAGTTGTGGAAAATCCCTTATAATAACGCTACTTTTAAGTATCAACTCACTACATCGTAGCTATCGTTCTTCAATCTTTTGAAATCTTTACAGAAACCTTAATATCTTCACTAATATTAGCACTAAGCTTACACAAATGCGCATAAAGATTTTTCAGTATTCAGATAGACATTTAATATAATGAAAGCCATTTCGATTATTTTCTGTTACATGGGTGAATAAAAATATTATTTTATTGCAAAATACATTATCTCCTTAAGGATGCTAGTCATTCAGTGGCCAAATTCTCCTTGTTATTGTTATATCTATGGACGTTTGAAGCATTTTTATATTTAAAATATCTTCTCAGAAATTTAATATTTTTAACTTCTTTTTTCAATGTTCTCTTCTTAAAAGATACCTCTTTTTTTCTCAGTTGTCAAACTATTTCTAAAATCTATGCAAAATTTTATATGAAGTATTAAGATTTTACTTCCAGTAGGTCAGTATTTAATACAATATATTAAAATAAGAATAAATTTTAGAAATAGTTTGACAACTGAGAAAAAGAATAACATTTTTTTAAAAGAAAACACGGAAAAAATAAATTAAAAATATTCATTCACTGAGGAGATATTTTGAATATAAGAATACATCAAACGGCCATAGGCTTAACATTACTGAGGGGGATTCGGTCGATGAATAACTAGCACTCTTAACTGCTTGGAGTGAAGCGACCTGTATAAGTGTCGCAAAAAGTGCTCAGAATCCTTGTTTATCTATCACGAATAAACTTTTACTGTAATATTTGCCTTATTTAATCGGAAAATTTTCTCGATTTGATAAGACAAATTTATATTTGCAAGAATCGATTACAAAACATGAAAAAAAAAATCGTAAAAGAAACCCGTCACGAAGGGTCTTGTACCTTTTAAGCTCATCAAAAATCAAAAAACATCGAAAGTTTAAATTAGTGTATTATTATTAACTTTCCATGTATAATAATGTAATTTTCACTAGTAATTAGAATGTATGTATGGATTGTTATAAAATTGGATATATACCATAATTTACTGCGTATAATTCGCGAATCAAAGAATTATGTTTAGACCCAGGATTTTTTAAAAAGAAATGTAACTTGTCAGATCGCCGCAAATATTTGTCTCAATCACTTAATAATATTTCTGGGTCCGAAAAGAATTGTTCGATTCGCGGATTATACGCCGAAAATTACGATATATATATATATACCGGGTGTCCAGTAAATAACTGACCCATTTTAAAATTAAATAACAAAAAAACGGTTTGAGATAAAAATGCGCGGTTTGCGGTATTGTTATGAGAATATCAACAAATTTTTAATACGCAATTCCTTCAAATAGTTCTAATCTCGGCCAAAAGATGGCGCTGGCGGCATCAGACTGTAGAAATACAGCCTGTTTTCTTGTTTTGAAGCTGATGATCTTTCCGGCTCATTTTTCCGAGTCGAATCTGAGTCGAAATGTTGAATCGACTCTCCACTCCCAGACTGCAGAAATAGGATTTGTTGATTGAAACGAGATTTAAAATAACATTTAAGATTGAACTAGGTCTGTTGTAACAACCTATGTCTATTGTAACCTCCTCAGACAAATATCAGGGGGAACTACAAAAACTACTTTAAAATTACTGTAAAACATTTCCAAAGGTGTGTCAATCTATGAATAAATATTTATGACAAGCAAACATTTGTTAAAGAAACTTAGAAATATTTTTAACAATTCCAGAAAAATTTAAATTAATTTAAAGGATGTTCTTTAGTGTTTCAAAATTCTCTTCGGAATATGTTATTTTAACCGCTTAACTGATACGCTTTTTTACGTACAATGAAATGAAAATATGGGATAAACGCCGCTTTTTTAAATCTAAAATAATCGTAATATTTAATTTAAATATTTCTTCTATTAAATATTATGAAATTGCATTTAAAAATTTTAGTAGTGTAGAAAGATTTAAGTGATGGAAGAAGCACACTATTATTGCCGGTACGTTGTACGGGCAAATCAGTTAAAAATTTAAAACAATGGTATGCAAATAGCGTTGCCAAGTCTGCTGTCTAAGAAAACTTATAAATCGGCACATTAAAATTTTCTAAATCTTAATATAAAGGAATCCGTCTACAACAAATCTTGTCTTAAACATAAAAATTTATTGATCCCGAAGTAGAAAGAAACATAGAAAACTACCTGCTAAGGCAAAAATCTGCCTAAAACAAAATATTATTAATTTTTCCGAAAATCGAATTAATCCCTACTTTATATTCATATTTTATCATTTAATGTATCCAAAAATTTTATTAAGAAAGCCGTGAGAAATTTTAAGATGTCTTTTGCACACACCTCGCCACCCCCCACCCACCCACGGCAGCAAACGTATCTACGCTAAAATGGACGGATATTTCAAAAGAAAAAAAGAAGACGTATCTTTTTTTATAGCCTGTAAGTCATCCCTCTTCAAAACTTCATTACAAAAAGCATCATAGATCCTCAAATATATTTCGCCCCCCCCCCCCCGATATAGGAGGGAAATATGTAATCTCGTTCTTTTCCCCCGGTATGAGGAAAAGAACGAGAAAAAAAAACATTCTGAAAATATCTCCTGTATCTGATTTCAAATAAGAAATATTATTAAAAATGTGATTTTTTATCTTTTTAAAATTATGTATAAAAAAATACCAATATTCAATTTATTTTTCAATATTTATATTTATAAAATTGAACTAAAATAAGTAGACATTCAGTTTTATCTAAAATATCTATGGCCTCACCAGTAGGCGATAGGTTCTGACGTCTCAACTGGCATTTAAATCAGCATTGTAATAACCTCTTCTATTTACAGTGTAGATGAAGCAAATCCCTAAAAATTTAAACATGACATTGTGCTAAGAGCATCAATTTCATGTTCATTGCTTTTTTTACTGTTATTCGGTATTGCATTACACAAATATATCTTCAAAAGTTGTAATCTAGGCTTGTAAAACCGATTCGTATTTCAACTCATCGAATCCAACAGGAGAAAAATATAGAATCGGGAGATAGTAAATGAAAGAAAGGATCGGGACAGTGAATATTGCGTTGGCTTCTGAAATGTTTTCAACAGCTTTTGTCTCATGCAATATTTAAAAAAAAGAACAAAACTAGAACAAAAAGAAACGAAACTTTATTTCAGTAAAAAGTTTCCGTAAAAATGTTTTGCCATAAAATTGCATATAGATATTTTAGTTTGGTTTAATTTATTATGTACACGTGGGATAGAGGTCAGAAAGGGGTGGGATGCCCTGTGTGGGGGTCTTTCTAAGGGCACCTAACCCGTATTTACACAAAAAATCTAAGGTTCGAAGAAAACCACGGAAAACTCCGAACGGTTATGCCGACAGACGCGATTGGGTTCAAACCCAGCACTGCCGTCTACCAGTTGAGACGTCAGAACCTATCGCCCACTGGTGGGGCCATAGATATTTTAGATAAAACTGAATGTCTACTTATTTTACTTCAATTTTATAAATATTAATATTGAAAATAAATTGAACATTGGTATTTTTTCTACATAATTTTAAAAAGTTAATAAATCATATTTACGCAAATATATTTTTATATTTTTATATTTGCCCGTACAACGTACCGGCAATAATAGTGTGCTTCTTCCATCACTTAAAGTTTTCTGACACTACTAAAAATTTTAAATGCAATTTCATACTATTTAATAGAAGAAATATTTAAATTAAGTATTAGGATTATTTTTGGTTTTAAAAAGCGACGTTTATTCCATATTTTCATTTCATTGTACGTAAAAAAGCGTATCAGTTAAGCGGTTAAAATAACATATTCCGAAGAGAATTTTGAAACACTAAAGAACATCCTTCAAAATAATTTAAATTTTCCTGGAATTGTTAAAAATATTTCTAAGTTTCTTTAACAAATGTTTGCTCGTCATAAATATTTATTCATAGATTGACACACCTTTGGAGATGTTTTACAGCAATTTTAAACTAGTTTTTGTAGTTCCCCCTGATATTTGTCTGAGGAGGTTACAATAGACATAAATTGTTACGAAAGACCTAGTTCAATCTTAAATGTTATTTTAAATCTCGTTTCAATCAACAAATCCTATTTCTGCAGTCTGGGAGTGGAGAGTCGATTCAACATTTCGACTCAGATTCGACACGGAAAAATGAGCCGGAAAGATCATCAGCTTCAGAACAAGAAAACAGGCTGTATTTCTACAGTCTGATGCCGCCAGCGCCATCTTTTGGCCGAAATTAGAACTATTTGAAGGAAGTGCGTAATAAAAATTTATTGATATTCTAATAACAATACCGCAAACCGCGCATTTTTATCTCAAACCGTTTTTTTGTTATTTAATTTTAAAATGGGTCAGTTATTTACTGGACACCCGGTATATATATATATATATATATATATATATATATATAAGAAGAACATATGTATTTTTTCAAAGATTTACTCTTAGGTTAAAAATAGTTTATCATTTTCTACCGTAAAAAAATATTTTTATAATCAAAATTGAAAATTTTATATTTTTTAATAAATAAAAATACCCATCACTAAATCCTTAGTGCTGTAAGTACTTAAAAGTAGATCATTTTATGTATAAATATTTGTTTATTAGTTATTTGTTAGTTTATTAGGTATTTGTTTATTCATAACAGTCCATACATATCGTCACCTGAAAATAAGGCGATTCTAAATAGCCAAAAATCAATTTGAAGTTTGAACACTTTGAAAATCAGCATGCTCTATACATGCAGCTATTAAAGTTTGGAAAAAACTTTTCGAATTAATAGGTTTATATGTAGGTTTAGACATCTGTTCTAGAAAAGAAACTTCTTAAATAATATTTTCGTAGATTTTTTTACATAAAAAATTGGTAGAACCATCATATTCTCAAACTTATTATCGTGCTTAGAAAAATAGGATTCTATCATAAAAGAACCATGCTAGTTTTAGTTTGTGTAACTTTTTATAGCTTAACTAAGTGAAATTTTGTTGATTAATTCGAATAAACATCAGTGGACACTAAAATATTTATTACTAACTATGTTTAATACAATAACATAAAATTGCTGCTTTTACTTTAGTCAGACTAATAAATTTCATCTTCACTAAAATAATGAATTTTCATAAGTTAAATATATTGTTTATCTGAACACAAACTATCTTAAATATTTAATTATGTTAAGTATAAACCCGAAAGTTTACTCCTTTTTAGATTGCTATTTTAACAGTGTGGGAGGCGAAAGAGAAAGGAAGAGTATGAAAATTAAGACAAAAAGATAGTTACCGTATTTACTCGTGTATAAGGCGCACTTTTTTTCTAAAAAATTAGGGCAAAACTCCTAGGTGCGCCTTATACACGGAATAATTTTTTACTGATGGATGCAGTCGAATGACATACATATGAAATAAGAAATTATTCAAAGAAGATATTAAAACTCGGTAAATGTTACTTAATTAAAGTAATACTGTGTATTTATTTCATTCCTTGCAGTTTTTTATACAACATTATCTAAACGACAATGACATTATCTAAACGCTAATTAGCAATTCTCTTTACCGACACTCCTACCGACCTATTTCCCGTCATTCTCTTACAACCTGAAGTCCAAAATGTCATTTTCGTCTTATTTTCTAGTCTGGTGTAATGTTTGTTTAGACTTTTTTTTTACTAAAATTCATTTGGTCATTCTTCATCAGCGTATCAAATTTATGGTGCGCGTTATACACGAGATTTTAAGAAATCGCCATTTTTACATGTAAAGTTGGGGTGTGCCTTATACACGCGTGCGCCCTATACACGAGTAAATACGGTATATTGAATTAAAATGAAGATTTCCACTGGCTTTTCGTGTTTTCTCTGCACTTCTGAAAGTAAAAATCATGCATTATTTGTAAGTTAAGCCCTGATTGTAAGTATGCTTTTTTTAGTGTTTGATTTCTTGTAATAAGAATCAATCTTTGTAAAACTTTCGATGAAATCATGGAAAATTGCCCTACTTTTACCCCGCTCATCACTAGTTAAGGTATCCGATTTTATTTCCTTATTTTCATGCTCCGTATAAAATGGTTTCTGTCTAATAGATAGTGTTCCCAAATTGAAAAATTTGTACACTAACCTTGACACACCCTATAAATAAATAATAATAAAAGAAGTTCTGTTCATGGGAATTTGAGACGGTACTTATTCTCTTTTGCTTGCCAGGGCAATGAATCGTTTTTCCAATGAAGTAATATTTTTTTCAGTTTGCGAAAGCTTATAATGTTCATTGAATACATGTTGTCCGGGTTTTTCCAAGACATGTTTTGAGCGATTAAATTTCCAAAAAGTTAAGTAATTTTTAATTGTTTTAATTCGTATTGGCATACCACCCTCTCCCTAAACATTAATACACACGGAAGAGGACTATGTTCGGAACTCGGAAGAGGTTTTTCCTTGAGGATGTACGTAACTACGTAAAGATACTTTTAAATTACAGAAAATTCATAGTTTTTCCTATCAATACCTTTAACAGTCCTTTTTGAACTAATTTAGTACAAAAGATAGATAATATTGGAACTGCACCTAAACTGTCATTCATTCTCCGCACAGGATTTTGTAAATATGGATCAGTTATCATAAGTACTTCCTACTTGCATGTACCCGCCTATTAACCAAATATAATTAAATACAATTCGTTTTGCTTATCGAAGTACTAAAAATCATATTTAAAAGGTTTTTTACTGATAAAAATTTCTTTGATATTTTCTCGAAAGAAGATTTATTTCCCAAAATAATATATTCTTTCACACAACAAATAAAAGATTGCAGGTTTTCATAATATAATATAAAATAAAACAATAATATGCTACATGATTCGCTGTATGCGATTGCTTTGCACACAGAACTGTTTTATTCTGACTGCTTTCGACAATTTCTGATAAAACTGTATTAATCTCAATCGCAAGCGGAAGAAAATTATATATAACGCAACTTAAGGGGGCTCAGGGGTTGAAAACGTTCGAAAAATCAATTTTTTATGATCTAGTTTGATTACTCAATTAATTCTTAACTCAATGCAAAAAACCGCATAAAAATATTAGCATTTTTAACGGAGTTATAAGCATTTATGCATCAATACTTACATAGCCGCATCCATATAATTTCAACTTTAAGTCGTGTTTTCTCAAAATTTTTGACGACTAACACCAAGATTTAAAGAAAACTATTTGATGGAATGGCTTAATTTTTTTTGCACGCATATAGCATCATAATCTAGATTATGAATTAAGGATATAACTATCACTTAATAAAAACAGTATTAAAAAATCTCTCAAAATTGAAAATATTAAAAACAAAAACAAAAATACAACTTTTTTTCCATTAAAAATACTCAAAATATTAAACTATCTAAAATATATTAATTCATAATCTAGATAATGATGTTATATGCATGCAAAAAAATAAGCCATTCCATCAAATAGTTTTTTTTAATCTTGGTGTTAGTCATCAAATATCAAGCGCGACTTAAAGTTGAAATTATATGGATGCGGCTATACAAGTGTTGATACATAAATGCTTATAACTCCGTTAAAAATGTAAATATTTTTATGCGGTTTTTTGCATTGAGTTAAGAATTAAATGAATAATCAAATTAGATCATAAAAAAATTGATTTTTTGAACAGTTTTCAAACCCTGAGCCCCCTTAATTGCAGAAATGCATCCATAGACACAAATAGAGCACTCCTGGCAATTAGAAACTTATTATACTCAGATGAAGATATGTTCTCATGATATCTCAAGATGCGATTCTCGGAGTAGAAAAAAAATTTCTTTTAATCTCAACAATGCAGAAATTCTGCAGAAGGATGATCGATTTTTATTATAGAATGTTACCCAGCATAATCTGTTCATCACATAAATAAATCATATAAATAAAAAATATTCTAAAAAACACAAATTTAAACTTTTAATTATTTTGTTATATTTTGACATGTTTAAACGGAATAAGACATTTTAATTATCCCCACGACTAAATCCCAACTGAGAACTACGAAATAGAACATGTTTGTTATATCCTAGTAGTTCAAGAGCAATGCGTCACGAATTTCAATAGATATTCAATAATACGTTTAAAAGATAAAGCGTCTGATCAATTATACTAGTTTACAAATTTCAACCTTTTTTATATACCCCGAAAGAAATCTTTCTAAATGTATTAGGCTACCTTCCTTAAAACTAAAAGTGTCAGCAGAAATATTCTATCACGTCACAATTTTTTTTCTGCAGTCAATTGTTTTTTTAACTATCCAATGTGGTGAAGACAGTTTAATGTTCATTCGTTCGCTTCAAACAACAAATATTTTGTTTTGAATTGAATTAAAATGTCAAGTAGAAAGTGTAAACAAAGGTTGATCGTTTTGCTATATTTGTGGACAGTTTATATTTTTAAAAAAAAGAAGACCCATTGTAGATCTGTTAAAAAGTGCATATCTTCATTATTTTGGGCTTCATGTTGCAAAACAAGGTAAAGAGTGTGTGCCTCATGTGTTTTGCGAAAGCTGTAGAACAGTTTTATTCCACTGGTCATCAGGAGAAAACGTACACCTTCCATTTGGGTCACCAATGCTATGGAGAGAACCTAGAAATCAAGAAAATGATTGTTACTTTTGTGTTACGAAGACAGCGGGATGCAATAAAAAAAATAAGGCCAGTATTATATATGTCGAAGTTCCATCTGATACTCAGTCCATTTTTAATTCGAAAGATCTACCAGGTCCAGTTTGTCCTGAAAATTCGAGTTTAAATACACTAGGATATGACAATGGAAGTGATGTTGAATTCAAATCGATTTCTAGTGATTTCTGACAAGTTCTCTCCTCAAGAAAAGACTCCACATTTAATTAACAAAGCGAAATTAAATGATTATTAGAGATTTACAATGATCAAAATCTAAAGCATAGCTTCTTGGTTCTCGTCTACAACAATGGAACTTATTAAAACCAAACACAAAAGTTACGTTGTCTAGAAACAGAAGCAAAGTTTACTCAATTTTTTTCAAAAAAAAGGTGAATATTGTTATTGTACTGATATCCCGGGAGTTTTTGAAGCAATGAATCAAAACTATGATAAAACAGAATGGCGTTTATTCGTCGTCTCTTCGAAATATAGTCTAAAAGCTGTTTTATTACATAATGGAAATAAGAAGCCGTCTATATCAATAGGATACGCAGTGAATCGTAAAGAGAGCTATGAAACGATGTGTACTTTAGTTAATTTAATAAAGTATAAAGAACACCAATAGAAAGTGTGCGGCGACCTCAAAGTCATCGGTTTGTTATTGAGATTGCAGGGTGGTTACACAAAATATTCTTGTTTCCTTTGTTTGTGGGACAGCCGAGCAAAACAACATCATTAAATAAGAAAAAAATGGCCAATTCAGAACATGTATATTCCGGGAAAAATGAACATCAAACACGAGCTATTGGTAGATCCAAATAACATTACTCTAACCCTTTTACATATCAAATTGGGACTCATGAAAAAGGTGTGAACATGTGAAGGTGCTTGTCAAAAACAGTGATGCTTTCCAGTATTTACAAAAAATCTTTCGAAGCATTACGGAGGCAAAACTGAAAGAAGGGATAGTTGTTGTCCCACAGATGCGTAAAATTAAGAAATATTTTCAGTTTGAAAGCCTTTTATCTCTTAATGAAAAATTTGCTTGGAAGTCATTCAAAATGGTTGCAAAAGAATTTTTGAGAAATAAAAAAAATGAAAATTACAAAGAAATTGTTGCCGATTTATTGAAAAAATTTCAACAGATGGGAGTAAACATGTCATTAAAGATTCATTTCTTGCATTCGCATCTGAGTTTTTTCCCTGAAAACTTAGGAAGTATGAGTGACGAACAAGGGGAATGTTTTCACCAATATTTAAAGGTTTTTGAAGAACGACATCAGGGATTTTGGGATGAAAACATACTAAGGGATTACTGTTGGTCCCTTATAAAAGTAACTGATCCAAATAACTATAAAAAGAAGGCAAAAGTTAGCCATTTTTTTTTTAAATATTAATACCAAAATTATGTAATCCAGTTAAGTAAATAAATATTTCTTAAACCAGATGTCACAGAATTTTTTTATTTTTTTTTCTGGACAACTATCTAAATAAACAATAAATTAACAACCCGTAAAGCATGGTAACGTCACTGCAACGTCGTTGTGGAGTCACATTGTGACTTTGTGACCATCGATTGTCGATGTGACGTCACGTGACGTCGATCTGAAGTCGTTATGGCCGTTTTAGAGCTCTTTTGTGACGTTTCACAAAGTGGTCACAATGTGACAAATTTGTGATAAATGTGTCATTTGTGACTAATTTGGCATTAACATTGTGACGAAACTGGGACAAAAGGGACGATATATAAATTGCCAGAAACATGTTTTTTTTAAGTAAATAACATGTTTTGAAGGATATTTATAAATTTCTAAAGATTTTTAAGAAAGTGACATTTCAGTCACAATGTGACGTCACTGAGAAATGGCATTTTGGTCACAGATGTGATGTGACCAAAGTGACTCACAGTGACGTCACTGTGACCATGCATGCTATTTGGGAACTTTCAGCTGGGGTATAAATGTCGTGTAAACTAGTGTTATTCTTAATTTTGGGGCATAAGTATGTAAGATTTTTAAGATTTTGAAGTATAAAGAATACTTTTGGGAATCACAGGTAACTGTGAAAAAATTATTGCATCTTATTCATTATTATTGCATTTCGTGTTAATAACATTTCATAGATTAAAAAAATGTGTATTGTTCAGCAGTATAGTGAAAATCGTAAATTTTTGCTAAAATCTACTAAAAAAAAGAAAAGAAAAGAAAAAGAAAAAAAGAAAGAAAGAAAGACGTTTGTTTTTTAATGATGAAATTATATGTATTTATAAAAATACATTTATCACACAAAAAGTAACAAAATTAGCAAGTTAAATTTTCAGTGTTAAAGATTTTCTGATACAAACTTTTTAACAATGTGAAGTAAAAAGAATTAAAAAGAATTAATAGTTCTTATATTATTTCTTCAATGAATTGTTAATAATATATGTTTCTTTGTGAAGCTTACTTATAAAATACACTGGAAGTGTCAAGAAAAAAAAGAGTTAATATTATTTGAAGTATTTCCGACTATTCTAATATTTGAAGGATTTTGTTTGAGAGTGTCTGCATAAATATTGATCGACAAGAACCGAGAAGATAAAATTCAGTATGTTATTTACCCTAAGAATCCGTTGAAATAGATAGCAGAAGATTATATTAATGGTTTTATGTGCATATTTGCTTTAAGCAGCAAGTGGTAGGGATTTCTTTTCATTCTGTTTTATAGACACATTACTTGTAGATGACATTTTAAAATTCATAGTAGTATATATTTAAAGGATTAATTCAAAAATTTAAAATATTACTACAGATTAAAAAAATATATTAATTTCAAATTATATTTCTAATTTTAAGTTTAATAGTAACTTTGAGAAATATGAATCACTTACAAAAAACTAACAGAAAATCATATTGTAAGAATGCTGTTGTTACTCGGAAAAATTTAAGGCATAAATGTGTTAGAAAAATGAAATAATTTGTATAAACATCAGGCATTTATGATGAAAGAACAATGATAATAAATTTCTAGAAACAGACTTTTTTCATAAATACAGGGTGAGTCATAAATACGGAAACAATAGGCTATCTCCTTAAATATTGCCCTTAGACCCATACCTCCAATTGCAAAAATTCATACAAAAATGTGAAATTTTTGATAAGATAAATTGCGACTCCATGGAGGGTCTAGTTGAAAAGTTACGAAAATTAAATTTTTATACGGCCCCCGTAGGACAAAAATTCCCATTAGGAAAACTTTCCTTATTCAGTCCTGAATAAGATACAAAAAATTGCATCTTCATATCTCCAAAATTCGCAAAGTTATAGCCGTTTAAAAAATTCATCAGGTTTTAAGGGATTAGACACAAATTGAAAAGCGCGCAATTCAAAAAACAATGTTACTTTAACAGTTCTAGAAAACGCGTAAAAAATATATTTCTTGAGTTAGAATTTTGATTTTTTTTCTTTTTTTGTGATGGTTAGCATTATAAATTGCTAAAAAAATCACATTCTAAAATTTCTCATACAATTTATAAAAGTTTCATGTGGTTAGTACGGGTTTAAATGGGACAATCAAAAATCGTGTTAACTCGTAACATTATTTATCGGATTTCACTTTTTTTCCATTTAATTAAAGATGAAAATCTGATTTTAGTTTTGTTCAAAGGTTTTTTTTTATATTAATTTTAAAACTATTAAAAATATTTATTGAAAAAATTATATAACTTTAAAAAAATCATATTTTCAAAAACAAACATTTTTTCAAAAGTAAACATTTTTTCAAATTTGCCGAAACAAAACTAATGTAAAAAAATCAAAAATGACGTGTTTCAAGTTCTTTTTTCTTTAAAAATTCTTAACATTTAATAATTTAAAGACAAGAAATAGAGGATAAAAAATTCATTATGCAGAAAAACGAAGTGTATTGTTTAAATGTCCGTCAGTTATTTTAAAAAATGCTTTTTCCAAGATGCAGATTAAGTCTTTTTTTTTTCTTTTTAAATTTATTTCTGACAACTTCAGGCTTTTTATCGTCCTCCAGAAGATGTTAAAAAATCTGTATTCTGGACCCAGGTAGGGCCAGGACCGAGACGTTACTTTTTACGGAAGACCCGCCAGGCTAGGCCTAGCGTACTTTTCATAAAGGAGGGGATTACTTCCTTCAACTTAGGTGCACTCTGGATGAAATTTTCAAACCCGGTCTCGACAAAACCCGTATTAAAATCACTGTCTCTGACTGACTTAATACGTACATAAAATAAACAAAATTCAGCTCAATCGAATTTTTTTACGCAAAACATATAGATTTTAAAACTTTTATTTTACAAAAAAAAAAAAAACCTTTAAATTTTTTAAAAATAGATTATTCAAAGGCTAAAAAAATTAAATACAATAAAACCAGTGAAAAAAAATCTGCCTATGACGGAATTCTGTCTTAAACGGAAAATATGTTGATCCATGCAAAATAAATGCAATAGTACCTGAAAAGAAAATAAGCTCCGATTACATCTTCTAGGGAGAGCATCTGTCTATAATGTATTTTTTCTTTCCTATGTGATTCCGTCTTAAAAAGTTTTAGTGTATAACATTCTTCAGAGTCTCCAACGCATGGGATATGGATTAACGATATTAAAATATAAGTGAAACATTTACATATAAATAGACATTCATTGATAAAATAAATATATTACAGCCTTTGGCGCTTCTTTAATAATAAAAAGTATAAATATAAAAAACGAAAAGCTATAAAAGAATTTTTTGGTTAGAACTCCTCCATATAAAACATTTTTTTCCCACCCCGAATTAAAAAACTATGTAGAAATTTGCGACTGAACCGGGCTATGATTTAACTATTTTTCAGACCGGTCCGGGTTATGATGTTGACATTTTTTCAGGCCACGCCGAACTTTTCCCCCTATGGGTCGGTTTGAGACTTGACCTAGATATTTTGACCCGGGCAGACGTCTGGTATACCAATTTACCAATTTAGCGTAAAAACTATACGCTGCTATTTTATGTCCAAAGAAAAAGCGCTATCTTAAACTGATTTTTATCAATTTGCAATTTGTGAATGTTCCCTAACAAGCGTTGAATCACAGAGAAGAAAGCACAGTTTAGAGGCAGGGAAAAGTGGTGTAAGTCAGGAGTTTTTGAGGATTTTGGGATTTAATATCTCTGTGGGATTTTTAGATACGGAGATGAAACTTGTTTTGTTCAATTTAGGAATGGATAAGGAATAATTTCCTAATTGGGAATTTTGACCTACGGGGGCCGTATGAAATTTTAATTTTCGTATTTTTTCAAATAGACCCCCCATGGAGTTGCAATTTATCTTATCAGAAAATTCATCTTTTTTTTATGAATTTTTGCAATTGGAAGTATGGGTCTAGGGGCAATATTTGAGGAGATAGCCTATTGTTTCGATATTTATGACTAACCCTGTATGTATCACGGTAATACGTAAATTTTATCTTTTATATTATATACATAGAAAATTCATGGCTTTAAGAAAAAATTGAATCTTTATTGCGGTTAAGGCACAACTGGAAAATACCAATACAAACTTGTCCTGTCTCAAGTATTTTGAGTACCACTCTTTCAGACAAGACATTTTAGTAGATCACAGGAAATTTCGAATAAATAAGATGAATAATACCATTGTGAAATAGTGTGCTAAACGTATGAAAGACATTTAATAAATAATTTCGATCATAAGTAAGACAAATAACTACTGTTCTTAATCTGCAGTTTGATTTTACCCAAGCAGTAATAATTCTGCACAAACGGTGTCGAATAGAACTTATTTTGATAGTCATACATAGTAAAGAAATATTAGAGTATTTTTCAGTAATAAGGTTTTGCACGTCAGTATCTTTGCAGTAGCTCTTCATTGTGTCTGATAAATATTTCTATCCTGATGGAAAAAAATAAATGTTGGAAATTTTATGTGAAGTGTAGCAAATGTTCGTATTATAAAGAAGGTTTAAATATATTCAGATCTTGCTGTAATAGGATACAGTACGTCGGACACATTATAGTAGCCGAAACATTTTGTGTGTTCCTATAAATACTATCTGCTTTCTATTATACAGGAAGTAATTTGTAGTCGATTTCAGCAACGAATATCAATTTCATAAAATGTGAAATAGCTTAATATAATTCAAACGTACCCCACCCCCCCCCCAAAAAAAAGTTTCTTTTTGCATAATTATAAAGTGGAATACTTTTCTGAGACCCAGTAAATTAACAACAAATATTCTTTGCCCCACAAATTGCTCAGAATGTACATTCTTTAATGTATGTCTTTTAATGTATACTTCATAAAAATGCATATCAATTTTATTAATTTCGAAAGAATGTAACGTCATTAAAATGCAAATGGAAATGCACTTTTTCCAATTGACCGTAATGAAACGAAATACTTTTGGGTGCCCTTTTAATTAAACTATGCATCGGAATTTCTTAAGATTTGAAATGACTCGACAAAATAATTCAGCAATTATATATATTTTAAATGTAAAGCGATGTAACTAATTTTTTTCTCTGCTATATGCAAATGGATGGACGGACGAACAAACGAACAGACAGACTGATAGACGACTCTAGGTACTACAGTGCGTGTCAAATGTTTAAGCACAATAGCAATTTTCAAATAAAACTTTAAATATTCACTTTATTTCAATATTTGTCTTGTATATGTTAATAATATCTATTTTAACACCATATTCATTGAAATTAACTTTTAAATTTTATTTCAAACCATGGAGTTTAAGAATAGAACAAAAATAACCGTGTCAAAAATTTAAGCACAAAATCGTTTTTATGCAAATTTTACAATAAAGTAAGCAGTTGCGCACACAAACAATTTCTGGGCGTATAAGAAGCTGTTAGTTGTTGTTTACGAGTTAGTACAAAATGCCTCGGTTGAAAGAATTTTCACAGGAGGAGGTGATGAAAATATGGAGTATGAGAGCAAAACCTAAGTCTGTTTCTGAAATTGCAAGTACATTAAAAAGATGAAAATGAGGTATTTATCAAATTTTGGCTCGTGGTAATAATTTCAAACAAAAATTTCGTTCAGAAAGGCCGCGAGTGACTAGTTTGCGAGAAGATAGCCGTATCAGAAATTTGGCTTCAACTGGTAATTACTCCCTTTCGCAAATAAAACATGCAGTTGGAGGACAAATATAAAAAAACTGTTCATAGAAGAGTTTTTGAATTCAAATACATCAAATACCGTAAAATGGCTCGATTACCGTGTCTCAAACGACACCATAAAGAAGCTAGATTACAATAGGCCAAACAGCATATGTCATTTGGTGAAAAGTGGCAGAATTTGTTTTTGAGTGATGAAAAAAAATAGAACCTCGATGGCCCTGCTGGGTTTAAGTACTATTGGCATGATCTCCGCAAAGAACCTAGAAGAGTCTTTAGCCGACAACATAATGGTGGTTCTGTAATGGTGTGGAGGGCTATTTCTTTCAATGGTCAGACATCTCTAGCATTCATCAGTGGTCGTGAAAACTCTGAAAACTATCAAGAGACACTTGCCAATCATTTGCTTCCTGTTGCCGAGGTTTTGGGGGGAGAAAAATGGTTATTTCAACATGACAATGCTTTGATCCATACATTAAACTCAACTTCATCATGGCTTAATTCGAAAAAAGTGTCGGTTTTAAAATGGCCGGCAATTAGTCCTGATTTAAATCCTATAGAAAATATGTGGGTTATTCTCACGCATGCAGTTTATCCAAATGGAAAGCAGTATTCTTCAGTTAAAGATTTGAAAGATGTTATTGAGAACGCTTGATTTAAAATTGAACCAGAAACAATACAGAATCTCATTTTATCGATGGAAGACCGTATATTTAAAGTAATTCAGCATAAAGGAGCAATAATCAAGTATTAATTTTTTTTTATTATTGTTCTGCTAAAGATTAAAAACCGCTGTGCTTAAACTTTTGACACTCATTTTTGTTGTTTTGATAAATTTTATTATTTAAGATAAATTTTATAACATAAATCTGTTAATCAGCTTTTTAAAACTACAATTTGTAGATTATGTAAAAAGGAAATTAACTTTCATTCATTAGTAAAATTTTATTTTGAAATTTTCTGTCGTACTTAAACTTTTGACACGCACTGTACGTATTTACATAATGATGAATGCTCCTTAAAATATGTTAAAAGTTACCGCAATTTCAATCTATTCATCTAGATAGAATAAGGATGCATTGTAAAGTAAAAGAGGAAATCTCGCGAGCCAGTCGTCGATAAGAAAATGCTTGGTAATTTCTAAGCCGCCATAATTTATACACATCCAACCTGACAACTAGACCATTGTTCTATAGTTCTATGATTCTAATGTCACATTTTAAGTGTATCATCAGCATGATACAGTCAGAAAAGAGTTCCATCACATCAAGTTACTCGTTTTTAAATGTTAATTCAGGATTTTTAATTCGGGTTAAAATCTTCTTAACCAGACTAGCAGAAAAACTACTAAAGTGTCACAAGCTTGTTGCCAAAACAAAAGTCGATCCGAAAAATTCAAGTTTTATTTGAATAAATCCGATCACCCGACCCGATGCAGAATTGTCACAAGTGCCATAATTTCTGCATGGAAGTCACACATTGTTTGGATAAAATAGTCATAGCGCATCTTCATACAAATTCTTCCAAAATGCGAAACAATTATATCTACGTCAGACAATGTCCTTTTGCAGTATGACGTCATTGTAAAGCTACCATGACGTTATAATTATATCGAACATATGAAATAACCTTTAATTAATATATTGAACATGCATTAAATATCACATAAAATATGCAATAATTGAAACTTAAAACGGAGACATTCTTGAATTTCCTAACAACATTGTGCATTAATTCCAAACACATTAATTTAGCCTTAATATTAATAACATTAAAAGTTCACTGTTCAATTTTCCATGAATCAAAGAGCATCCTAAATCTGATGCATTACCTCACATTTTGTTTAAAACATTAAAAAGTTATTCGTCTTTAAATTTACATAAAATCATTTATCTCTTTCAGAGTTGTCTTTAAAGCAAATACATTTGAGAAACATATGGTTGTTCAACTTTTGGTTAATTAATTATGTTATGAGAGCAGGATGCATTAATGCAAAGAAACGGAAAACCGAATGAGAATATTTATTTTATTAAGATTGACTGTAACAGTTGTTCATGTGGTTATTTCAGATTTATAGCTTTAGTCTTCTGCAAGAGACATTTAGTCATTTAAATTTTAACTAAAAATTTAAATATCTACAAGAATTTACTTTAATGGCGTTATAAAAAATTTTTGCAGTTAATCTTGTGTACATTTAGCGATATGCTAGTTGTTAAACAAAATAATAATAAATATTTGAATTACCAAAATGCCATTTATAGTATAAATGTCATCTAAAGGTATTTATCTGAATACTGTCTTCTATACAAGGATTTTAACGGCATTAAAAAAATTAACGGTTATATGTTTAGTTCAGTGTGTACTTAGTGATATACTTGTTGTTAATTATTATTATTATTATATTCATTACCCAGATCTTTATTTATGATATAGATAACATCTAAAAATAATAATCTGAATAAGCAATTTGTCATTTTATTTTACATTCAGTATAACTTATGATGTTTTTATGTTTATTTTATGTTATGTTTAAAGTATGTTTATTTTTCACAAAAAAGTTCTTGTATATGTATAGAATAATATATGTATAAAGGTATAGAATTATAGTGAATAGAATAATAGAATATAGAATAATAGAAAAAAGAATGTAGAATAATATTTTATATAATAATAAAATATAGGTGCTCCATCAAATTGGGAAATATTTTTTCTTGGTTATAATTCTTTACGAGTTTTATCCATACATTGAATGATTTTCACTACCATACAGGCATCTTCTATAGTAGTCGCAAGACGGATAGTACATAAAGTACACTGCCCCTATCTTTATGCTAGTCCAAACCGTCCGTGTCTTTAACGGTCAATATCTTAGCTTATTAACCACAATTTCTTTCAAAAACATAATCAGCACCTCATTTATTACGATCCTACAACTGACACCTCCACTACTCATTAACATCTTTACTGAATGCCCGCAAATCGGAATTTGCGTGTAACGGAAAAATGCATTGCTTTAAAAACCATGCTATGTACAATAATCTCGATAGTTTCTTCTTCAAATTAACATCTACTACCTCTGTTTGTTTCAAAATTTTAGTTTCAGTAGATTCGGAATTAGATGGGAAAGAAACATAGCTTTGGAATATAATTTCGATGACATCGCCGATAAAATAATGCCTAAAATAAAAATAAAAATGTATTTTTGCGTTTCGTGTTACGAAAGCTTTCGCACAATACCTTAAACAACATACAAAGAATTTTTTCAAATTATTTAATAAGCTCCTCTACATTTTATCGAAATATATTTGTAAATATTAAATAATCTGCAAATATATGGGTGGGTAGTCTTTATTACTTCCCTCAATTTGAACTTTCCACGTTCTGTATTTTACGAGTAAAATGTCTGTGTTGAATAGACAGAAACAGGAGTGCTCTTATAATGGTTCGTTTTTAATTTTTAAGTTCGTAAGCCTAAAAAGGATTTAAATTGCGTTTTTTGTACAGCTGAAGAACTTTTCATTTTGATATTGGGATGGTAATTACTTAAAAAATGCAAATGTTTTCTAGTAACTAACAAAAGAAAATTCCAAATTTAAAATCCGCAAATGAGCACAAAACATACATTACATTCACAGAACATATTATTAATAAAAGATTGAAAATAAATAGGAAGGAAAAATAAAAATATTTGCTGCTGCAGGTAAGCAGATAATTTATAAAGAAAGAAAATGTATATAGATTTCATGAAAGCAATTTTACTTCTTATTAAAATGCAGTAGTTATATCTTTATATTAAGAGGCTACCTTCTTTCAAATGAAAAGGCCTTTTCACTAATACTAATTCTATGAAAGAAACTTATAAAGATATCTCAGTTGCATTTTAATATTTTTAAAGGATTTTTTTTGCACCGGATAGGCGAGATCGATCTGTGCGCAGGCTTTTTTCCCCTTTTTTTCATTTTATTTACAGATTTTTTAATGAGGATGCTTTCATTTTCAGAACCGGTATATAAATCGAAAGCATCCTCATAAAAATTATCTGCAACCAAAATTGAAAAGTAAAAAACGACCTGCAATCAGATCAATTTCAGCTATACAATGCAAAATTAATATTTTAAAAGTACTGAAATGTAACCGAGGTATTTTTTTATAATTTCTTTTTCATAGGATTAGCATTAGCGAAAGAATCGTTTCATTTGACTGAAGTAATCCCTTAATAGAATACGAAAATACTTTAAGTAAATTTTACACATATTTTTCTCTATACACTGTAAAGAATGACTGATGTTTCTTAGCATACAAAAATGTAAGAAAATCAAGAATGAAAATATACAGTAACCTCTTCCTATATATCAAAAATCCTAAAAGCTTTCCTTTACCTCTAAAAACTTTAGGAAAATATTTTTTCTATCAAATTTTATACAATAATTTATTTTAATAAACTTTTAAGAACTATTCGCTAGTTTCGGAAACGTTTCTAAGTTTACGATCGCTAACTTTGAATGAAGCTCGTTCTGTCCCTAATGAATATTATCTTTTTCTATAAAATAACTAACTGTAGCTGTCTTGATTTTTTCCAATGTTTGTTAAGCAATGAATATTTATTTGTACTGATAAGGCCTTTCGAGTAGCTTGGCGAAACGTTTACTCAATTTTAAATGTTTTTTTTTGTGTAATTTTTTGTACATAAATTTTATTTATTTTTTATTTTGTCTATTTTAGTTACCAATATCTTGTTATAAGTGCATGCATAAATTCATTTATGCAGCTGAAAATTTTTACTCGAAAATTCATAGAAGTTGAAAATTCAGTTTTCCGTGTACAGAGTACTGGTTAATGCATTGTAAAGGCTATTAAGAAAAGTTTATAAAAATGAAATTTATTTTTGTAGATTCTTCTTTCAATTTCGAAATTAAATTGTTTTCCAAGGTTTCTAAAGACAGATAGACAGTTTGTCAAAACCTTGGGTTTCTCGAAACAGGTTATTATATATTTGCGTTAGAGATTATTGTACATTTTCGAAGATTAAGGGGGTTCGGAACACAAAAAAATATACATATGAATTGCATTAAAATTTCTTTGTCTTTTTCTGATTAAAATTACTTTTAGACCATGTTTCTGTCTTAACTGGAACAGGGCCCCACCAGTGGCCGCGAGGTTCTGACCTCCAAACTGGTAGACGGTAGGTGCTGGGTTCGAACCCAATCGCGACCGTCGGCCTAACCGTTCGAAGTTTTCCGTGGTTTTCTTCGAACCTTGCGTAAATACGGGTTAGGTTCCCTTAGAAAGACCCCCACGGAGGGCAACCCACGCCATATTGCCTATATCCCATAGCGTAGATAATCGGCCGACAAAAATACACATACACTTAACTGGAACAGGTAATATTAGTTTTTTCGTAACGGTTGTCATGAAAACGAATGTTTGGGAAAAAGCATTTATCCTTAAGATTTTTTTTTTTTTTTTTTTTTTTTTTTTTTTTTTTTTTTTTACCATTTCTCGTATTTCAATTGTCATAAATCATGAACCGTTAAAGATAAAGAGTTCAAACTTAGAAAATGTCTTTTTCAATTGTTTTATTTTAATTTAGATTCAGCAAATTTGAATAAAATACATGCTTTTGAAAATATGATCTTAAAAAATTAACCTCATTTTTTTGTTAAATTTTTACTGCAAATACTTTGAATTTTTATTTAAATTATTATTTTTTAAAATCCTGAATCAAAATTAAAATTCATATTTTTTTTTTGTTAATTAAAGTGAGAAAAAAATTAACTTCCACAAATAATCTTTCGAATTATAAAGATTTTAGTTTACACCACTTTTTTCATAAGTTTTAAATTTTTAATTTTTATAAAAGAAAATTCTTAGAAGTTTTATCACGTGATTGCGTTTTCAAATGAGGAGGTTAACCAACATAAAAACTTTCAAAATTTAATTCAATGAATAAAAATTATTTTAAAATATGTCCTTGACCTCCTTAAGGAAACCTTTAAAACCATCTTTTCAATTATTATATATATAAAATCCCTCCGTGTATAACAATTCCGGGTTCAACCCATCCACGAGAAAAAGAAACGTATTGCGACCACTGACAAATTCCATTCTGAAAAGTTACCTCTGATTTAAAAGGCTATCAATTTTCTGACCAATGAAAGCGTTCCATAGTCGTAAAGGAGCGTTCTCATTGGTCAGATTTACAGTGGGAGCTGTAAATGACGTCACTACATTTTACTGCGCTTTGAAATCGTTCCATAGTCGTAAAGGAGCGTTCTCATAGGTATGATTTACACTGGGAGCTGTAAATGACGTCACTACATTTTACTGCGCTTTGAAATCGTTTCACGATTTCAAACAATTTTCACTGTTAAAAGTTTGACCCTTTTGCTGCATCGTCACTCCCGAGCTTTTGTAGAATATCCCTATTTTGACCTATGAGAATGCTCAATAATACGATGAAGTAATTATTTTCTATAAAAACTGTGGAATGGTGATGCAGCAAAACGGTCAAATTTTTAACAGTGTTTAATTAAATTTGTTTTATTTAAGGAAAGCGAAGGTGCTTTTTAAATACAATATTGTTAGAATTTTTATAATCGGGTTGCTTTTTTTTTTTTTTTTTTTTTTTTTTACAGCTTTGAATGGTTCTATTGTCACATCACAAACTGGCGAGTGATTGTTTACGCTTTACTGTTGACATTTATTTTCGACCTTATAAAGTGTTTTCTGTATTAGCTAATGGAGTAAAATAGTTAATT
Source organism: Maratus speculifer (assembly GCA_964019185.1). Lineage (NCBI taxonomy): Eukaryota > Metazoa > Arthropoda > Arachnida > Araneae > Salticidae > Maratus > Maratus speculifer. The sequence continues at coordinate 273,058,364 of OZ025290.1, read as the reverse complement.
CACAAATGTTTTAAAATAGCATTATTAGTGCAAGTTTAATTTTTCATGTTTTTTTTTTTTTTTTGTGAAATAGTTACTCTAATTTTGTGAGTAAAATTCATTAGCTGCATAACGCCATTAATTTACCCATTCAATTAATAATTTGGTTACCCTTGCATATTCTTCTGGAAATGGCCAAAATGGGAAAAAATTTTACACATTTTGATATTTTCAATATATTTTCTCAGTATCTTTATATATTTTTTGGTTGTAGTTTCACAATATATTCTTTTATAATTGATTTTTTCCCTACTTTATTCTTTGGAAATTTATTTATTTACCATGTGTTCATTACAATCCGTCCCATCCACCAGATAGTTTTGTTATAGTTTTAAATGCAGATTTCGGTTGAAATTTTCTTTGTTTTAATCACCCCCCCCCCCCCATGTTTAATCGTTGTATTTTTCAAAATTGTCTAAGCCTCAAAAGGCTATGATTGACCACAGTTGTTGTAATTTTTTATCATCCTTTTAAAAATGCAAACACGTCATTTTGACGGGCTATCTTCTAGTGAATAATACTGTAATAACACGTGGTAGCTCAATACTTAATACTAAAAAAAATAAAGTTTTAAAAAATCTTGTAGAACAGCCAATTTTACCAAATTTTATTGTTTTTTAATTTAATTTTTAAAAATTACTACTTTTAAAAAGGTGAATATTTTTGCTTCAATTTTTTTTCCACATTCTTTTGAATATGCTATACAGGGTGATTCAGCTCGTCGGTGACAAACTTTAAGGATCGATAGAGCACACCTAGACGAACATTTTTGAATAGGGAATGTAGGGTCCCTGACGCGATGGTAAGGCGCTAGGCGCTTTCGAAAATTTGGGTGCCGAAATTCGAAACGTCATAAAAACTAGGGAAATGGTTAGATTTTCTTGCTTGTTGGGTCGAAATTATTCTGTTTGTTTAGACTTTCTTCAGTACCAATTTGATAAGCGTATCTCTTAAAACATGGATAGGGGGCGCTGCAGACTTTGGAGAGCTAGACAACAACTTTAAGCCCGTTATTTTGATAATTTAACACATGCTCGCCAAAGTTTATACTCTAACTTAAAGTTTGAACCCAAAAGTAGAGCCCTGCAAAAAGCGTAAGAGCCGGAATAAAATGTCAAAGTACAGGGTGGTCGAAACTCGAAGGCTCCTAAGAGATAAACAAACAGATTTCTTGACTTATGGCATGCATTTTCATGATTCTGTTTGCTGGGGCTCTCTGAAACTCAGTTGAACGGTACAAAAAGAAACATCGATAGGGGGCGCTTTGGGCAAAAAACATAATTCGTTGACATTTCGGACGCTAACTGGAAACGGGGCGCTACGATGAGTTAGAAACAAAACAAGAGAGTAATTTACTTATCATAAGAAGCTATTAAAACTGCAGTTTGTTTGTTTTTTTTAACAAACATAGCTGGTTTCAATCATGCACAATGCGCGCAATAAAATTTACATAAGGTGCTTTTTGCTGATTTATGCAAAAGATATCGTACCATATCGATATGCAAAAGATACGTAATGCGTAGACGACAACGCGAGATGACGTAGTTGTATGCGCAGACACGTCTTTTGAACGTGCGGTACCTACTTAAGCTTCGGGTTACTTGTCTGCAGATCGGTAGTAGGATGGAACGGTACACAAACTCTGAATTGGCTGACATGCATTTGGCGTATGGCGCTGCTGGTTGTAATGGACGAGCCGCTCAGCGGTTGTACGCCGAGCGTTACCCCAACAGGCAAATCCCCTGCCATGCCTTCTTCGCTCGAGTACACCAGAGGTTGTCCACAACGGGATCTTTCGACGGAGGCAGGCCTGAACGGGAGCGATCAGTGAGCACCCCCGACAACGAAGAGGCTGTGCTTAAACTGGTTGAGGACAACCCAGGTCTTAGCACGAGAGATATCGCCAGACATGTTGGCATTTCGCAAGCAACTGCGTGGCGCATCTTACGTTCCCGGAATCTGCACCCCTACCACATCCAGCGGGTGCAGTTGCTCAGCGAGCAGGATTTTGGCCCTCGAGTGGAATTCTCAAGATGGTACTTGGCGATGAGATCCAGGGATCCCCGTTTTGTAAACAGCATTTTGTTTACGGACGAGTCCACCTTCAGCCGGGAGGGAATGTGGAACGCCCACAACAGTCGTGTGGTGTGATGAAAATCCACATGAAACCAGAAGCCGAGCAGCCCAGGAGCGTTTCTCAGTAAATGTGTGGGCCGGCATTCTGGGGGATTGCCTCATTGGCCCTTATTTGTTACCTGAACGGCTGACAGGTGGAAATTACCTGATTTTCCTGGATCAAGTGCTGCCGCAGCTTCTGGAGGAGGCGCACGTACCCGAAGGTTCGCGTCGCCAGATGTGGTTCCAGCACGATGGAGCTCCGGCCCATTACACGAACGACGTGCGTCTCCATCTAAACGCAAGGTATGGCCAGCGGTGGATCGGGCGTGGGGGTCCAGTTCACTGGCCTGCCCGATCACCAGACCTCACCTGCTTGGATTTCTTCCTTTGGGGTTACCTGAAGGCCGAGGTATACCATACACCTGTCAGCAGCGCTGAAGAACTTGTGGCGCGCATTGTGGCAGCTGCAGGGCAGATCAGAGATACTCCTGGCATTGTTGGAAACACACACTCCTCAATGCGACGGAGGTGCGAAGCCTGCATCATGGCCCAAGGTCGAAATTTCGAGCATCTTCTGTAGTGTTATTTTTTGTAAATAAATTTCCAGTATCATTGATGTTTTTGGTCTAAATTTATTCAGAAGTGTTGAGCAGAGGTAGAAAATGTGTTTTCATTATTACTAACTGATCGTAGCGCCCCGTTTCCAGTTAGCGTCCGAAATGTCAACGAATTATGTTTTTTGCCCAAAGCGCCCCCTATCGATGTTTCTTTTTGTACCGTTCAACTGAGTTTCAGAGAGCCCCAGCAAGCAGAATCATGAAAATGCATGCCATAAGTCAAGAAATCTGTTTGTTTATCTCTTAGGAGCCTTCGAGTTTCGACCACCCTGTACTTTGACATTTTATTCCGGCTCTTACGCTTTTTGCAGGGCTCTACTTTTGGGTTCAAACTTTAAGTTAGAGTATAAACTTTGGCGAGCATGTGTTAAATTATCAAAATAACGGGCTTAAAGTTGTTGTCTAGCTCTCCAAAGTCTGCAGCGCCCCCTATCCATGTTTTAACCCTTTGACGGTTAGAGCACTTCTATTCATAAAATACTAAAATGATTGAATGACAACGGAATTTAAAAACAAATTTATTTCATAATATATAAATGTTTTTTTTTTTTTTTTTTTTTTTTTTTTTTTTGTAAAATAAAAATTTTTATTTAAAAATTTCGGTGTCAGTATGGCATTTCGCAATTCAAATCAAGTGGTATTCTGGGCGCGTATACGCGCTTATAACCACGAAAAGAGATACGCTTATCAAATTGGTACTGAAGAAAGTCTAAACAAACAGAATCATTTCGACGCAACAAGCAAGAAAATCTAACCATTTCCCTAGTTTTTATGACGTTTCGAATTTCGGCACCCAAATTTTCGAAAGCGCCTAGCGCCTTACCATCGCGTCAGGGACCCTACATTCCCTATTCAAAAATGTTCGTCTAGGTGTGCTCTATCGATCCTTAAAGTTTGTCACCGACGAGCTGAATCACCCTGTATAAACCTGCGCATGGATTTTTAAATGTGTGAGATTTTACATTTAATATGATTATTTTCTCTCGCGTTAAAAAATGAAGAAAATTCAACAAATTTTCAATTTAATTTTTTTAATAACTACAAACTTAAATGTTAAATCCATGCACAAAAATATTAAATATTCTATGGAGAAGAAGTTAAAAAAATCAAACCTCGATCTAAATTAGCAAAAAAGCCTTAGTATTGTACAAACAAGCAAGTTATAAAAACATGAATGTGGAGAAAAATCAGTTTAAACACTTTTCATTTATGTGGGTAATTGCGCTGCATATACTAACAAAATTTACACTATCCCGCGATATAGTTGTCGTATGGTGTCAAAATATTCACATTTAATGAGGCTTTTAGTTAATATTAAAAAGGAAAAACCCATATTTTGGCCAATTTTACAGTAATGTGTCTCCTTAAGAAGCATGTATCATCACGCAGTGTAATTATAAGTTCTCCAATTTATATAGGGATACAAGCGCTGTGGCTGTGCCACAAATAATTACATTCACTACTATATTTTAAAACTATTCTTCACTTTATCAAATCTCAGAAATTTTGCCATTAATAAAGATGAGGAATATTAAAAAATTTTAGTGGTAGCAATCTTCCATTTCTGGCACAGCGCTCATTCCTGATTGGATTTATATTTTAAGTGTCTTTTAAGTGTTTTTGTGTTTTTAAATTGCTGTATAAATTTTTGTTTCGTGTAAACAAGTGATAGGAAACTTGGTAATATTATAAAAATATGAAAACATGAGGAGTGAACTCCACTTTATTGAAAAAAAAGTATAATTGAAAAATTATTAAAAAAAAGTATGTATATATGGATAATATTTAAAACTAACAAGATAGTAAATCGTAAGCACATAACTTTGTTCCAGACATCTGTATTCCACGTTATTTGAAGTATCCGCCTACGTTAAAAACGTCAATTTTTATAAAAATTTGCAATATTTTTATTTCATTTTTTTCGGAATGAACAGTTTTGTTTTTAAATCCTTTTTATTTTTTTTACGTTTATTAGAAATGAAATTACAGCTTTTACAAAAAGTAGACGACATTAATTTAAACCGAAGTTGAAAACTAAATGAGTTTTCTGAAAAATTTGACTTTTATCGGAAAAGGTAAATGACTGTTGTTCTAACTCAAAACTTTATTTTCTTATAACCTTAAAATATTTTGTGTAGCTTATCAATAATGCCTAGAGTGTGATGAACTAAAGAATTAGCTCTAAGGGAATTATTCTTGATATATAGTTATTTTATGAAGATTTACATTTTCTACGTAATGTATAAAATTAGCTATGCGTATAGAATTAACTGTATTTCTTTTATACTTCCTTATATTAACTAGTTTTTAGTTCATTATACACAAGACTGTCTAATGGGTATATGTTGAAAAAAAATTGTGTTTATATATATATATATAATTTTATTTTATTTTTTTCTGAATAAAATCTGACTTCTAATTTTATACAGGGGGCCTTGGTCAGTTTTATATGTATAGGAATAACTGTTAACTTAAAATAATTTTTATAATTATTATTATTTTTTTATTATAAAATTCTACTTAATCATCTGTTTATATGTTGTTTACTAATATAATAAAAATAGATTACAACAGATTGTATGATTATTATTATTACATCCTCTGTTTTTTTTTGTTTTTTTTTTTATCATTTGAAAATTACTAAAGATATTTCTTATTTTTATTTTATTTTTATATATTTTTTCACTCTAATTTCCAACTTCTAATTTTATAGTGTGGGACTTGGTTTATTTTTTATGTAAAGGGATAACTGTTTAAATAAAAAATATTTTTTTTTCTCTTCTAATATCAACTTAATCCACTGTAGTTTGGTTACTTACAAATAGATATTCGGTTGTTCCCAAAAAATCCTAGTTTAAACAAATAAAAAATACTGTTTTATGCTTTTTTTTTAAAAAACGAAATGTTTTTTCCAACCCTGTATTATATATAAATATCTTAACTTGTAAGATTTTGTTTTTATAGTTAAATAATTTTTTGCATTATTTAATTGTATTTAGCAACTATAGATGGCGATACTAATGCTTAAGTAGTCAATCTGAATTTATCTATCTCCCAGGATAATTTTATCGATATCAAACGATTCATTTAATTCTATAATTATAATTTAAAACATGTAATTAGTATTAAATAGCTTAACTATTATTATTATGTTAAAAAATTATTTGTCTACTTATATTTTGTAATTAATTATTTTTGATATTAGTTATTTAAATATCTATTATTAATAAAAACTATTTTATTATTTTAACTTGCACATTAATTGTCTAATGTGACTGAATGCAAAATTGTATTGCTATCACATGGTCGAAGTTGATATTTGTTAGCTAACCTTTTATATAATTTAATTTGTCTAATTATTTCCATTTGACATGATTTTTCTATTTAATTTAATCCATGTTACTTCAATTATATTATTATTTTATAATTCTTGTTCTCAATGGAAATTATGGTTGCGATTGATAAATGTAAGTTATCTTTATAAATATTTAATTACAGTTTAATTGTTTTTCTAATATTTTTTCTTTGAAATGGTTTTTCTATTGCAATTACTATGTTGATGATTCTATTTTGTTCTTGTTATTTTTCTTGATATTTTTCTTTGAAATGAGTTCTCATTTGCGATTAATCAGGCAATGTGGAAATTATTTTTAGGTCTATCCTGATTTCCATTCAGAAATTAATCGCAATTAATGTGGCTATTTAGTATTGCCCTTGATAACGAGCTAAATACCACATTTTCAATTTTATTTCTAATTCTGACAGCTCCTATGTGTGATATGGTTTGGCATTAACAAATTTTTACAGTAATTGATGTTGATTTGTAGTATTATCTAATGGTTCTATACATATATATATATATATATATATATACACACATTTTGGAAATATTTGAGCTAGAATTGTTTATTTAAAAATGCTAAAAAATAACTAAAATTCTACAACATTTTAAAAAAATTGCATAGATAACTTTCTATTAACTCTTTATATTTACACTATATTGCCATTGATTATGGGACACTTGCGATTTTAGACATTTTACTAAATATCTAGAAAAATGCATGAGGAATCATCTCTAAACTCTTAGTGTATAAATATAATAGTATACGTCATACATCTACTTGAAGATTTTTTACCGAAACTCCACAGGGGACCGTCAACAAATTAAAAAAGAATGAATATCTTTTGAATAACCTTGTCAAAACTAATGTAGCAAAAGCGCTCAAACTATAGATTATGATTGAATGCCTTATTGTAATACACTGTGTTCATTTTTATGCAAATAGCATGCATACTCGCAGAGTAATTAAGGTTTTTATAAAAATGGCCCCACATTTTTCTAAGTTTTTTCCTTATAATTTTCAGAGTTCTTAATATAAAATAATATTTTTTTCAGAAAATATGACAAACAACATTGCACACAGTACCCTGTAATCAGAATTAAAAAATAATAAAAATTGTATGAAAAATGAGTAGGTTTACTAAATAATTTTTTACTGCGCATGCGTCAAAGATATCAAAATTTCATTTGCATATTATGTTAGCTAAATGTATAGAGCAACTTTTGTAAAAGTCTCAAAATTATAGCTTGAAAATTCTGAAAGCAATCGTCTATAGAAAAAGGACAAAATCCGTTGTTTCCAAAATGAAGCAAAAAAATGAGGGATTTTATCCAAAAGTAGTCGTAACATCCCGTATTGTGTATTCTATATTGACACTAATCAATGAATATATGGATACATGTTGACGGTCCCCTATGGAGTTTCGGTAAAAACCCTTCACGGAGATGTATGACGTATACTATTATATTAATACACTAAGAGTTTCGAGATGATTCCTCATGTATTTTTTTAGATATTTAGTAAAATGTCTAAAATCGCAAGTGTCCCATAATCAATGGCAATATAGTGTATAACTATTGTTATATTATACTGAAAAAACTAAAAAATGTGTGAAAAATAAAGTTTTGTTTGAATTTTTTTTAAAAAATTCTCCAGGTGCAGTCAAACATTAAAATTACATCATGATTATGAATGGAAATTGATTTATCATAGTATATAATTTATTAAACGAAAATCGATGCTCAAACTATTGCTACTAATTTTTCTCTCTAAATACTTCATACAAAATATGATGCATTAGTTTAAAAAAATTCTATTTTTGTTGTTAACTCAGTAATGAATGTGTTTCATATTCATTTCAAGTTTGAGTTTTTTAAATCATTTTACTAAAATATATCTATTTTGATAAGACATTAATTAAATTTGTAGTTCGTGTCATTTTTTTCTTAATGTGAAAAAAAAGTTATGATCACTTCTGAGTTGAATATTACATCTGTAAGAAAATGCTTATTAATGAAGTCATGCAGACTTTTAATATTTGTAAATGAATAAATCAACTTCTAATACTACATATATAGATATATGTGTGCGTGGGAAGGAGAGATAATTAAATTATCAAATTCTTTACGTGCTGTGAGAATATTTTACTAGGAAAATTAGTTTATTTTACAGTCATTATACGTTATTACTAAAAAGTCACGTTCACTGATAGATTAAAAATGTTTTCTTTAATTGAAGAAATGTATTTCTATAAAAGGTATATTTCTGTCTGTGTGAGAAATTTAAAAAAGGATTTTTAACTAAAGCATTCTGTTTAAAACTATTATTAGATTATACAATACAAATTAATTTTTTAAATCACAGTTTATTAAAATACACATTAAAAACTACAAACAATGTTTTAACACAGAAATCTTGTAAAAATCACATGCGCCGTTTCAAGGATGCTTCATTCCCCTTCCTCAGTGCCAAAAAGGGGGGAGTGAAATGGGTTTAAAGAACCCCTCGGCTATAGCTCCGGGTACTGGCTAATGTATGAATGAAGATGGGATAACAAAAAGTTTAATCATTCATTAGCAATAAATCATTAACAACTCTTTGCTGTCACATTTTCATTCATTCCTTAGCTGGTACTCGGGGATAAAGCCAAGGAGTTCTTTAAACCCATTTCTTCCCCTTCTTTTTCATTGAGAAAGGAGTTGAGAAATCCTTGAAGTGGAGTATCTAATTTTTGGGGGGTTTATTTTTTACGGGATTTGTGCGTTAAAATGTTGTCTGTAGTTTCTGAACTGTGTATTGAAATTCGCATAAAGTGTTTTTGCTCACAGTTTATATTGCATTAAAAAATTGTTATTTCATTTAAATAAAACATATCACTTAACTTCATCTATGAGCGTAAATGTTAAAATGATTTTCAATGTTTACATTCTAACAGTTAGTGCAGATAATAGATGTTTGCAGATTATACATTTTGGGGATTTCATAAAATTGATTGCATTTTACTTTATCATGAGCATCCATGTTGGTTTCTTCATATAAATCTGATGGATCGGGTGTAGGGTGGAATTTCAAATTTCGTGAGGATCCAAAATGTAAAATGCCCCTAGTCCCGAAGTCCTGGGGATTTCAGATAAAGCTGTTAATATGTTTTTCTCTACTCTATGAACACCAATTACTAATCGTTCAAAAATGAATTTTTGTTTCTGAAGAAAATTAAAATATTTATAGCCCATTTATATTTATTTTTGCATTTACTGTCCCATTTTATGGGGCAACTGGACCCATGAAAAAAGAAAAAGTAAAAAAGTATATATGATTTTTTAACATTGAAATATAATTTTTTTAAATTACTGTGTGCTAGAGCGAACCTAACTGAACACATTTACAAAGTATCACGCTTTTATTTAAGTGAACCTTAAGTTTATAAAGGTAAATTGCACTCTCAAAATTTTCTTAATTTCACGGAAAATCTACTGGCAGAAGTAATGCCGATATATTTCTTTCAATTGACGGATATCTTTTTTTTTCTCCGTTGCAAGAGGTAAAATATCCATCAATTGAGGAAAGTCGAGAAAAAGCAAAATCGGCAAACGCTGGATTCAAGTCTTCTACTCTTGCATTTGGAGGCGAACACGCTAGCACAGGGCTATAGTTGTGCAACAGCGATATGCTTTAAAGTAATGTGTTCGTTTCAGATGGCATGGCTTGATCAATTTCTTTAAAAAATTAGTTAATTTTGGGAATATTTCGTCTTTAATGATATTGTAGCAGGGTTTTTATACTTTTGTATTAATTTAGATTAAAATATGAGTTTTATATTTATGTAGATTGCTAAAGGTAAAATATGGATGTTGTACTTTTATTCTATAAGATTTCTTTTGAGTAATACCGATTTTTTTCATTTATTTTTTTAAATATGTTTATTTAAATTATATTTTAAATTTGAATATTTATTTATAAACAAATTTGTAAAATCAACTTTATTTAATTTTATTTAACTTTAACAAGTAAATTGTGAGTACATTTGAATGAATAAAAAAATGTAACAATTGTTTTTAAATTCAAAATTATTTTTGTGTTCTTAAACTAAATTAGACATTTAATAGAGTTTTTCGTATTTCATTTAAAAAATAACTTCGGATTTATTATTAACTGACCAATACACATGCATACTAGGAAGAAACAGAATCTCTTCCTCTTTTTTAGATATTTTGAGATAATTTAGGGATAAAACATGTTCTCTAAGTACGGAAGTTATTCGTGATAAAATAAGAATGATTATTGTAAATTGACGAATTTTTCTGACAGTGTGCAACAATCTCAAGAACCACATTGTAAAATCATGACCCAGTTGCCAAATATATCCTTATATATTGCACTTGTGTCGCAATTTTGCTTTGATATTGTAAAACAAACAAATTCGTATATAAAACTTTATTCTAATTTTAAAATTTAAAAAATAAAAATATCCTTTTGTAAAAAATAATTCAACCATCTCCAGTTTTCTCTATTTCTAAAAAATACAGAACAGCAATATCTGTTAAAATTTAAAATTTCATTCAACATAAGTCTATTATTATTATTATTATTATTATTATTTATTTATTTATTTTTTGCCTTAGAAAGTTATATTGGCTCACGACAAAAATAATTTCTTTTGGCATTAATTCTTCAAATATTTACGATCAAAGTTTTATGAACGAAGCCACACACTATTTGTTTTCAGGATGGAGAAAGTATTTATCACTTTGTCAAAGACCTGTAGCTACTGCATATTTCAGACATTCATTTTATGATCTTCTGCAGTCTATTAATCAACTGTTGCTCCCTACATGATTTATGTGGGACTTTGAATTGTTGATTCATTGTTGTTCTTCCGTCAGCTAATTCAATAACTTTCTCTGAAGAGAAAAAAAGAAATTTTTTATATATATTTTTTTTTATTATTTAGTTAGAAATCACGTTTAGTTGATATGTTTCATATCTAGTTTATTTTTTAAGACTGAAAATATTGCAACAAACAAATGTAATTATAAAAATAACAAGTTCACCTGAAATGATAATTTTCACGTTTATTTGTAACACTTGTTGGTGTAAATATCTGGCTCTTTCACTATTCAAATATTGTATTATTTCTTTTATTGTTTGATTTGAATTTCATGATTTTTTTTTTCAGTGAGTGAATACACATAAATATATTTATATAATTTTATATTTACTATTTACCAATAAAATATATAATGTGTGAGATTTTGGATTTTGAAATTGCAAGGAGATCCAATCTGTACTTCCTTGATTGAAGAATATAGTTGAGGACCATATTTTTAATTTAGAACTTTAATAGTACCTTAACTTTAATCCTCTATATTTAATATATTTTTAATTGCCTTCTAATATCATTAAAAAACGTTTTTAAATGGAAAATATCAATGACGTATTAAAGTAAAATTTTCGAGTTTATTAACAGCGATATTTTCTTATGTCAAATTCCAGGAATTAATAGCTGAAGATATCTCCGAAACTTTCCATGCTAGCTGTAACTATTTTGTTTCAGATAAGTTCAGCGGATGAAGGACAAAACACGAATGCTTGTCTGTTAAATTTGTGTTTTATTTGTATTACTTTGTTTATTTATTGAAGAAGTTTGATTTTATTGTATAATAGCAGCCCGAAACAAATACTAAGCATTGTTTTTTATGTAACCGTTTTATTCTTTCGAACTCGGGCCGCACACAATACAAATAGACTTTTTTAAAATCATGCTTGATCATCCAGTATTTTAAAAATTTGCATATTAAATTTTTGCAAATATACACTCTTAAAACGAAAGAGCTGATTTGGCTTCTCGTGAAAGAGCTGTAATTTTTTCGATCATAAAAGAGTTGTTTTTCAAATGATTAAATCTTCTTGATCTAAATTGTTTTTTTAAATTGCTTAACTTCATTTAAATTGGTTAAAACTTGAGTTATTTCAACTCTTTTTTGAGAAGCTGCCTTTCAACATTGTGATGCATGGATTTCAGCTCAACTTGAGCTATTTTGTGGCTGACTTTTTAAGAGAGTAAGCTTTTTTGTGCCGTTTTGTGAAAATTTTAGATACAATGTACAGTGAAACTCGTTTAAGATACGCCCGCTTAAAATACGATCCCGCTTATTATACGAATTATCTTCGGTCCCTTGAAAACTGCCTATTAAACCTGTGTAAAATTACCCGCTTAATATACGTACGCATAAGATACGATCCCGCTTAATATACGAAGAAAAATCGGTCCCTTAATGTCAAAAAACCCACTTAATATACGAAATGATGCTTATGCAATCCATTTATCATGGGTATTTAGGACAGAATATGTAAAATCTTATTTATTTTTCACAAGATGCTATCTTTTTACCTATTTTCTCTCTAAAATATGTTCTTTTCCACTGATTTTACACGTTAAATTCTGATTGGCTTTCTGTTTTTCAACAAAATGCAATAACAACTACCGCTTTTTTTTCTTTTACCATCACACTTCTCCTTACGGAGTAGTGGATGGATCCGAAATGTCATTGGTTGCTCTCTCTTCTGACTGAATGAGAAAATTGTTGGTGAAATCCGTCAGTATTTTTGTTTTTTATTTTTTGTGCAGCTTATCTAGTTGCTTTTCATTATTATATCATTTGCTTTTGCGCAGCGCTTTACAAAACGTTAAGATCACAGGATAAGAACAATATCAAGAGGAATATAAAGATTGGGACTTATTTGTTAAAATTAACGATCATGTTGTGATAAGTGAAATTCGTTCTTTCGCGGATATAATTGTGGACGTCAAATGTTCCGATGAACTTAGATCATCAGATGGAGTAGAAGACGACGCGGATGAAGAAACAGATGTACCAACCATACTATCATTCGTATCTGTAATGAGCTTGTTCAGCTTACTTTGACTGTCTCTTCGATGGATGCTGGTCCATCCGTCGAAGGTTTTTTTCTACCACATCAACAAGGCAGAAAACTTCCAATTAAAATCTCGCCTTAAGGATGTTCTAAAGTCAAAAAAAGGCAACTTTGTGACACATGCTTTAATTTTTTTTTATTCGAAAATGCATGAAAATAGCAGGTGTTGTCATTCAGAAACGGTTTAATTGCACTCATTTTTTTGTTTTTTAAAAAACACAATAGATTTTTCATAACAAGCCTTCAAAATTGACACTTTTGAGCATATTTCCCGATGAAAGCAGAAAAGCTGGTCGAAAAGCAGGAGAAAATCGTGTGATCATGTGATCGAAATAGCTTTGAACTGAATAGGTAATTTAATTATTATAAAATGGAAAAATAAGTTTGATTCGAAATCGCTTCCATAGTCACTCATATTTTATATATTTCTGTTAAAAAATGAATTTGTAAATGTGTCAAAACGTTTTGCGCTTATTGAGCAGAGCAGTTAAGAACACCCTTAAGTTGCACTAAACCAAGTTAAACGACTTTTTCTCAAGAAACTTAAAGTACATCATGATTTTCATAATGTATCGAATAATTATTGTTCCTTGCATACATTTAGTTTGTCTTTCAAAAAATTATTATGAAAATTTATTGTTCTTCCCCTTTAAGTATGTAAAGTATTGCAGTTACTTTTTTCTCAAAATTAACAAAATTTTCGTTTTATTGTCATATTTTTTAATTTGGCAGAGAATACTATATAAAGACATTTAAATTTTTTTTACTGTATCAACAGATATTCAATAAAATTTTGGAATAAAAGAAAATTATTCTTACTTAACACCTTAAACTCAAATTTTCTAGAATATCTAAAAAGGTGTTAGAAATGGGTAAAATAAAAGTCATAAATGGCTAAAATACGTTAATAACAATGTGCACTGTTTTTATGTACACTATTATTCGAGAATCTGTTAAATCCGGATAAGATACGATCCCGCTTAAAATACGAAATGCTCTCGGTCCCTTGATTCGTATCTTAAACGAGTTTCACTGTATGTCACATTGAATAATATATTCTAGATAACTACTACAGATAAATGTCACGATATGCATCTTCTTTATATTTATCTGCGAGTTATTAAGTCTAATTTGCATATTTTTCAATGTTGTAATGTTTTTCTTACTATCAGCTTTAACGTAATCGTAAAAAATTCACGCAATGTTATTCTAAACCAGATTTAAATAATTATTTAAAATTTCAAATCTTTTTTATTTGTTTATTATTTTTTTTATTTGAGTAAATTGCATGTACTATTTTCTCTGTACTTTCAACAGTTATGTAAAATTTCTATTGACGCAATGTCAAAAAATTATTCAATATTACAAAGTACTTAAACATAGTACAACTTAAATAGCTTAAAAAAATTAAAAGACAGCTTTCAAACAAATTGCATTTAAAAATACTTTAGTAGGAGTAAAAATTAAAAATGTGCAATGTTGAGAAGTTAAAAAATTTATAGTAGTGAAAATTGTAAAAATGAAATTTCATTTAACTTTGTTTATGATTAATCTAGGAATATTAATGTTTAATCCAAGGCCATCTTAATATAGAACTCTGTTATTACGCAAGCTGCGTTTTCATTATCGTAGAAATTATATTTATTATTATTTTAAATGTAGAATTCATATATAATTTAAGAATTTAATCTTTTAAAAATCATTTTTCAAATGGTTGTTGTAATTTCTTAAATTATATTACTATTATTTTTTATTCATTTATTTTTTACCGTGTAATAGCAAAAACAGTAGTTTTTACGTACTTAAAAGGTATGATAAAAACTCGCACATCTATGGTTTAATTATGATAATATGTATTTATGTAAATATATGCTATTACGCGAAAAATTAATAAAATAAGCAATGATTTATAATTTTTAAGATTTACTAATACAAATAAACAATACAAACTAAACTAAAAACTAAATAAAAAGGATTAATTACTTTTATATAATTTCTTAAATAAACTTAATAATATATGTTCGTCTGTAAAACACTCTTAAAATATACTGGAATTATCCGGGAAAAAATAGTAAAGATTAGTTCAAATATTTCCGACTATTCTAATATTTGAAGGATTTTGTTTGAGACGGTCTCCATAAATATTGATCGACAAGAACCGAGAAGATAAAATTCTATATGTTATTTACTGTAAGGATTCGTTTGAAATAGATAGGAGAATCATGTATTAATGGTTTTATGTGTCTACTTGCTTTAAGCAACAGGTTTTAGGGATTTTCGTTCATTCTGTTTTATAGACACATTACTTTTAGATGATATTTTAAAATTTCTAGTAGTATATTTAAAGGTTTAATTCAAAACTTTAAAATTTAAGATTACTAAAGATAAAAAATATTAATTTTTATTTGCATTTAAAATTTTTAATTTAATACTAACTTTGACAAATATGAATTACTTTATAAAAAAATAATAGAAAAGCATATTTTGAGGATAATGTCGTCACTCAGAAAATTTAAGGCATGGCATTGTTAGAAAATTTAAATAATTTATTTACACATCAGGTCATTTACAATATCATGGCAATGAAAATAAATTTCTAAAAACAGTTTTTTTGTAAATATTTAAGGCATAAGTAGATGACATTTTATATTTTATATACATCAGGAATTCATTATTCTTTTGATGGAATATTTATTTCTGTGAAGCACAAGTTGAAACTGCCAGTGGCAATCTGTCCAGCTCAAGTATTTTGCGTGTCACTTATTTTGAAAATTCGCTTCATTAAACGGTGGAAAATTTCAAATAAATAAGGTGAAACATATTATTGGAAAGCATTTGTAATAAAAATATAGAAGACATGGCAGATATATGAATGATAAAGAACTAATAAGAAAACAATAATGGGTTAGCATTGATCTACGCATTCTACACCGAATTGTCAATATATTGGATACATGTAATAAGAAACAAGATGTTGCTTCTCTGGGTTTAATAATGACTTCCACATGAAGAAAACGGAAAAAAAATTCGGAAATTTATTCAAGGTACGACATGCCGCATTGTTGACACAAATATTCATAAATCAGTTAAAAATATCAGTCTTATGTGACTTCTTTCGTTTAATTTTCTAGAGTAATTCGAAGTCAACCATTCAAAGGTCAGAGCTATGGGAAACTTAAACCAATGTTTATGAATAGCAATCGTTTCCTTAGTTAACTGAAAAATTTCTATTGTATATAAGACAAACAATAACTGTTGACAACAGTTAGCCCCATCAGCAATTAGCTAAGCTAATGGTGTGGAACATGGCTTTATTCAAGCTGATTGATAGTCATATATAGCAACGAAACATTAGATTATTTTTTCTAACAAGATTATATACAGCATTATTTTGGCAGTATCACATACTTTGTAAAAAATTCTATACTACCCTCATAACAAATAATAAAAAGATGTAATAATTACCCTGACTTGAATCAATACATTGAGAGAGAATGAAAATTCCTCCTGAAATTACAAAATGCACAATCCTATGGTCGAGAAGAAAATGCTTTCTAAGTGCTAAGCCGCCATGATTTTATATTCATCCAACCCGGCAGCTAGTTCTTTAACGGTAACTTTTCTCGTTTTTAACGGTAATTATGAAGTCTCTGTATCATCAGGCCAATCAAATGCATTGCATGGTATCCTCTGACAAGTGATTTTATCATGGGTCTTCTGCTTCTGTTAATTAAATAAATGATGTATAACCTTTATATAATAAATATATGGCCTTTTTATTCAATTAGATGAGGAATATTAAAAGGTCAAGTAAGACAAAACTATCTATCTTGGATTAAGAGTGAATGGGATACATGTGAATATGGGGCAGATGTGAGCATCACCATTTTCTCTAGTTATTATGTGTTTTACTATTTGAAAAAAAAATACCAAATACGATAGCACATGTACATATATGATAAAAAAATTTTGAAGCTGTTTGACTTTTGTTTGTTTTCAGGAGCAAGAACACTGTTTATAGATCTAAAAAGTAAAATTTCAACTCTACTTATTGAGCGAATAACTTCATTTTATTCATTTATTTAAATTTACAGATACTATGAAATCTAATAAACATTTTTATAAAGATTTTTTTCTCTAAAATTGATAAATATTAATGATTTATCAATTTAACTCGAGCAGCCACATGGAGCACTTATCAACAAACCATTGGAGACAATATAAACACTTCATTAAGTGTCCCAATAATCATTCTGCGATTCTTTTTATTTCAGTTAGTTTCATAAAATATAATGACAGCTCCACAATCTATAATTATCCCGAAATAAAAGACTTTTCTTCATACAACATTTGACATTGTATTGAAACTTCCAAAAAACATTTGTCAAGAAGTACATAAAAATCAACAAGTTCTTTCACATTCAAATGTAATTTAAATAACTTTAATGTTTTCTAAAATGCAATAATGCAATGCAATATTTTACTAAACGGTTTACAACAATATTTTTCATGCATTGTTAATACAAAAAGTATTATGTTAAACAACTTTGGAAATTTTTCTACTTCATTTTTTCCAAACTTGCAATGATGGCATAATTTCATCTCTAAAATAGCTATGTATATGATGCTTTGAATGCAGATAAATATCAATAATACCTTGAAAAAGTAAAATTTTTTAACTGATAACTATAATAAAAATTTCGATTGTAAGCATCCTCCATTTTTTTTAAAAAGCAAAAGAAGTTAATTTTGGGGAAGGGGTTATAATATAGATTTTTTTTTAATCATTAAAAATCCGTATTTTAGAAGTAAATAAAACAAATACAGGGCTAGAAATTTTTCTAATTTTGGAAGAGTTAAATATTATCTAAATGCTTCCTCTTTAAAATCCATTCCCCAGATAGAATTTAAACAGAATTGAACAGAATTTAAAGCTTTGTACTTTTTCCATATTTACATTTTTTTCATAGTAACAACATATAATTCATCTAATCCCCCCATGTACTATTTATTTTCATTTTATAATCTTGTGCTTAAACATGTAACCCAGAAAGTAGAGAAATTTATACATATTTTTTATGGGGAACTTAAAACAAAATCTAACTAATGATTATGACGAAAAATACGTAACAGAATGAAAAGAATAGCAAAGAATAGTTTTTCTGTGTTCATAAATGCCCCAAGTTTGTTCCTAACTACCCCACCGTAACAGTGACCACATAACAATGCCGAATGTATGAAATAAGCATTAACTAGCATATTAAATATGAATTAAATTTTCTACAAAATATGCATTAATAGAACACAGACATTATGGAATTTCCTAACAACATTAAGCATTATTTCCAAATACATTAAATAAGCTTTAATATTTATAACCCTAAAATTTCACTGTTCAGTTTTCCACGAATCAAAGAGCAGGCTAATTGTGATGCATTGCCTCACAGTTTGTTTAAATCATTAATATGTTATTCGTCTTTAAATGTACATAAAACCATTTACCTCTTTCAGTGTTGTCATTAAATCAGATACATTTGAGAAATGTAATCTCGTTTAACTTTTGGGTGATTAATTATGTTATGGGAGCAGGATGCATGAGTGCAGAGAAACTGAAATCTGAATTAGAATACTTGTTTTATGAAGATTGATTATTACAGTTGTTCATGTATTTATTTCAGATGTTGCAGTTTCAGTCTTCTGCAATAACATTTGGTGTTTTAAATTTCCATTAAAAATTTAAAACTGTACAAAAATTACTTCAACGGAGTTATAAAAAATTAAGAATCACGAATTTAGTTCTGTGTGTATTTAGTGATATGCTGTTGTTAGTAATAATGATGATAAATATATCCATTACCAAAATGAAATTTATGACATCTAAAGATAATTATCTGAATAAGCAATTTTTGAATTTATTTTATGCTCACTTTATGTTATAATATTTATATGTTTATTTTATATTATGTTTAAATTTTATTTATTTTCCCCAAAAAAGGTCTTGTATATGTACTGAATGAAATAAATATTTTTTAAAAATTTCAAGCTTCATTATAAAACGCTATATTAAAGTCACAAAACTAAAACTTTTAAAACAATATATTTACTCACTGTTTATTACGCGTATTATTTCATAATAAGTTTTTTTAATAGGAATTTTATTTTCATAGATGAAAATTTCATTAGTGGTAAGAATTGTATGTTTTAAACTTACAATAAAATTCATGATAATTTTTAAGAAAACATTTCTAACACAGGTTTCAAACATGAATAATATTTTACACAAATGTTAGCAAGTGATTTATGGTAGTGAAATTTGAAAGACTATGCATACAAACATATAGCTCACCTGCAAGTAAAGCGACACATCTCGACAAAAGTAAATTTAACAGGAGAGGCAAAAGAAAATATGCATAATTTTAATCTAATTTGAAATTTTTGCATTTAGTTCTTCATGCAGGAGTAAAAACGTGCATAAAAGTGTGAAACCTTTATGAATGAAGTCATATGATAAGATTTGGAGGGTTGGAAAAATTTACCCCTCACACACAATACATCCCGCTTCTTTGGTCGCGAATGGTAAAATAGGGTAAAAAAGTGATTTCTTGTACAACTACCCTTATGCTATTTTTAACCTATGAGAGCTTTTAGTGGAATAAAACACAAAAGAATTTTTGTGAGATGTTGCACTTTTTTAGCGGGTGAGAAATATGTTCTCTTTTATTTATTTATTTATCTTATTTTTGGGAATAATAACCTTTGACTAATATTATGAGGAAAATGTTTCGTGTAGTTTGGCTTTTACTTGGAGATTTCACGTAATTTGGAGGTCTGGGAATAAAAAATGTATTTGGCAGTGAGCTATCAAATTAGGTAACAATATTTCTAGGTCTAAATTCCGGATGAGCTTTGTCCATATGACGAAAGAGTTTTATAGCCATATAGTGATCTTCTAGAATATTTTTTGTATGGTTTTATCTTTTAAGAAAAATTGTTACGTTTAAGGAATCTGTTGTTTTATGATTTGTTTCTTCCAAAAGGCTGGAATGCTTTACATAGAGATAGGATGACTATATAAGAGAGCTTGAAACTTTAAGTACTTCCTGTAGTCTTAATATATCAGACAAACCTTTATTATTAAATTTTAGTCCTTGATCAACAAGAAAGTGTTTTCCTTCGCTACCTGTATCATTTAAATCATTTATCATTCATTTAAATCATTATCACATATTATTGCAGTTTCATTCACATTTCGGAAAACAGATTTCTAGAACGTTAATCTGATTTTTAAGACTGCTACTGAACTACCAGGTTTGGATTGCAATATAAATAGTTCCAGTTTTGCGTAAGAATTAAACTCAATTAAATTCAAGTTATCAAGTTAGGGTTTTGTTGTTTTTGGTAGAAGTAAGATGAACAAGGTAGTTCTAACGAATAGACTTCAGTTTATGCACACTTTAGATTTTTGAACCAGTCTTTGTATTTAATTTTTACTAAATCCATTAACTCAATGATATCTATTTTTGTGTTTTGAAAACTAGTCCTATTTCCAAACAAACGATGATGGAAGATTTCACAATTTGTCCAGTGTGTAAAATCTAGGAGAGAGAAATAAATAAGTGAAATATCATCCTAAGCAATGTCAAGCTTATCTTCTATTTCTCGTTTTAGAAAATGTTTTTGCTATTTATGGACAGAAAATAACAATAATTGTTATAACAGTAAATTCGATTTATGCTACAAAAATAACAGTTTAGTAGGAATCGATCTTTATTTTTCGAACATTTCTGTGGAAGAAATTAGCATTCGCAAACTCTTTACATTTCTCTTTACATATGCACAAGGTGTTTCAGAACTTAATGACAAAAATGTACAGAAATGAAGAGGTGATCAGAATAAGCAGATTTTGTAGCTGCGAATGTCCAACGTTTAGCTAGTAGAGGACGCTGTTTAGTTTAGCAGATTAAACGCTTTGCTAGTTCAATCGTTATTTTCCGCACGGATTTCGAGCAACATGCATTATTAAACCAATGTGGAACTTTCCGACATGCATTTCATGCATTGGTTTGGGTGAGGAAATGAAGTTTAGTTCAAAGAATATACTTGAACATGGAACGTTTCGCAGGTTTGAATCTGCTCGTCATCGAACATTTGAGCGACTTTATCGGGTGTTATGCACGAATGGCGCTTTATGCTTTCAGACATGATATGGAGACTGGAAGGATACTTTTCTGCAAGGTCGAGAGTTGTTGAATATGCATTGGATCTGAATAATTTGAAATATACTTGAAATACATATCGGCAAGCTCCGCATTGGTGTAACAATGCACATTAATTGAAATCCGAGAATGAATAGCTATTCATGTTGGTGAAGCACTTTCATCTACAGAAGCTGACAGTGCCCTCTACTGCCTCAACGCTGCATTTCCGCATTTACATTTAATATCTGAAATCTACCCTCTGCCTGCCTTTACATTTATGATACATAATTTTCAAATATCATACATATAATTTAACTTATCTCACCCGCTTTATTTCTACTGTTTATTTTTGTCTAAGTTATTCCATAGCTATACCATAATTTTGTATCAACGCTTAAACATAGTATTTAGGATCTTAACTATATGCAAAACTATACTATATATAAACTATATTATACATATATCTACTATAATAATATTAATTATACTACATATAGGTGGAACTGGGGCACATTGATACAGCTTTTTTCTAAGAATTTTCAAGTTTGTCCATGTGGTGTTAGCAAAACTTGTGTAGTATGTTATAAAAATGTACAATCATTGTTTTATATCTTATTTTTGCATGTAATTTTAAAAAAAAATCAAAAAAAGTAATTTGTATCAATGTGCCCCATCTCCGGGCGGATTGATAGACTTTGACACGTCTGGGAAAAATGGAGACAAAATAATGCCAATGCATATTTTTCATAGAAAAATAGTTAGCAAACCATTTTATGTATATTGATGGACATTAAAATCGCACACAATTTATTTGTAAGCGATATTAAAGCAATCAAAATGAAATGTATAATGATGACCTGGTGTTCTGGCTCTTCCTTGTCCGTTTGTTGAATGTGGTAACTTTGTCATATCTGGCACTTTAACCCCAGAATTATCTTCTTTCTTAGGAAAGGTTTTCTTAGGAACTTCCTGCAATGAACTTGTTAGCAGTAGAGGGGATGTATCAATGTGCCTCAATTTCCCCTAAGCGCTGATATAAAAATAATGTCTGCAAAAATAGAAATTGTTTTTACGTAAATACAATCTCTCAAACTTGGACATTAATATTTTATACAAGATTTCTTTAACTAGCTTAATCTCAGAAAAATGAAACAAAACAAACTTTAAAATAGCACTTCTACCAAAAAGTTAAAGGTAATACACACACTGATAAAAATCCCCTTCAGAAGTCGCCATATTTGCTCAGACCTAGTATTCGGGGATCGGTATACTGCAAAAGTCTATACATTGACATTCAGCCAAATCACCTTCATCCAATACATAAACGCAAAATTGTCATGCAGTGACTAAAATTACTTTAAAATGAACAAAATTTGACGCATGTGCATGTTTATAAAAAATTCTTAAGAAAAAAAAAACAGAATTGTAGCTATTAAATAAGTATTTTTTATGCTTAATCAACACTTCTAAATGCATCCAGGAATTTAATACCTTTTATAAACTAAACAACGAATAAAGTCTTTAGATGATTGTTTTATCACATAATCAAAATTTACACAAAAAAGATTTCTGTAATATTTCAATAAAAACGCGAATAATGTAAAAATAAGATAATTTAATAAACACAGAAAATAATTTATTATCTATATTAACAATGTGTTCTTAAATCCATTTTTAAATTTATTTACATTCATATCGCTTGTAACAAATTGCTCCGATTAACAGATATTATAGAAAAATTTTCATATCAAAAATTTACATTCAAAATGTTAAATAAAAATACTACATAAACACTTTTACGAGATTGTTAAATGCTTTTACACACACACACATATACACGCTAACACATTATTTTCATATTTTGCTTATTTAAGCAAAAAGAAAATAATTTGTGAAAGGTTTGAAATTTACATAATGATAAAGTAAATTTAATTAAAATTGCAATAAATAATCATATGATCTAACTTATTTCCGACATAATATTCTTTGTGTAATTTTGTTTTATGCAGAAATATAAAATTTTAATAATCCAACGAACATTATATCACGAAAGTTATGCTTAATTTTGAAAATAACATGGAAAATAGCAATGCACATTAAAATAATTACGTTAAAAACTCCTCGCATATTAAAACGTAATCGGTCTGCCGAGTCATGTCTTTCTGGAAAACACTCAAAAACCCGTTTCTAGACGTTAACTTATAGGTTTGCCATTGTTTTCTCTTGCACCCAAAAATAAGAAAACATGGAGGATTGGAAGCAGAATAACATAATGGTAAACCTATGGGTCAACTGTTAAAATCGGTTTTTGGGTGTTTTCCAGAAAGATGTAATTTGACTGACCAATTGAATTTTAATATGCAAATCGAGGTTTAATTAATCCTAGTTTTTCATCCGTGAATTTGATGAGGTGATTGTCAGTGTTGCGCCTACCGGTTTATTCGGTATGAGAATATATTACAAATATTCAGAGAAAATATTGTTTGGAAAATTTGAAAATACATAAAAATAAATAAATAAAATAAATAAATACCTTTATTTGCTGGTGCAGCTATGCAGATTATTTAAAAATAGAGAATGTGTATATGAATTTCATGAAAGCAACATTCTTTTTTATTAAAATGCAGAGGTTATTATCTTTATATTAATAGATACAATAGCATTTTTAATAATCTTTAGGATTATTCTTTTCCATACACTGTAAAGAATGGCAAACATTTCTTAGTCAACAAACATGTAACATAATCAAGAACGAAAATATACAATAACTTCTCCGTAGACACCGAACATTCCGAAAAACGTTCCTTTATCTTTAAAAACCTCAGAAAAATTATTGTTTTCCGAAATAAAAGAAGAATTTATAAAAAGTAAATTTTAGTTAGCCGTCTGTGATTTTTGAAAGTGTTTCTGGGAAGCTTCTAAGGCAAAAATCAGTTTTTTCAGATGAGAATCACATATTAGATCGGTGTTGAATTCAGGAGGTTACCCAGGGGGGGCATTTCGCTCCCTTCTCCGGAGCATTGAAATGCATCCTTTCTCCCATCAACGAAAATTGTGAGATTTTGTGTTTCCAATGGTCGAAAAGTGCAGATTCCCTAATGGAATTCGATAATGTTTCTCCCGGAGCCACAGAAGTCCCTTCCGGAATGAAGAGTCTGAATTCAACACTGTTTCACATGATACCATTTCTCATAATCCAAGAGCCGACAGAACAAAAACCTATGTTATTGAGCACAAGAAAAAAACTTTATTTTATGGAAGGGTAGTAATAGGGCAATCTAATGATCCATGTCTGCCGGAGGTGAAGTGATGCATAAGCCAAAAATTAATATCACTAGTGGCTCATTTATAGGTTTATCATCGTGTTTCCCTGCTCCAGTTTAACATGTTTTCCTACTTTTGATGATATGGCAAACACAATGAGTCTAATGATTTATCTACGAGTCAATCACTAGTGGCATAAATTTTTGGCTTATACTTCACTTCCGTCAAACATGGACTATTAGATTCCCCAAATAATACTGTTCCATAAAATAATTTTTTTTTCATGTGCTCGATAACATAGGTTTTTGTGTTGTCGGCACTTGGACTGTAAGTAAATTATTCTTGATATTCAGAAAACATGTTTAAGAAACAGGCATACAATAATAAGAGAATTAACATTGATATGATTATTTTGTTACAATTTCATGCACGAATTCAATTATGCAGTTGAAAATTCTGACTTTTTGAATTTTCTGTGCATAGACAAATGCTTAATGCATTGTAAGAGGTATTAGAAAATGTTTCCAAATCGACGGGTGGCTAATAAAAATTTATTCTTGAAAATTCTTCTTTAAATTTCGTAAATCTATTTTTCTGAGGTTTATAAAGATAAAGGAACGCTTTTGAAAATCTTGAGTCACTCGGAACAGGATATTATTACCTTGAGTCTAAAGTTTTGACCCTTTCGCAGAATAGTGCTACTAAAACAGCTGGCGTTCGCAAGTTAAGTGACATTTTTACATACGGTTTTCTGGTTTCGAAAGAAGACGTGTGCTACAAACTGTGTATTTATTGTTTTGAAAAATTATCATCTGTAGCCTCCACGAAGCCTCAAAAATGGAACTATCACGTATCCAGCTTCGAACCACCATCTACTACGAGTTCTGTAGCAACACCGGAGTGACAGAATGTCACCGTAACATGTGTGCACGTTTAGGTATCACTTAGTACAGTCAAACGATGGTATCAAAATTTTAAGATTAAGAATTTCGGCATCGAAGATGAATCACGTGCTGGTCGACCTACTGTGATTGATGAAACGGAATTGCGGAAATCCCTCGATGAAGATCAAAATGCTACATCACGGGAACTTGCATCTCACTTCAATGTTTCTCAAACAACCATAATTCGAGCATTAAAAAACATTGGTTTAACATAAAAATTCAATCGATGGGTGCCGCACGATCTGACACAAAATGACACAGAAAAACGAACCTGTGTACACTTGCTCAAATATCACCGAAAGGGTGATTTTTTGAACCGGATTGTTACGTGTGATGAAAAATGGGTTTATTACGACAACACTAATCGAAAAGGAGGATGGTCTGAACCAGTTGTACCGGTCAGGACCGTAACCAGGCGCACATTGACTTATAAAAAAATCCTCCTCCGTGTTTTCTGGGGTAGTCGCGGTATTATCTACAAGGAGTACTTAAAGAATGGCCAGACCATCGACAGCGAGTCGTACAGCAGCATGCTGCATAAAGTGGACGCAGCAATTAGGGAAAAGCGAAGTAAGGAGTTTCGACGCAAGGTGGTTATGTTTCACCAGGATAATGCCAGGCTACACGTCAGTGCGTGGACGAATTGGAACTTATACAAGCTGGAATGGGACTTAATGCCACATACTCCATATAATCCGGACATGGCACCTTCCGACTACTATCTGTTTTCGCATCTGCAACTGCACCTTAGTGGTGAAATTTTCAATTCTTCAGAAGAGGTCAAAAAAGAGGACCTCTTTCTCGACTCACGTAGCCCAGAGTTTTTCAAGGAAGGCATTGAAAAACTGCCAAAACGTTGGCAGAAGCTTGTCGAACTTAATGGTGATTACTATCCTCACTAATGTTTTGTATTTTTGTAAATATTTGTTGTCAACATTAAAATAAAAAAAGGGTCAAAAGTTTAGACTCAACCTGATACTTATTTGTGTTCGTGATAATTGTATATTTTCGCAGATTAAGAATCTGTCAATCTAGCATCTTTCATTTTTTATGCGTAGTGACAAATTCTCAAAGTACATTTTAGATTATATTCATTTTTTTTAGATTTTTTGGGGGTTTTTGAGTTATTTAGTTACTATGTAAATTTGTGATTCGTGTAAACAAACGATGGGAAACAGAATTCTCGCGATTCTTCGATGTAATTTACTGTTTTATCGAACTCTTTCAACGAAAAATGTTTTGGCCAAATTTTGACAATCTGCGATTTTCCGTGATATCTGGACAAACTTTGCATTTTCCTGCAACCTTTTCTCAAAATAAGTTGTTTTCTGACGATCTTTTAATGAAATTTTTTGATGTTTTTTGTGATGTTTTGTTGAATTGGGCCTTTTTTGCAATCCTTTGACAAAATTTGTGTTTTTTCATGACCCCCTGACAATCATTTTTACCGAGATATATGGCAAAATTGGGGATTTTTTTCCGCACAATTGACAAAATTTATTTTATTTATTTATTTATTTATTTTAGACCATTTGTCAAAATTTACTTTTTTTTTTTTTAAATTTTCAAATTTGACGGATTTTTTTTTTTAAAGTTTAGATATGATTGTCTAATTTTTTTGGAAAATTCAAAACAGAATCGTCCTTGATTTATACTCTCTTAAAACGAAAGTGTGGATTTGGCTGCTCAAGAGTTCTAATTTATTGGATCGTGAATGAGTTGATTTTTAACCGATTCAGTCATCTTGGTTTGATTTTTTCTCTTTTTAATCCACTGAGGAGTGGATACAAATGAAACGTTTCCCGTAACAACTTGCAACACAGTCACAAATCCTACAAAACGGGATACAAATGAAACGCCAACCGGCTTCTGCCGTCACAAAGTTGTGATTGTTGTCATAAAAATTTGTTACAGTGTGAGACGCGTAGCAAGCTGTCTCAAGCCGGTAACAACTCCGGAAACGTAAACAAAATATGTCGGCATATCACGTAATGCGGCGATTTTTGATCAAATATCAGCAAATATAGGAAAAATAATCTTATTTAAATAGCGAAAATTATAAATGTTGTAAATATTAAGTTTTTTTTTTTTTTTTTTTTTTTTTTTTTTTTTTTTTTTTTTTTTTTTTTAAGAAGGCTAAAATTGGATCGATTTTATTTCTTAAAAATTTAATCCAAAACGTAGTTTTTTTTTTAATTTTGAAAGCAAATTTCGCCATATATTTTTAATTTTTTGATATGTAAATTTAAATAACATTTAACAACTTGTGTTGTTTTTTTATTATAATTTATTTACTAATGAAAGTTTGTTTGCTAAACTACAAACAGACAGACAGGGTAAAATATATATAAATTTGTATTGCTTATAACTGAATGATAATTATTATTGATTAGAAATCTTAATAGCTATAAATAATGGCTTGAATTTTAAACCGAAGGTAAGATACGAGATTAGTTTAATAATTTGTTATGTTAAAAAAAAAAAGATAGAATTGAATACAAATATTTATAATTTTTAAATGATGATTAATAATAATAAATACTGTAAAAAGGAAAATATTTTTTTAAAATAAAATTACTTCTGTTTTGTAATAATTAGAACAAATCATAATCACACATAACCTTGATATTTAAAAAGTATAAATCTCATATTTATTTATAATTGTATAAATTGTAATTCTACTTTTTTTATGACAACAAAGGGTAAAATGGGGAGGACAGATGTATTTGAGAAGCCATAAAATATATTTTGAAGTACTTAACATATAACCATACAATACAACATATCCAATATAGTCTGCAATTTTTTTTTTTTTTCCCTTGAAGAATATAAATAGGATATTAACTTAGATTTTGTTTTACTTTAATCAGAACCTTACATGTAAGATTATTTTTAAACATATTAACATAAAATAATACCAAAATATAGCAAAATAAAACATATTAAAGCTCTCAAAACAATTTGGAATAGTTTATTATTTTTGTCATCAAGAGGTGATCATGGTTTTTCACTGTACTATAATATAGTATTTTTTTCAATAGTTCAGCATATGATTTTATTAATCTGAAAAAGTAATGAATTTCTAATTAAATTGTTTTTTATATATAAATTATTTCAGGGATATATTTAATCAACCTTTTTAAATTGTTTTGAATGATAAAAAATATACTTTAAAGATTTAATTTATCAAAATAATAATTAAAATGTTATAAAATTCTTACTTAATGATACTCACAATAAAGGAAAAAAACTATCTAGTTTTTATTTATAGCCTGAAGAAAAATATATAAATAAAATTATATGGTGGATAAATGAAATATTTTCACATTCAAATCATTCAGAATGTATTAAAATAGATCATGTCTAAAAAAAAAAAAAAAAAAAAAAAAAATTAAGCAATGGACAAGGTTTTGGAACAGATGTACTGTCTGCTATCAAAATGTCCAAAAAATACCATTCAATGCATCCAGTGCATATTATTGTTATTATTATTATTATTATTTTGGGGGAAGGGGGGGGGGGTTCAAATATAAATAACCTAATCTAGGATATTTTTTCTTTTAATCACGATTTCATGTACATGACAATTTTTAAATACATCAATAAAAATAAACAAATAAAATAAAGTTCTTCAAAATTTATCAAAAATATCATATTAAGATCCAAAGAATGAGCTTCTATCATATATGTTTACTGAAAAATTGAAACAGTTTTTATTGTTCTTTTCTTCGGGTTTCT
Organism: Maratus speculifer; assembly: GCA_964019185.1. Lineage (NCBI taxonomy): Eukaryota > Metazoa > Arthropoda > Arachnida > Araneae > Salticidae > Maratus > Maratus speculifer. The sequence continues at coordinate 273,029,169 of OZ025290.1, read as the reverse complement.
TTTTCCTTCTGTTTAAGATAATTTTTAACACATAAATATAAAAAACAAAATATAACTAAAAATTATCTTCAATGAGTGCTTCAATTCTATTTTTTGTTATGTTTAACTTAAACAAATTGTAAAAAATTAATTTTAAGGTTTTTTTTTTTTTTTTTTTTTTTTTTTTTTTTTTTTTTTCCTATACTCATTCAAGAACAATTATTTGAATTTTAAAATCTCTCAACAACAATAGACTTTCTCTCTTGTGGGAAATCAAAATGAAATGATTAAAAGTAAATTCATATAAATTAGAAATGAATAAAGGGTGTTCCACTACACTAGAATAATAATATAGCCTATGATTTTTTTTTTAATTACAAATCTAGAATGGAAAAGTATGTTTCAAATTAAGTTTTTATCTAAAATTTCTTCCATTTTTTTAATTTTATGAAATTTAAGATTTGTTTGCTTTTATATTTATAAAAAACATTTCTTTCAATTATTAAAATCTTTAAAACGTCTTATACAAATTTCATAATATTTGATTTTTTTTTTTTCACTTAAGAAAATTTCATAAAAGGTAAAAGGCAAAAGTAAAAAACTGTGATAATAAATTATCCTGCATGAAATACTACCATTATACTCAAAGGTGGATCCAAGATGTGAAAATTACAACCCCCCCCCCCCACCCCTCTATACACACATAAACTAAATCAATAAAAATAGCTAGAAAAGTATTCTTTTTGTATGCACAATCCCTGCCACCTTCACCCAATTATTTTACTAATAATTATATTGATTTTTTAAAATAAAAATTCACTATCATAGTCAGATTTTATTATTTTAGCTTTGATATTTATTAACAAAATAGCAAAAAAAATATTGTGTTTTTTCAAATAACAGTAACGAATTTATTTTGCACCTTGTAGAATTCACTAGAACACAACCTCCATTTATTTAAACTCATTGCAAACCAGGGTTGTTTGGTTTAAACAATTTTTTTTAATTATTCCATAATGTTTTGATTTATTTTACACATTGTTGATAAATGCAAAATCCAAGTTACACAGAAGCTACAAGCAAAGTTTTAGAAAAATGATAAATTAATAAATTTCTAAAATGACAAACATTTTTAATCAATCTAACTTTTTGTACAAGCTATAAATCTACAGGGCAGAATAATTAATTTTTAGCAGACTTATCTCATCAGTCATCATAAGACATAGTGAGTCTAGTCTGGGTTCTGTTAGTATGCATGTAGAATGCAAATTTCATGCGTTGATGAACATAACTGAAGTTCTAAATCAAACACATTAATTATGTAAATTTAGCAAAGATAAAGATTAAAAATATGCAATGTTTAAAAAAATAAAAAACTGTTTTCCTTTGAAAAACACAGATTTTCAGTTAATAACAAAGTTACATTTAAAATATCAGTCAAGCTTTGAAAGAAAATTTTCTTGATTGGAGTATAAATTGGTTAAGTGTAAAAATAGTTAAAACTTATGATATTGAAGTCGAATAAGATGATATTGAAAAAATTGGTGCTATTGAAGCACCTTTTACATTTAACGATTTAACTTAAATCTTCTATTGCATAACTGAACCCACTACTTATGCAAAAAAAAAAAAAAAAAAAAAAAAAAAAAAAAAAAAAAAATGGGGAGGGGGGGGGGAGGAAAAAACAGTTAGGCATGCTATGCAGGTACTATACTGTGCTTTATTATATAGAGATGTAAACTATGCCTAGAAGCAGCATTTTTGTTTATACAAGAAGTTAGGGGGGGGGGGGAAGGCCTAAACTATATGAGCCATTTTTATAAATATATAAGCTTTCAAAAGCTTTTTTCAGGGAGGGGGGGATTTTATTTACAAATTTAAATACATTCAAAGAGATACCTTTGGAAAAAAAAAAAAGGTAAAAAGTTCATTTTTAGTTTCTCTTAATGAAATACTTACTACTCAGAATGTAACACATTCTACTCACCATGTAAATATTATGATTCTTTATATATATTACTCATCTTGATAAATTCATAGTTAAATAATAATATTTCTTTCTACTCTTTAAGCAAGATTTTTGTGATTTTTTAAAATTCAAAATTTAAGTTTAAAGGTACAATTTTAAATCAAAATATCCTTCATTAAATCATTAAAGTTAATAATTAGAAAAACTTATTTAAATTTATCTGAAAAAAAAAAAAATCATTCACTTGGTTAATCTGAACTGCTTTAAGCATATAAAAATATTGTTATATAGTAAAACAAAATAAACAGAAATCTAATTTAAAAATGTGAATTTACTTTTGAAAATATTAAATAAATAAATGTCTAGTATCGTATGAGCCTCTTTACTAATAATAGCTACAATTTTACAAGTATCCTATCTATTTATTACCTTAACTTACACATTCTCTACTTATGATTTCATTTTAAAATGTTATGTTCAGGAGTAGGGAAATACATAATTTTATTTGCCACTGGCGAGTGAATTCTCTGATAGATCAAGTACATTTTTAGGTAATCTTCGAAAATTCCAAACTACAGAGATATGCCAAAAAGTTATTTTTTTTTCTCTTCTAGTTAGCTTATCTTTCTCAACTTTCTAAATTACACGATACAAAGTTTTATTCTATATTAAACTTTTCTTTCTTATATATATTTCTTAATTTTATGTATTAAAAAAACGAAAATGCATTGTAGTAATAGAATTTTGCTATTTTTACAGTGACATAACTTTTTTCATAACATTTTTCAACTATATGTTGCATTTTGCTGGGTGGTAAGATTTTCTGAAAATTCTCCACTTATGGTTATGCTTGATTTTAATAACTTAAAAAAGCATTTCCCACTTTTAACAGTTACAATGTATTTTTGAACAAACATATTACATCATAAATCTTGATAAAGATTTAAAATAGGGTTTTTTTTTTTTTTTTTTTTTTTAAAGTTAACTTAAATTATTTATTAATAGGAACATTTGAATTATGATTAAAATCAACAAATCCTGTCCCTCAAGTAAAATATTTATTATAACACTAAATATAATGAATGAATAAATATAAACTTTTCTTTACCCTGTCAAAAAAAATCACCAACTTAATCGGAGCATTTCCTCGATTCAATTATGCAAAAATTCCTGTTTTAAAAAACAAATGATAAAATATTAAAAATTCTGTAAAAGAAGCTCATCCTGAAGGAGTTAAATGGAACAAAAAAGCATTTGTTTACATATATAATGTTAGGTTGGCAGGAAGGGATGAGTATTGATGTAGTGGAATATTGAATTAGGGACTGAAAGCTTTCTAGAAATCTAACTTGCAAGCATTTTATTTCTTGCAAATGTATTCAGTACTTTATTTCTTAACTTTTCACAGAAATCATAATCTTAATAATACCTCTCCCACTTTTAAAGCTTAAAATGTATTTTTGGACAAACATAATATCTTTTACAAAATATCTTACATTGATTTAAATTATGATTAAAATAAGCTAATCCTGCCACTTATTATAATGAATTAATAAAAAATATAAACTTTTTTCCTTACTTCATCGTTGCTGAGTAAATCAATTGAATTCCTCACCCCCAAGCAAACACATTTTGGTTATTTATTTCACTTTCAGAAGCCTACAAACTTTAGCATCAAGACAAGAAAACCTTCAATTTGTTTTTGTAAGCAATTTTTATTACATTGCACAATACTTAATAAACAATAAATTACTTTCTGGCTTTCTCTCAATCAAAACTGCATTTTTCTGTATACTATTGCATAAATAAAAGTTGCATAATTTATTCTTATAAAATGCACAAGTCACGGAAACTCAATGCTCCTCAGTTATTCAAAGAAGCGATTTAAAAATACTTGATGCTTTCATTTTTTCCCATGATTATACTTTCAAAAGAGAAAATAATATGTTACGATTTATGAAAGCTCAATGCATATTGTTTTCAGATAACAATCTGCATTATTATATTAAATTATTATAAGCATTAAATAAATAATAATTTTAAAGTAATCTCCAAATTAAAAACTGATAACTTAATCTACAAACAATGATCATTTGAATGTTTAAAATTCCCACATTGTATTTTATTTTATTTAATTCTTCTAAATTGCGAAATATACTGTTATTAAACAACCCTAAAGTAAAAAATTTCTCCTGCAACAGCAAGATTTTTCAGCTGTGAAATAATAAAAATGCATATACCTTACTTCCTATCTATTTAACAAGTGCTTACATGGCATATAACATATTCCATAATGCAATACAACAATATTATAGACTTGCTTCTGGTGCTGGAGGTTCATTTCTTTCATCTTCGATCAAAAATAGAAAAAACTGAATTTTTATTGCCAAAGTATGTGATATGTTTAAATCAACACATACATGAGGCAATATTTATTCAGGCAAAAGTTTGTTTAGCAAGAAAATACACAGAACAATACTCTTCAATAATCAGTATGCAGACACTCTGGAAGAATCTTTTCACATAACTTCATTTAGATTGTAAAATTTAAATCATTTTATACAACAAAATTATCTTCCCAACGTGATTTATTTATAAACAATCCAAAGGCTACTAGCCAATCAAAAGAGCCTATCGTTGAAAATAATCGATACACGGTAACAACTTTGTTACGCCGCTATCTTCATTTGTTACGGTCACAAGTGTTACTTTTGTATCGCCGTTTTCATGCCCGTTGCAAATTTCAGATTTGTGACGCGTAACTGTTACAGCGTGAAACCGTTTCATTTGTATCCACTCCTGATACAGCTTTAAAACTAAACAACTCAACTCAATAATGAAACAGCTCTTCTCCCGCGCTGATTTTTGCCGCTGACTCGTGACGTGACCTTGCAAGATAAGATGGAGACTTCCGCGTTCGCCGTTCGCTAAACAATTTGCTGAAAATGCCTTTTTTACGAAGTAAGTTTTATATAAGTATTTTATTTTAATTATGCTTTCTTTTAATAAATTTCCCTTCTCTTTTTAACAGACTAAAATTCATAACAGTATCATACCTTGAAATTAAAATGTCGTGTCACGCGGTAATATTGAGGATGTGTTTAATGCATTTCTATATTAATAAATGGTGTTACAGTGCTGCTACAAAACTTTCGTGCTTTAATAAAATAAATTAGTATATTTAATCAGAGTAAAAATTGTTAATGCAATGTAAATATCTCGTTATTTAATTGCCTTGTATTAAAGTTTTGTAATTATTATATCTTTATTCATAGAAATTTATCAAAACATTGTATTTACTTCTTATTTGCAGTGTCTTGGTAAAAACGTGCTCCGGATTACATATATATTTATATATAGAGGCTACATATATGGCATAATATGTAGTTTTTGTACACATTTCTAAGATTTTTTTTTTTTCATTCTTAATGTTGAACTTGTGTTACTGTTTTGTTTGGCAATGTTTCATACTGTTATTGGGCAAAATTATTGCATGCATGGTCTGTATTATAATAATCTGCTTAATATTTATAAATTGTTACATAATGCATGCAGAAATAATAGTTTTCTTGTGCCTGCCTCCCAGGTAGCTTTAAATGAGAATTTATAAATAAAACGAAAACAGTGGACAAAAGTTTGTCTTTCTATACTGGTAAATGCAAGTATTTCCTAAATATTATGCAACGATACCAAAAAGCAAATCCTCTTTCTCTTTAGAAAATACCTTGTAATATCATTGCTTTCCCTTTCCCTTAACATTTTTTATGCATAGCCCAGTGGTAGAATTGATTTTTAAAAAAGTTACTGGTTCCAAAGACCAGTAAGCATGAGAGTTTACTGGTCAGAAATAGTCATCAGTAGCCCGCTACATAAAATTCTATAAAATACTTTTAACCATCCCCCCCCCTCTTCACACACACACTCCTACTAGAATGTAAAATAAACCAAACTTCCTTTGCAGTTATACAAAATTTTTGGCATAATAAAATGGAAAATTACTATTTTATAAAAAAAAGTATGCCGTATATAAACTAAAACTATAAAATTGTGTATTTTATTTCCGATCATTTATTTAACAGATAGTAAGGATTAATGCAATATTTTCTTATAATTATCTTTTCAAGTAATATTTTATGGTTTGTGTTTGGTACGGTTTTCTCAGGCAGGAAAATTTATTTACTTGTCAGAGATGAAGTGGATGTGCAGTGGTGTAGCTAGGATGGGTGACATCCCAGGACAGATGTAAAAGGTGTCAAGCCCCCCCCCCCTCCTCCTCTGTTCCAATCTGTCATATTTTTTCAATCTCAATTCTACATTCTTATAAAAAATAACCTTACCATTCCTTATTTACCTTTTGTCCTGCATAAAAAACCGCAGAAGTGAATCATCACTCGACCCATAGTCTGCATAAGTCAATGCCGTGTCTATACGTAGAAGAAAATTCTTTCTTTTAAAGTTTGCTTTTGTTACCCACTCGTTGAATAGGTGGGTTTTTGTTCCCTGGTGCATATCTTATTTAGACACACCATTCTGTATAAAACTCCACTTTAGCAAAGAAAAGAAAACTAGCTGTATTGCATCGTGAGTTAAAAATCTCATTTTATTTCCTAATTAGTCTCCAAAATCTTATAAAATTGTATTTTTTATTTGCAAATAAAGATTTGGTGTCACCCTTTAGAGGATGACACCCGGGTAATTTCCCTAATCAAGAAGAATTTCTTTTACAGCTTGACTAAAATCTTAAAGATCAATGAGTTATGTGTCTCTCTTCAGAATCACCATGCATATTATGACAGATTACTTAAATAATTTGCTTTTTAAAAAAATATTTTACACTAAATATTATCAAATGTTTTTAATCTATTTTAAGTTTGATAAATTCACATGTTTAAGCTTTTTCTTTAGAACAATAGGTATGTTCATCAGCACAATTTTAAACCTATCAATACAAACGCAGGAATAGTGTTAAAAATAGAAATTATTTATATCCAATAATTTGAAACATTTAAATTAAATATAAAAAGAGAGAATGTCATTATGTTTTTATTAAAAAAGAAAATTTTTTGAAGGAAAAAAACAGTTGGTTTAAACTAGGGGTGCACAATCTTTTCAAGAAAAGGGCCACTTACAAATATGCCTGGAAAAAAACCTATCTTTTTTTTCATAAAAAACCAAAAAAGTTTTTTTTTTTTGGTTTAAACCGGGGTTTTTTAACATCCCTTCTCATTACATTACATGCATATTTATTGATAAAAATGGACATTGGATTATAAACTGTAACTTCATTTTAAAATGATTTAAATTAAATATTTACAATGAATTTATCTAAAAAATAAAAGAAATTAAAATTAAATTTAAACAGTATTAGCAAACTGTCTTATGTTCTAAGAATAAAGTGCTGTATACAGTGAAGCATTGATACTCTGAAAATCTTTATAACTAATCTTTTAATTACTAATAGTAAACATTTGAAAGTAGTCTGATAGATAAAATATTCTTCTCCATAGCTATCCAAATAATAAATTTCAAATACTTCTTGAGATTTTGTTTCTTGAATGACAATTTGAAGTCAACATTTTTGTCATAGATTCAGCAGATAACTAACAGGGGGGGGGGGAGATCACTATTATTAAAATGCTATAAGTAGCATCCAATCTTTGTAAACTCTCTTATTCGACTTTGTATTTTGATTTTAATGCTTAAGATAACCTCCCCAATTAAGATTGGGGATTTCTTTTACAGCTTGAAATCTTATGGATTGTGTTATATTATTGCGTTAAATAATCTGCAGTTTTCAAAAAATTAAGATATTTTCTATTAAATATTGAATATTTTTATCTATTTTATATTAGATCAATTCACATGTTCGAAGCTTTTTCTAAAGAGAAATAAATATATTCACCAATGCAGACTGATTTTAATCCTATACCCAAAAAATGATCTAAACCTGCTACATCCAATGCTTATTACTGATATAAAGTGTTAAAAATAGAAGTTATTTATATTCAATAATCTGACATACATAAATTAAGAAAAAGAGAAAATGTCATTAGATTTCTTCTGAAAAAAACATTTTTTTTTTAAACCAATTGGTTAAACTAAACCGTTGTTTAAACCAAAAGGAGTAAACAGTTGTTTAAACCATAGTTAAAACCAATTGGTTTAAACCGTGCCAACCCTGGTCTAATTGTTGTAGGTTCTATCTTGTATTATATAAATATGCAAATATATAGAAAAACAACTAAAAATCCACAAAAACCTGTATTGGTTGGGTATTTGCCAGCGCTGATACATTTTGAAAGTAGCAACAAAGGTGAATTTTCAACAAATGTTGCTTTAAGAACTTTCATTTTAAATTTGTTTTTAAAATGGTGATTTATTTTAAGATTGTATCAGAAGTAACACCATGATTTAAACAAGCAGATAAGTGTAATCGCACAGGATTTATTTATTCTATTTCCATTTTATTCATGATTGGCCGAATTTTCAGTAGTGTAATATTTATAAAGCTAAAATTTTTAGTGTATGGTTCATTTTTTGTTTAGACTATGTATGGGAAATTTTATAAAACATTTAATCTGAAAGCTGCAAAATATTTTAATATGTTCATAATCATTCCTTAACATTATATTTATTGCTATTTAACTTAATTTCAATATTTTCTTTTAACACAGGAAGATGGTGATTTCATGGAGGAGTAAAATTCTACTGTGGGGAGTCAAATTCAACAATCTTATTTAATCTCAAGGATCTTCAAGAAAGTGTCTATTTTGCCTAAGATTTTAAAAGTTGGACAAACCAGTGGACGAATTACAATATGCTCTTTATGTATTTAATGTTTAATGCAAATGGACTGTTATACTTATAAAGGTCCTGTTAAAGATGTTATTGAAACTTGTTTATCTGATGTTGGAAAGAATTGTTATCAATTAATGTTAGGTTTATTTTGTTCTTGCTAAATAAAATGTTTTTGTTGTTAAATAAAATTAGTTTTTTTTCTTTCTTGCAACATTCTAAATTGCACATTTGGCTCTAACTTTTGACATAAAATGCTGCAGTCTTATGCTTTTATATTTATTTAAAAGTTAGTTGATTTAAGAAACATTGAATAAAAGCAAAAATTAAAAGATTAGTTAAGAAGAAATAAGTTATTTTTGAATATAAATTCAAGTTTTAACAAATGTTTTAAATGATATAAAGAATAATTGCACATGGTCAATAAATCCATTTCTCAGTTATTTCTGTATTTAACTTTTGTACTACAATATTTAGTGGAAGGTTCTTCATACAATAAAATAATTGTCCATAATCAAAATTTTAGCTATACAAGTTTTTTAATGGCATTCCTCCACATTTCCCAATTGCAATGTGCTTATATAAATGCTATGGGTAACAATTATTTTATCTAAGATTTCAAAGCCATTTCAGATTTCAAGCTAAACAATTAAAATATTTTTTTTAATTTTAGTCAGTTTAAGAAATAAGATTTTGATTGAGATTTAAACCGAGGAATAATTACAACAAGGTATCATGGGTTGATGTTTATCCATTTAAAATATTTTCAATTTCATTTATTTAAACCCTGCACTGTCCATGTGTGTGTGTGTGTGGGGGGGGGGAATACTTTTTTAAATTTAGGTTTTATGTTTTTTAATACTTTCTTTTTCAAAACTGGTTCTGAAACTCCTATTAATATTTAAAAAAAAAACTAACCAAAATTGCAAAAGTAAAAACTAACCCACTTACAGATCATCCTCAAATATTTTATGCCACCCCCATCCCCCCCCCCAAAAAAAAAGGTAAACATTTTAAAATTCAAACAAGATATTTGAAAATAACTTCTGCATAGGATTATCTAAACTCTTAAGGGGAACAATCAGCTTCTGATATAGTGGTGCTGAAGTTGAGTCGGGCTGATATCAAGTTTATTTTTTCAATATTTTTTTAGTAAGATGCCTGAGATTGGTTTATTTAATTGAAATCGTAAATTTTTAATAAAAAAATAATTGTTATTTACAATTAAATCAGAAGCTAATGAAAAAATTAAAATTGTATATAAGCATATCTGAAGCTATAAGTATCATTGGAAAATATGTAAACTTGAAATTGCCCAAGAAAAGAAGGGAAAAATCCCATTAGCACCACAGCATCAGAAGCTGATATTCTGTTTAATGTTGTTCGGGTGCTGTTGTACAGTTATGCAAATTTAGGCAGTTTGCATGAATAAGTGTTTTCAAATTTGCAATTTTGAGATCACCAGTATTTTTAATTTAATGAATATATGTACTTTTAAATTTAACAAAAGAAAATACTGATGTTAAAAATTTCTGATTTGACAGAATAATAAAAAATTCATGTAAGCTCTATTTAATTTTGTATAACGATTCAATTACCTTTTCCCCTAAATTGACATAGGGAACAGTTTCATTGATTTAGAAAGAAAAAAAAATGTTTTTATGATTCATTAGAGAACTTTCAGTCATGTAAATTAGAATGTTTTAAGTCTTGTTAATTAAAGACTTGGAAGAAATATTGGAGAATCCATGTTACAGTTTTCCGATCTCTCTCTCTCTCTCTCTCTATATATATATATATATATATATATATATACCCTTGTAATGTCAATAAACAGAAATTTAAATCCAACACTTGAAAATGTGGCAATAATTCCATGTTATATTGAATTTCATTGATAAAAATTAATCGAGGATTACTGAATTTAGTTTTAAATGATGCGATTTTATTTAGACGATTTAGAAATCACTTGAAGATTTTTGTAATTTTAAGCAATTTTGCTTTTCTTAAGAGTGAATTTATTCAATTCTACAAATTCAAGGAATTTTGGATTAACTCTTAAATGAGTTGATTTCATTCATGTATGAATTGGTTACAAATCGCCTAAGTGCTACTGGATTAAATCAAAAATGACAACATTTCACTCCAACTTGAATTGATAACAAATCACTCAAGTGCTACTGGATTTGCCTTAAATTATTTCACTTCACTCAAATACGAGTTGGCTGCAGCTAACTCAAGTGCTACTCGATTTAATCCTAAAGACTTCATTTCACTCAAGTATGATTTGGTTACAAATCGCTCAAGTGCTACGAGATTCAGTCTTAAATGACTTCATTTCACTCAAGTATGACTTGATTACAAATCACTCAAGTACTACTGGATTTAACCTTTATTGATTTGATTTCACTCAAGTATGAGTAAAATAGAGATCACTCAATCATGAGTTAATTAAAAACAACTCATTCACTTGAGTTATTTCAGCTCTTCTTGAGAAGGTTCCTTTCAACATGGGAAAAGAGTGGATTTCAGCTCAACTTGAGTTATTTCAGCTTTTTCGTTTTAAGAGAGTACGATATGAGTGAGTCGGTGAATATAGTTTAACGTGAATCAGAGCTTCGTCAATCGTATGTGATGCGAATAATATTACAATGGAAATTAGCAAATGATTTCTAGCACTTTAAAAACTTTAACAGTTGAAAAATAATCTGCAAACATTTTCTAGAGTCTGTGACGTACGTCGCAGCGTTGCACAGATTCTGCCCCCAGGATCATGTCGTTTTGGTGTTATATTGGTAAATGGAAAAGCATCAGATGAGAGAAATTCTATGAGTGGATCTGTGAATATAATTTGCCTGGATATAAAATGCAGGGTTTTTTTTAATTTATTGAAATTTTTAATAAATATTAATCTTAAAAAAATTCTTTTATAGCGGTAAAATACTTTTTTTAGTACATGCTTCAAATATCAATAGAAAAAACTAAAATTAAAATAATGATATTTCTATATCGACTTTTTAAATTCATTTCTAGTCTGAGCAGAGGTGTGTAGGGGAAGGGAGGTATGTTATAAATCTCTCGAAACGTAGAAAAGTCACAACTCCTCATTTGTAACTGTACAGAAGAAAATATTTTAAACAAAAAAGTTGCGGTGAATGCATATGAGATGAACTGCATAAATTTAAAACCTCTGGGTTATTTCTGTACTAAGGGGTTAAAAGGGTGGCTTTTTTAAAGCAAAATGTAGGCAGGGTGAAGCATCCTACACTTGAAAATATTAATGTTTGAATTAATAATAAAGCTTAAATAAAATTATATAGTTTAGTCACAACCACAAGATAACTTTTCCTTTGCAAATATTAGCAATTTTATTATTTAAAACTGTATTTGATATCATAAAACTTCTAAATACAGTAAATGATAATAATAAAGCTTACTTTGTTGGACTTTTGTATGCATAATAGTGAATCCATTTTGTGTTGGTTAGAGCTTTGTATTCATTGATAAACACAGTAGCTTCAGATTCATCTGTAATGCAGTGCATGCCAAAAGTTTAAGCACAACAGAAAATCTCAAAATAAAATTTTATTAATGAATGAAAGTTAATTTCCTTTTCACATAATCTACAAATTATAGTTTTAAAAATATAATTAACAGATTTATGTTATAAAATTTATCTTAATTAATAAAATTTATCAAAACAACAAAAAAAGTCAAATGTGTAAGTGTGTCAAAAGTTTAAGCACAGTTTTTAGTCTTTAGCAGAACAATAATAAAAAAATGAATACTTGATTATTGCTCCTTTATGCTGAATTGCTTTAAATATACGGTCTAACATCGATAAAATGAGATTCTGTATTGATTCTGGTTCAATTTTAAACCAAGCGTTCTCAATGGCATCTCTCAAATCTTTAACTGAAGAATACTGCTCTCCATTTGGATAAACTGCATGAGTGAGAATACTCCACATATTTTCTATAGGGTTTAAATCAGGACTAATTGCCAGCCATTTCAAAACAGACACTTTTTTCGACTTAAGCCACGATAAAGTTGAGTTTGAGGTATGGATCGAAGCATTGTCATGTTGAAATAACCATTTTTCTGACCCAAAAACCTCGGCAACAGGAAGCAAATGATTAGCAAGTGTCTCTTGATAGTTTTCAGAGTTTTTCGACCACTGATGAATTCTAGAGATGTCTGACCATTGAAAGAAATAGCCCCCCACACCATTAAAGAACCACCATTATGTTGTCGGATAAATACACTTCTAGGTTCTTTGCGGAGATTATGCCAATAGTACTTAAACTCATCAGGGCCATCAAGGTTCCAATTTTTTTCACCGCTGAACATGACATTCAGCCACTTTTCACCAAATGACGTATGCTCTTTGGCCCTTTGTAATCTAACTTCTTTATTGTGTTGTTTGAGACACGGTAATCGAGCCATTTTACGGTATTTGATGCATTTTAATTCCAAAACTCTTCTATGAACAGTTTTTTTCGATATTTGTCCTTCAACTGCATGTTTTATTTGCGAAAGGGAGTAATTACCAGCACCTCCTCCTCTGAAAATTCTTTCGACCGAGTCATTTTGTACTAACTCGTAAACAACAACTAACAGCTTCTTATACACTCAGAAATTGTTTGCGTGCGCAACAGCTTACGTCAGATTGTAAAATTTACATAAAAAAGATTTTGAGCTTATACTTTTAACATGGTTATTTTTGTTCTATTCTTAAACTCCATGGTTTGAAATAAAATTTAAAAGTTAATTTCAATGGATATGGTGTTAAAATAGATATTATTAACACAAGGTAGAACCCGTCGAATTTCGACGAAAGAAAATGTTTAAGTAGGAACTGTTTCATTGATATAAAATAAATCTACTTAATTAGTCACAATAAAAAATACACCTTATGTTCGTAAGACTTTAAACAAATGATGTTTAACCTAAAGTTAACAAAATACTGTTTCTATAAAACTCAATTGTAGAAATTATTAAAATTAAACTTAATCGATATGTAAACAATAAATTATAATAAAGATCTTGTATTAAGTTATCAATTACGGCTCTTAAGATCTTGTATTAAGTTATCAATTACGGTATTCCAAAATGTACTTCATATTGACTCAACCATAGAATTTTTTGCCCTATGAAATCTAAATGCGCCATTTTTTTTTATAAATTCAAAATTTACATATGCACCTCTTTTATCAAAGTTCACGTTTTTAATTAAATTATATTTTAGTTTGATCATTTCAAAATCAATTTAATTCAAAACTTGAAATCTCGATTGCTATTAGCTATAAACAGATACTAATTTACTTATATTATTTTAAGTGTAAATGAAAATTTCGGAAATAACCTGCATTCAATAAATACGACTTACAATATTCCTGTGATGTCAGAGTGTAAAAAAGAAAACGTTGTATCGAGTTTAAAAAAAGTTTTTAATAAACTAAAAATCCTTTAAACAATAAATAAAAACGAACTAAAACGAATTTTTTTTTCACTCTAAAAACATGGCAACAAAACGATACATTAATTTGCTTTTTTCATTTTCATTTTAATAAAAATGGAGTAAGTCTGTTGCCACAATTCAAATACGGTATAAAAAACTACGAAAAAATTAATAACTCAAAAACAAATAATGATAAAGCTTTCAAACAGATCGCATTAAAAAGTAAATTTTTTTCCTATACGATGGTATAAAAATTGAAAATCTGCGGTATTTAGAAGTTTATAAATTTGCAAAAGAAAAAAATGCAAAACTTAAATTTCATTTCAAACATTAAAGTGTTGCCAATCGCAAAATGACGTATGCGTTACGCACAGATACGTTTGGCCTTTATAATATAGATATACAAGACAAATATTGAAATAAAGTGAATATTTAAAGTTTTATTTGAAAATTGTTACTGTGCTTAAACTTTTGACACGCACTGTACCTGCTCGCATCTCCACAATGCCGTCTTAGGAGACGCTATTAATAATTAACAACAACATACATCTGACTTGTGTGCCCGGCATGGAAGTCTGCTTATATGCCATAGTCAATATACAAGGACGAGATAGCACAAGGAAATTTACATCACAAGAGAAATACAACCAGGAGCTCCACACAAAGTTTGTGGGCAATGGAGCCAGCAGGAATCGAACCGAAACTTCCATATTAGCGGAGCGGCGTCTTAAGGGGGTAGTAAGGTTAATTCGAGGGAAAAAAAGCATATTTTCTATCATTTTTTGTAAGGATACAATTAATATTTTTTTATTTGTATAGTTATAGTATAATTATATGTCATTTAAAGAGTATTCTGTGAAATTTTCATTAAGAAATATTAAAAAATGAGCCGATGACAGCGAATCTTCGAAGACGTCCCAAAAAAAAGTTGATTCGCGGTGAACCGCATAACTCATGACTGGATCAACTGAAATTAAAAAACCAAATTGATTTAATTAGTTGATAAGTTTCCTCAGGGAACGCAGTCGAGTTTTTTCTTTTTTATTGATTTTTCAATTTTTTACAAGCCTCGGAAATCAAAATACTGATTTTTCCTCAAAAAAATCTGATATTTTGTTTTTTAAAAGTAAGTTAAAATTAAAAAATCAAAAAAACTCGACAGCGTTAACTCGTAATTCATACAAAGAAAGAGTGTGTAAAATTTTATAAAGATCGGTTCAGTAGATTTTGAGCTACAGAGTTCACCGGCTTTGAAAAAGCGAAGTGTTAGAAAAACACGTTTAAAGTTTCACAGACGTTTTTTCGAAATAGATATTTGTAAATTAGTGCTTTTTTTCATATACTTACACAGAATCACCAATGCCCAGACCCATAAAGCGAAAAGCTGTCGGAGATGATGTCCAGAGCATCTTGTTGCTCTTGTCTACAACGAATCCTGCCTTCTTTGCTCTCTTTTGCAGCCTCTCGCTCCGCTTTACATACTCGAAGACTATCTGTTGTTCGCGCCGATTCGTGAGAGCTTGTTCCAGTTTTTATGCCCATTTCTTGCAAAAATGACAGCAGAGAAAAACAGCCTTCATTAAATGTACATCCTGCAACATTAGCTGCAATTTCAACGACGTTGGAGGTGCCATTCACTGTTTTTGGAGTAATTTTCCAAATAAGTTGATTAAGGCTTTCATTATTGTTCTGAGTGAAGCCTCCAACACATCGTTCCAGAAGTGCATCTTTGCTTAAATCCTCATAAATAGGTTTGATGGCTTCTAGCACATTACTCGGAAGTGCGGTGAACTGTGTTTGAATGACTTCAGATCTTCTGTAGCTGCAGCCTTCTGCCATTCACACCATGAATCAGCACCGCTCGGACAATCGGAGGGCGGAGACTTACAAGTGTATATCTCCGTCAGTTTTACTTCAATTGCTTTCAAATTTTCACAGAATAATCTTAAGATGTTGTACATTAATATATAATAAAAATATAAAAATGCAAAAAAATAAAAAAAATACCTTACTACCCCCTTAACCACTCGGCCACGGAGGCGCCCATAATTAATCTATTTATATTTATTTATTTATTGAACAACATACATCTGACTTGTGTGCTCGACATGAAGCCTGCTTATAAGCCATCGTAAATATACAAGGACGAGGTAGCACATGGAAACTTTACAGCTCAAGAGAATGACAACCGGGAGCTCCACACAAAGAGTGAGTGCAATGAATAAATAATCTAAACTTTTTATTAAAATGCTGAAACACTTCATTTCGGAAATGTTCCATATTGAAAAATAGCTTGTTGTGGACTACACTGCAAAACAATTGACCCTTTTGCTGCATCGTCATTCCCCCGCTTTTATAGAATATCTCTCTTTTGACCCATGACAATGCTCTATACTAGGGTGAAGTAATCGTTTTCTATAAAAGCAGTGGAGTGACGATGCAGCAAAAGGGTCAAATTTTTTACAGTGTAGTTGTTGATAATCAGCAAAAGAGCATTGTGTGGCTTTTGCTTCACTGTAAAAAATTTGACCCTTTTGCTGCATCGTCACTCCCCCGCTTTTATAGAAAAGCTCTCTTTTGACCCATATAATAGGGTGAAGTAATCATTTTCTATAAAAGCGGTGGAATGACGATGCAGCAAAGGGGTCAAATTTTTTACAGTGTTTTATCCCTACTTTCTACGAGTAAATGATTCGCATCAGTTCGTGACGTCAGGCAATGCCCGCCAAAAAGAGCTCCGCCAAAATCACTGAAGTCAAATTCGCCAAATGCTTCTTACACTATAAAAAATTTGACCCTTTTGCTGCATCGTCACTCCACCGCTTTTATATAAAACGATTACTTCACCTTATCACGGAACATTCCCATGGGTCAAAAGAGGGATATTCTATAAATCGACGGAGTGACGATGCAGCAAAAGGGCCAATTTTTTTACAGTGTAGTCTTTCTGGATTGTAATGTAGCCTCCGATGGAGTTCTGGGGAGTTTGTATTTTTCGACAATTGAATATATAAAGTTTCAATTTTTCCTGGGGGGATGCCCCCCCCCAACTCTCTGAATTAAACACTGAAGACATCCATTGTACATTTACGGCAAAATTCAATATGCAAAAAAAGAGAACATTTTTTTTCATTTGTGAGGGGATGACAACGCATAGCACATAATTAATCCGACTAGGATCTTTAATCGAAAAGTACTGTGGCGTAATTGCGTCACGAGGGAATTTAATCGCAAAACGATTGAGATTTCTTAGATTGCGCAATTTTTCAACTGCATTAGAATGTTGCAATCGTTGCAACTTTCATGGAGGTTTCTTTAGTCGTGTTCAGCGCAATTTACCAAAGTAACCAATATTACCGACCGATTGTAGGGCAGTACGAAAGCGAATTGTGGCACCCACAGAGTACGGTACAGAGAATCAACTTTCATGCACTGTAATGGCAATTTGTTCAACATGGGATTACGCATAGACAGTAGCGACACGAGCGGACCACTC
The DNA here is from genome assembly GCA_964019185.1 of Maratus speculifer. NCBI lineage: Eukaryota > Metazoa > Arthropoda > Arachnida > Araneae > Salticidae > Maratus > Maratus speculifer. The sequence goes on along the minus strand of OZ025290.1, from coordinate 273,011,469 downwards.
TGAAACTACGGTCATAACATAAGAGAGGTTGCTAATTCGGCGAAACATCGCTTCCTTGGCGACAAATGATAAAGAAAAAAAAATACAGCGACGGCTTGCTGCTTCTTGTTTTGAAATTTATGAAAGAATTATGAAATAACTTTGAAGTATTCGTCTTGCAAACAATGCATGTGTCTCTTCGTAACATAACGATCTAATAATTTAAACTTGAAAATTCAAGAATAATAACAGTAATAATTACGAATCAATATAAGCGCGGAAATCTAAGATCAAATAGCATAAGCACATGTGTAAAGATAATCAAATCAGCATTCAGCAAGAAGCGCCAAGCAGAATAAGGTTACAGTTAAACAGAAATCACGAGGGAAAAAATCGCCAACGCGATGGTTTAGTTTTTAAGTGATCTACTGAGGGCGCTGTTTTCAAGCCGAGTTGAGACTCTGTTACTACTCTGTGGTGGCACCAATGAAAACTATCCTGTTGAATTGTATCTGACGTCACACTTCGCCTTCATTTTCATTTCGTACTTGTCTACAATCGGTAAGTAACCGGTAAGTGACCGGTAAGTTGTGCTGAACACGTCTTTTATCTGATTTACTTTTTCTCGTTTGATATGTAACAATGACGAGGAATATTGTTAATTCAAAGAAAGTTGCAAGTTGTAATATTGTTACCATATTGTTGACAATTTAGTTATTCAACATTTCTTTTTAGGATAACTTTTTTTAAAAAAAAAGGTACGATTTTTTTAATTCTATTTTAATGTAATAGTCGGCTATTTTATCTACATTTATAATTTTAATTTGCATTTTTATGCATATTATAATCAAAATTCATTAAAATCATTTTTACTTTTTTAAGACATTGATATAAATACGAATAGGACATATTTTCGATGCATAAGTTACGTTTAGTTTTGTAAATGATTTATTATGTTCAATTTCGTTCTTAAAACATAAGATATCTATGTTCATTATGCAATATTTTACATTTTCTGTTATTAAAATTTTATAGTGATATTTAAGTGCTTTTATTGACTTAATTCACCTATTTTATGTAATACATGATAGCTGAACACAGTGTTAAATCATACTTAATAATTTTGTCTAAAGAAGGCTTGACACATAATAAATGTTAGGTAAACCCAAATATAAACTATTCATATAAATAGTTTTATTTTTCAAAGTTTAAAGATGTTCAAAAATCAAAATTTATAACAATACTGAATGATATTTAACATACATACTTTCATTTTTATAAACATCAGTACAAGAATTTCGTTCAAGTAGGAGAGAGTGGAGTGGAATGGGACAGTAGGTTTTTAACTTTAAATATCATTCTAAACATTTAATCAACCACATTTTAGACGAAGCGATGGTAACCCAATCTTCAGTTGAAAAAAATTACTGATCTGCTTAAGTTTACTATTGTATATGTAAAGAATATTGCAGTAGACTTCCTTAAATCCGCAACTTTCTAAATCTGAACATAATTTACAGATGTAAACAACGAAGCATTCAATTCAGATACATGGGCAAAATTTAACATTTTTAATTTTATATCAATTTCATAAATATTTTAATTTGTAATTTATGTTAATGTTACTGAATTCCAGATTTTTTTTTGAAGGAAGAATAAATTTATTTCTGAAAAAATTCAAATTATTGCTGATATTACTGGTCATCACAATCTTCTTACCAAATATATTTACATATTAATCAAGCTTTTTTGGTTATTAATAAGTTAGATAAACCTGAAATATTTTTTTTTATTTTAAGATTTTAATGTGAATTAGAAATGTACCTTTATGAGACAATTTTCATTGAATAATTTAGGAAAAATATATTTCATCTTTATAATGAATATTTAATCATACATTATTGATTATTAACTTGACCTTTGCTTTTCATATTTTGATTCTTTTAAAAATGATCTAAATTTTTATTATTTTAGTTAATTGATTTTTTTTCATGTTTTAGTATATTGTAAGCATTCATTTAAATTTTGTTGCATTATTAATTACATTCATATTACTGTTTAAAAAATGTAAGCAAAACAAGACCAAAAATCTGCAAAATTCTAAAATTCGCACAACCTCTGTTCGCAATTTGTGCAGATTTGAGAAAGTTACATGGGGGTATATACCTTCTGGATTTTTTTTAAAGGAACATCGTATACCCTCTATTTCTCAAGAAAACTATAGTATACACACTCTAGGATACACCCTCTGCATTGAGTGTATGCTCTCTACCTAAAGTGCATATCATCTGTTTTTCATGACTACATCATTGCTTTTCATGCATCCTGTATATTAATTACTTGTTTATGAACAGGTGTATCTGTTTATCTACTTATGGAACATTGTAATGTGTATTATCCATAATTAAAAGTAAACTCAAAATCAGCATTTTTGTTTGTAAAAGAAGGTAGTGGGTAGAAATGGGATAATTTCATTTAATTTCCTTCTTTTTAATAAGATGCATGTAAATTGCTATTATACAAATAATTTTATCGTGTAATAATTAATTATAACACTGATAATGTATTCATCTACTTCAAAATCTAAATAACTTAAACCAGGGTCAAAACTAGAAGTGAATAATGGGAAGAGGACTCAATAAAATGTAGGGAGGGGAGGGGTTCATATTTTCTCTTTTTTGATTCAGAGAGATAAATTGGTAAATATTCACATTCTAGGTACTACGTTTCTTATTAAACTGTTGTAATAACTTCATTTTATGCTAAGAAAAAAATAGGATGATGAAAAATTTGAGTGTATAACTAGTACAATATAGAACATACTGATAGCTTTCTATGTGCAAATAGGATGAGCAAGTGTTGGAACCTGGATAAAAAAGGTTTTTTTTCAAAAAAAAAACATCCGTTTTTTGTTTAAACCAGATTTTTTTTAAACATTTTTTTCTAATACAGATACATGCATATTTATTCATAAACATTGACATTGTTGGACATATGAAGAGTATAATTTCTTTTAAAAATAATGTAAATTAAAATTATTACAATCAATTTATATAGAAAGTTGAAAAAATTCATTTTTTAATTTAAACTGTATTAGTAGTCTTATGTTGAACTACTCTACACAGTGAAATCCTGATACATTGAAAATCTTTATAAAGAATCTTTTGATTGCTAATAATAAACACTTGATATAGTTTGATTAATATAATATTTTTTCCATAGTTATTCAAATAATTTTCAAGTATTTCTTGAGATTTTGTTTTTTGAGTGACAATTCAAAATCGTCATTTTTAGTCATTAGATTCAACAGATAACCGAAAAAAAAAGATTGGTATTATTAAATTGCTATACCTAGCACTAAATTGTTGAATACTCTCTTATTCAACTTCATATTTTGAATTATAATTCTGAAAAATAATCTCCCAATCAAGAAAATTTCTTTTTACAGCTTGACCAAAATCTTAAAGCAATTAATAACAAGTTTTGCTATTAATTGCTTTAAATAATCTGAATTTTCTTTAAATAAAAATAACTTATTCTAATTATTGAATATTTTTAATCTATTTTAACATTTGATAAATTCACATGTTTGTAGCTTTTTTTAGAGCCATAGATATGTTTATAAATATATACGAATTTTCAACCTATACATATAAGCATAACCTTAACTCACCGTATCTGATACTTATTATTGAAATAATGAGTTAAAAGTAGAAATTATGCGTATTCATTTATTTGAAAAACTTAAATTATAAAGATAAAATAGAAAATGCCATTAGTTTTCTTCTAAAGAAACTCATTTTATTTTCTTAGAAAAGAAAAATAGTTGGCTTAAGCCATGATTAAAACCAGTTTGTTTAAACCAGGACAGTTCAACCCGGTTGTCACAGGCGCCATGGTGCCCTTTAAAAGTTTTCTTGGCTCCCTTTTGAAGGTTTTCTCTTATTAGACTTTTTAAATAAATAAATTTTCCAGTAAAATATATTATTTTTAAAAACATTGATATTTGCTTGAGAGATTGCTTAAAAATCTTTACGACTGTATTTCACGCATCAACAATTATAACGTATGCAATGAATCTAAAGAAAGGTAACAGCATATGATTAGATAGTTCTAAAAGAACTAATTATATGCTGATGTGTTTCTTCTCTGATTTCTAGTTATTCTTTCTAAATCTTTTTATGGTATTTATGCAGATAGGACAATTCTGAATTTCCATTCTAGGGACAAACATACCTGAAACATAATTTTGTGGCGCACACACCATCAATCTACAATCTTTGTTAGACTACAATATGGCCAACACTAGACTATTGATGGCTCATTATACTTTATTTTTTATAGCTGTGCCATTCCTCCTTCTTAGTATGGGGCACATTTTGGAACTTAAAATTCCTTTATTTTTAAACGTGTTTCTGCTTATTATTTTACCATACTGTTCAAGGACATTAGAAAGTTTTTCATTTTGAATTCTCTAAAATAAAATTTTTGTTATGTCGAACAAAGTTGATTTTCTTCGTTTTGTAAAAAGTGTCCCATATTTCCCTGCTCTCTCCAACACTAACGAATATCTGCTTCAAGCTACTGAAGAAAAGGATAGTTATAAAACAATTAATATATTGAATTTCAAAGGCTTTTTCTGTGATTTAGAACAAATGAAAAAAAATATTACTGTAGATTCTCCTAAATCTGCACATAATTTACAGATCTAAACAATGGGGACAAAATTTGATTTTATTTTCATATCAATTCCATATATTCTTTAGTTTGTAATTTTTGTTAATATTATTGAATTCATGTTGTTTTCATGAAGGAAGAATAAATTTATTTCTGAAATAATTAAAGATATTGCTGATATCTCTGGTAATCGCAGTCTTCTTACCAAATATATTTATGTATTCATCAAGCTTTTTTGGTTATTAAATCTGGCTAAAACTGAGATAAAACTTATTTTATGATTTTGATGTGAATTAGTATTGTATCTGTATGAGACAAGTTTCATAAGAAAAATACAACTCATCTTTATAATAAATTTATTATATAAAAATATTTAATTATACATTTTTGATTAATTTAACCTTTATTTTTAATATTTTAATCAATTTAAAATTTATTTAAATTACAATTATTATTTTAGTATATAACCTATTTTAATATTTTATTATATTTTTATCATTTATTATAGTTTCGATTTCATTGTTAATTATATTCAAATTACTTTTTAAAAAGTGTAAACAAGGCAATGACCAAAAAAATCCTCAAATTCTAAAATCCACAAAACTGTGGTCCCAAGCAGTGTGGATTTGAGGGAGTCTACTGTATTGCAAAACACATATTATGAAATCAAAGAGAAATTGTGAAGGAATTGGGGAAAAAATCATGTCATTTGTCAGTATGGAACTAAAATAAAAATAAAGTAAATGTATAGTACAATATATTCAAATATTGGCAACACAGCAAGAATAACTACTCTTTTTGATTTAGCAGGGAAGTTTTTAAAGGCATCAAAGATCAATGTCTGGAGTGTCCAATCGTTTTCAGAGATTGTAAACATATAGGTTGTTACAAGCTTAAGGCCTTTTATGAGTTAATAATAAAAACCTGATGAGAAAATAGCAGCATATTTATCTACTGAAGGAATTGATTGAAAATTTATCTCTGCCAGGGCGCACAATTTCAGTGGTTTTGGAGAAACTGCTAAAAAGTCTTTTAACATTAGTCTTTTAGAGACACATACACAGGCCGCTAAAAGACTTAAGAATCCTTATTCTTCCCTCCAATAAACCTTTACTGTAAAGTTATTTGGAGCATTTTCTCGATTAAATAAGCCACGCGCTTCTGTTTTTAAAACCAGTGACAAAACATTTAGAATTTTGTAAAAAGCTCTTTCACAAAGGGGTTAAATATCATTTTAAGAGAGTTGGGGAGGTGTTTTTTAGGAACTGTGAATAATAGTGGCTCAAATTAAGGGAACACTAAATTTAAGGCCTCTGAGTCCACTATCAGATAATAACAATGATTTTAGATTCTGGTTTCTTTTCTGATAAACATACCGTTAAATTCCATTATTAAGCCTGAAGTAACCAGTAAACGAGAAAATGACCTTAATGACCGAAAGAATAACTAAAATTGGTAATTTTCAGTAAGACAGGTGCCAGTTATACATACAAATATATGAATATATTGCATATATACACATATATTAGGGGTTCACAACCTTTTTAACAGAAGGGCCACTTACAAATATGTCTGGGTGGTTCAGGGCCACATCATTAACATGGAAAGAACTCTATTTCGAGGAGATATGTGGCTTATAATTGGATAAAAAATATGCTTTCAGAAGGAGGTTACCCATTTAAGTTTGCTTACCCAGTCAAAATATCCAATTCAGCTGATAAGGATATATCAGCATCTATTTTTAAGAAGCAAATCGATGAAATATGCGATTTTCACGAAACCAGTTGACGAAATTCGCGGATTTTTCCGTGCATGACCGACAAAATTCTCGATTATTATGAAAAAAATCGCTGAAATTCGCAAATTTGATGAATCCGATAGTCAAAATTCGGTTTTTTTTTAAGCCGATCAACAAAATTTGCGACTTTTACGAACGTTATCGATGAAACTTGCGATTTTTACGAATCCCATCGATGAAATTTGAAATTTTTAAAAAACCGATCGACTAAATTCGCGATTTTTGCAAAGTCGAAAAACGAAATTCGCGATTTTATTTGAGCATGGTTGACGAAATCAGCAATTTTTCAACGTTTGATCGACAATATTTGCGATATTCCCTGTCCGGCCAACTAAATTTCAATTTGTCTGCCCTTGATTGAACAAAATACGCATATTAACGTGTCCTATTAACGGATTTCGCGATTTTTGACTAACTTTGATGAAATCTGCATTTTTTTACATTAAAAAATTCGCGATGTTTTATATACTCTTGATAAACTTACAAAACTTAAGATTGCTTCGCAGTCGATCAACGTATTTTTCAATTTTTCCATGCATCATCGCAAAATTCAAATGACTTTTTCGTGCATTAACAACTATATTAGTGATTTTTTCGTCCCTGATCGACAACATTCGCGATTTTTTTCCGATAAACACGCTTTTTACTCACGATAAACCGAGAAAGCATGCAAATTTTTCGTAGCCTATGAATTTAATTTGGAATCTTTTCGTACATCATCAACAAAACTGATAATTTCTTCTTCTCCAATGAACTATATGTGCGATTTTCGCACCAGACTGAAAAAACTTGCGATTTTTCCGCGCCTGAACGAGAAAATCGCGATTTTAACGCGCCCTATCGGCAGAATTTGCTATTTTTCCGAGCCTCATGGGGGAAATTCGCGATTTCCCATACCTGATGAAAGAAAATTGCGATTTTACCGAGCCTCGATAAAATTCGCTATTTTTTCAAACTTGAGTAAGGAAATAAGCGATTTCTCCTTGACTTATCAACGAAATTTGCGATTTTTAAATGACTGACGGAATTCCATATTTCCGAGGTAAATTGACGAAACTTTACGATTTTTTTCCCAGCGACCTATGCACAAAAATTGCAATTTTTTCCAGTTGTAAAGTGACAAAACTCGCGGGCCACAGGTTGTGTATCCATAACATACACTTATTTATATTTCTTATTTATAGCCTTTGCATACCGTCCTGCTAGTGAGGAGAAATGGGACATCATTTTGAAACTTACAATTTCCTTAATTATAAAACTGATTTTGCATGTTATGTTTCCATGTTCTTCAGGGACATTAGAAAGTGTTTCATATTGTGTACTAAGCATTGAAAGTTGTTTCTGAGTCAAACGAAGTTGATTTTCTTATTTTTGTAAAAAAGTTTCCCATTGCTCCCCATTTTCCCCTATACATTAATGTGGCTATCTATGCATATACACTGGTGTCGAAAAGTTAAGCATAATTGGTAATTAAGTAAGTAATAAAAGAAATATAAATCGAAATTTGGTGAAACTCCAGGTGTGTTAACAAAAAAGTACGCGTCATATATTTTCGCGAAGAGTTTTCCCCGAAATTGAACAGGGGACCGTCAACAAATTGAAAAAGAAAGAAGGTCTTTTAGATAACCCTGTCAAAACTAATGTAACAAAAGCGTTCAAATTGCACATTATGATTAAGTGGCTTATTGTAATGTACTGTGTTTATTTTTATAAGGATAGCATTCATACTCGTAGAGAAATTAAGGTTTTTATAAAAACAGTCCTAAGTTTTTTGCTTATAATTTGCAGAGTTCTTATTATAAAATAATGTTATTTTCTGAAAATATGACAAACATAATTGTACACAATACCCTGTCATCAGAATTTAAAAATAATAAAAATTGTATGAAAAATGAGTAGGTTTAATAAATAACTTTTCATTGCGCTTGCGTCAACGATATCAAAATTTCATTTGCATATTGTGTTAGCTAAATGTATAGAGCAACTTCTGTGAAAGTTTAAAAAACATAGCTTGAAAATTATTGTCTATAGAATCAACTCAAAATCCGTTATTCTTAAAAGGAAGCAAAATATCAGGTTTTATCCAAATACAGTTGTACGTGCAATATTGTCTAAGCACGAAACAATGGAATATGGATACAGTCCCTCATCTTTTTGCTTCATTAGGGAATAGCGGATTTTGATCTCATTCTATCAACGATAATTTTCAGAATTTTTAATCTGTTTTTGAGACTTTCACAAAAGTTGCTCTACATATTTAACTAACATAATATCCAAATGAAATTTTAATAGCGTTCACGCCATGCGCATAAAAAATTATTTAGTAAACCTGCTCATTTGTCATACAATTTTTATTATTTTTAAATTCTGATGACTGGGTATTATGTATCATGATGTTTGTCATATTTTCAGAAAAGAACATTATTTTAGATTAAGAATTCTGCAAATTATAAGCAAAAAACTTAGGACTGTTTTTATAAAAACCTTAATTTCTCTACGAGTATACATGCTATCCTTATAAAAATAAACACAGTTTACTACAATAAGTCACTTAATCATAATGTGCAGTTTGAACGCTTTTGTTACATTAGTTTGGCAGGGTTATCCAAAAGATCTTCGTTCTTTTTCACTTTGTTGACGGTCCCCTGTTCGATTTCGGGGAAAACTCTTCGCGAAAATATGACGCGTACTATTTTGTTTACACACCTGGAGTTTCACCACATTTCGATTTATATTTCTTTCATTACTTACTTAATTACCAATTATGCTTAATTTTTGGACACCAGTGTATATGCATAGACAGCTGCATTAATGCATAGGGGAGAATGGGGAGCAATGGGAAACTTTTTTACAAAAATAAGAAAATCAACTTCGTTTGACTCAGAAACAACTTTCAATGCTTAGTACACAATACGAAACACTTTCTAATGTCCCTGCTGAATATGGAAAAATAACATGCAAAAACAGTTTTATAATTAAGGAAATTGTAAGTTTCAAAATGATGTCCCATTCTTCCCCACTAGCAGGACGGTATGCAAAGGCTATAAATAAGAAATATAATGCACAATTAACCTAATGTCAGCTACCTATAGTTTAAAAAAGCTTGTAGGTTGATAATTTTTGAGCTACAATATCAAATTCCAATATTTTCATCACTGGAGAGAATAATTAGAATTGTCAGTCACAGATGACATTAAAAATCAACAGTTCAATTTATTTACATTTTTAAACAAATTGACGTATCCTATAGTTTAAATTACAGATTATATACAATATTATGTTCGACAAATAAGGAAACTATTACAGCGACATACAAACAAGTCATTAATATACAAAAAGTATAAGAAGTGCATGAAATAGGTATAGGGGAGAGAGGGACTGTGAATATTATTTTTTTTATTTTTGACTATTTCTCAAAATTATCATGAGCCATTGAAACAAAAAATTAATTTATGACTAATTACACTTTGATTGTTCATTCGTTGAACTTTTTGAATGTACTTATCAAGATTTTTCTAATTTATATCACCATTCTAAAAATTGTCTAAATTTGTTCTCATGTGTATCCGTGGAGGTGTAATTGTGAACACATATAGGGCGCATGTGAACACGTGCATAAATAAGACAAAAATATTTTACGAAATAAAAACTGCAATAAAAGATATTTAGATGCACTTTTTCTAGTTGTGTGAATAAATCAATATAGGTTTCAACATAGATATAAGATATTATTTGTAAAATTATACACTAATATACCAACTCCTTTTTGAGCCAATCATATCAAAACTATTACTTTTACGT